>OX359245.1:80125919-80725919 GCA_947179485.1 Allacma fusca | reverse complement strand
ATAAAAATCTCAAACTTGAATAAAAATCTCAAACTTGAATAAAAATCTCAAACTTGAATAAAAATCTCAAACTTGAATAAAAATCTCAAACTTGAATTTAAATCTCAAACTTGAATAAAAATCTCAAACTTGAATTTAAATCTCAAAATTGAATAAAAATCTCAAACTTGAATAAAAATCTCAAACTTGAATAAAAATCTCAAACTTGAATTTAAATCTCAAACTTGAATAAAAATCTCAAACTTGAATAAAAATCTCAAACTTGAATAAAAATCTCAAACTTGAATAAAAATCTCAAACTTGAATAAAAATCTCAAACTTGAATAAAAATCTCAAACTTGAATAAAAATCTCAAACTTGAATAAAATTCTCAAACTTGAATAAAAATCTCAAACTTGAATAAAAATCTCAAACTTGAATAAAAATCTCAAACTTGAATTTAAATCTCAAACTTGAATAAAAATCTCAAACTTGAATAAAAATCTCAAACTTGAATAAAAATCTCAAACTTGAATTTAAATCTCAAACTTGAATAAAAATCTCAAACTTGAATAAAAATCTCAAACTTGAATAAAAATCTCAAACTTGAATGAAAATCTCAAACTTGAATAAAAATCTCAAACTTGAATAAAAATCTCAAACTTGAATAAAAATCTCAAACTTGAATAAAAATCTCAAACTTGAATAAAAATCTCAAACTTGAAT
Source organism: Allacma fusca (assembly GCA_947179485.1). Classification (NCBI taxonomy): domain Eukaryota; kingdom Metazoa; phylum Arthropoda; class Collembola; order Symphypleona; family Sminthuridae; genus Allacma; species Allacma fusca. The sequence continues at coordinate 80,725,214 of OX359245.1, read as the reverse complement.
AAAAATCTCAAACTTGAATAAAAATCTCAAACTTGAATAAAATTCTCAAACTTGAATAAAAATCTCAAACTTGAATAAAAATCTCAAACTTGAATAAAAATCTCAAACTTGAATAAAAATCTCAAACTTGAATAAAAATCTCAAACTTGAATAAAAATCTCAAACTTGAATTTAAATCTCAAACTTGAATAAAAATCTCAAACTTGAATAAAAATCTCAAACTTGAATTTAAATCTCAAAATTGAATAAAAATCTCAAACTTAAATAAAAATCTCAAACTTGAATAAAAATCTCAAACTTGAATTTAAATCTCAAACTTGAATTTAAATCTCAAACTTGAATTTAAATCTCAAACTTGAATAAAAATCTCAAACTTGAATTTAAATCTCAAACTTGAATTTAAATCTCAAACTTGAATAAAAATCTCAAACTTGAATAAAAATCTCAAACTTGAATAAAAATCTCAAACTTGAATAAAAATCTCAAACTTGAATAAAAATCTCAAACTTGAATAAAAATCTCAAACTTGAATAAAAATCTCAAACTTGAATAAAAATCTCAAACTTGAATTTAAATCTCAAACTTGAATAAAAATCTCAAACTTGAATAAAAATCTCAAACTTGAATAAAAATCTCAAACTTGAATTTAAATCTCAAACTTGAATAAAAATCTCAAACTTGAATAAAAATCTCAAACTTGAATAAAAATCTCAAACTTGAATAAAAATCTCAAACTTGAATAAAAATCTTAAACTTGAATAAAAATCTCAAACTTGAATAAAAATCTCAAACTTGAATAAAAATCTCAAACTTGAATTTAAATCTCAAACTTAAATAAAAATCTCAAACTTGAATAAAAATCTCAAACTTGAATTTAAATCTCTAACTTGAATAAAAATCTCAAACTTGAATAAAAATCTCAAACTTGAATAAAAATCTCAAACTTGAATAAAAATCTCAAACTTGAATTTAAATCTCAAACTTGAATAAAAATCTCAAACTTGAATAAAAATCTCAAACTTGAATAAAAATCTCAAACTTGAATAAAAATCTCAAACTTGAATTTAAATCTCAAACTTAAATAAAAATCTCAAACTTGAATAAAAATCTCAAACTTGAATTTAAATCTCAAACTTGAATAAAAATCTCAAACTTGAATAAAAATCTCAAACTTGAATAAAAATCTCAAACTTGAATAAAAATCTCAAACTTGAATTTAAATCTCAAACTTGAATAAAAATCTCAAACTTGAATAAAAATCTCAAACTTTAATTTAAATCTCAAACTTGAATAAAAATCTCAAACTTGAATAAAAATCTCAAACTTGAATAAAAATCTCAAACTTGAATAAAAATCTCAAACTTGAATAAAAATCTCAAACTTGAATAAAAATCTCAAACTTGAATAAAAATCTCAAACTTGAATAAAAATCTCAAACTTGAATAAAAATCTCAAACTTGAATAAAAATCTCAAACTTGAATGAAAATCTCAAACTTGAATAAAAATCTCAAACTTGAATAAAAATCTCAAACTTGAATAAAAATCTCAAACTTGAATAAAAATCTCAAACTTGAATAAAAATCTCAAACTTGAATAAAAATCTCAAACTTGAATAAAAATCTCAAACTTGAATAAAAATCTCAAACTTGAATAAAATTCTCAAACTTGAATAAAAATCTCAAACTTGAATAAAAATCTCAAACTTGAATAAAAATCTCAAACTTGAATTTAAATCTCAAACTTGAATAAAAATCTCAAACTTGAATAAAAATCTCAAACTTGAATAAAAATCTCAAACTTGAATAAAAATCTCAAACTTGAATAAAAATCTCAAACTTGAATAAAAATCTCAAACTTGAATAAAAATCTCAAACTTGAATAAAAATCTCAAACTTGAATAAAAATCTCAAACTTGAATAAAAATCTCAAACTTGAATAAAAATCTCAAACTTGAATTTAAATCTCAAACTTGAATAAAAATCTCAAACTTGAATAAAAATCTCAAACTTGAATTTAAATCTCAAAATTGAATAAAAATCTCAAACTTAAATAAAAATCTCAAACTTGAATAAAAATCTCAAACTTGAATTTAAATCTCAAACTTGAATTTAAATCTCAAACTTGAATTTAAATCTCAAACTTGAATAAAAATCTCAAACTTGAATTTAAATCTCAAACTTGAATTTAAATCTCAAACTTGAATAAAAATCTCAAACTTGAATTTAAATCTCAAACTTGAATTTAAATCTCAAACTTGAATAAAAATCTCAAACTTGAATAAAAATCTCAAACTTGAATAAAAATCTCAAACTTGAATAAAAATCTCAAACTTGAATAAAAATCTCAAACTTGAATAAAAATCTCAAACTTGAATAAAAATCTCAAACTTGAATAAAAATCTCAAACTTGAATAAAAATCTCAAACTTGAATTTAAATCTCAAACTTGAATAAAAATCTCAAACTTGAATAAAAATCTCAAACTTGAATAAAAATCTCAAACTTGAATAAAAATCTCAAACTTGAATAAAAATCTCAAACTTGAATAAAAATCTCAAACTTGAATAAAAATCTCAAACTTGAATAAAAATCTCAAACTTGAATAAAAATCTTAAACTTGAATAAAAATCTCAAACTTGAATAAAAATCTCAAACTTGAATAAAAATCTCAAACTTGAATTTAAATCTCAAACTTAAATAAAAATCTCAAACTTGAATAAAAATCTCAAACTTGAATTTAAATCTCTAACTTGAATAAAAATCTCAAACTTGAATAAAAATCTCAAACTTGAATAAAAATCTCAAACTTGAATAAAAATCTCAAACTTGAATTTAAATCTCAAACTTGAATAAAAATCTCAAACTTGAATAAAAATCTCAAACTTTAATTTAAATCTCAAACTTGAATAAAAATCTCAAACTTGAATAAAAATCTCAAACTTGAATAAAAATCTCAAACTTGAATAAAAATCTCAAACTTGAATAAAAATCTCAAACTTGAATAAAAATCTCAAACTTGAATAAAAATCTCAAACTTGAATAAAAATCTCAAACTTGAATAAAAATCTCAAACTTGAATAAAAATCTCAAACTTGAATAAAAATCTCAAACTTGAATAAAAATCTCAAACTTGAATGAAAATCTCAAACTTGAATAAAAATCTCAAACTTGAATAAAAATCTCAAACTTGAATAAAATTCTCAAACTTGAATAAAAATCTCAAACTTGAATAAAATTCTCAAACTTGAATAAAAATCTCAAACTTGAATTTAAAACTCAAACTTGAATAAAAATCTCAAACTTGAATTTAAATCTCAAACTTGAATAAAAATCTCAAACTTGAATAAAAATCTCAAACTTGAATAAAAATCTCAAACTTGAATTTAAATCTCAAACTTGAATAAAAATCTCAAACTTGAATAAAAATCTCAAACTTGAATTTAAATCTCAAACTTGAATAAAAATCTCAAACTTGAATAAAAATCTCAAACTTGAATAAAAATCTCAAACTTGAATAAAAATCTCAAACTTGAATAAAAATCTCAAACTTGAATAAAAATCTTAAACTTGAATAAAAATCTCAAACTTGAATAAAAATCTCAAACTTGAATAAAAATCTCAAACTTGAATAAAAATCTCAAACTTGAATAAAAATCTCAAACTTGAATTTAAATCTCAAACTTGAATAAAAATCTCAAACTTGAATTTAAATCTCAAAATTGAATAAAAATCTCAAACTTGAATAAAAATCTCAAACTTGAATAAAAATCTCAAACTTGAATTTAAATCTCAAACTTGAATAAAAATCTCAAACTTGAATAAAAATCTCAAACTTGAATAAAAATCTCAAACTTGAATAAAAATCTCAAACTTGAATAAAAATCTCAAACTTGAATAAAAATCTCAAACTTGAATAAAAATCTCAAACTTGAATAAAATTCTCAAACTTGAATAAAAATCTCAAACTTGAATAAAAATCTCAAACTTGAATAAAAATCTCAAACTTGAATTTAAATCTCAAACTTGAATAAAAATCTCAAACTTGAATAAAAATCTCAAACTTGAATAAAAATCTCAAACTTGAATTTAAATCTCAAACTTGAATAAAAATCTCAAACTTGAATAAAAATCTCAAACTTGAATAAAAATCTCAAACTTGAATGAAAATCTCAAACTTGAATAAAAATCTCAAACTTGAATAAAAATCTCAAACTTGAATAAAAATCTCAAACTTGAATAAAAATCTCAAACTTGAATAAAAATCTCAAACTTGAATAAAAATCTCAAACTTGAATAAAAATCTCAAACTTGAATAAAATTCTCAAACTTGAATAAAAATCTCAAACTTGAATAAAAATCTCAAACTTGAATAAAAATCTCAAACTTGAATAAAAATCTCAAACTTGAATAAAAATCTCAAACTTGAATAAAAATCTCAAACTTGAATTTAAATCTCAAACTTGAATAAAAATCTCAAACTTGAATAAAAATCTCAAACTTGAATTTAAATCTCAAAATTGAATAAAAATCTCAAACTTAAATAAAAATCTCAAACTTGAATAAAAATCTCAAACTTGAATTTAAATCTCAAACTTGAATTTAAATCTCAAACTTGAATTTAAATCTCAAACTTGAATAAAAATCTCAAACTTGAATTTAAATCTCAAACTTGAATTTAAATCTCAAACTTGAATAAAAATCTCAAACTTGAATAAAAATCTCAAACTTGAATAAAAATCTCAAACTTGAATAAAAATCTCAAACTTGAATAAAAATCTCAAACTTGAATAAAAATCTCAAACTTGAATAAAAATCTCAAACTTGAATAAAAATCTCAAACTTGAATTTAAATCTCAAACTTGAATAAAAATCTCAAACTTGAATAAAAATCTCAAACTTGAATAAAAATCTCAAACTTGAATTTAAATCTCAAACTTGAATAAAAATCTCAAACTTGAATAAAAATCTCAAACTTGAATAAAAATCTCAAACTTGAATAAAAATCTCAAACTTGAATAAAAATCTTAAACTTGAATAAAAATCTCAAACTTGAATAAAAATCTCAAACTTGAATAAAAATCTCAAACTTGAATTTAAATCTCAAACTTAAATAAAAATCTCAAACTTGAATAAAAATCTCAAACTTGAATTTAAATCTCTAACTTGAATAAAAATCTCAAACTTGAATAAAAATCTCAAACTTGAATAAAAATCTCAAACTTGAATAAAAATCTCAAACTTGAATTTAAATCTCAAACTTGAATAAAAATCTCAAACTTGAATAAAAATCTCAAACTTTAATTTAAATCTCAAACTTGAATAAAAATCTCAAACTTGAATAAAAATCTCAAACTTGAATAAAAATCTCAAACTTGAATAAAATCTCAAACTTGAATAAAAATCTCAAACTTGAATAAAAATCTCAAACTTGAATAAAAATCTTAAACTTGAATAAAAATCTCAAACTTGAATAAAAATCTCAAACTTGAATAAAAATCTCAAACTTGAATAAAAATCTCAAACTTGAATAAAAATCTCAAACTTGAATAAAAATCTCAAACTTGAATAAAAATCTCAAACTTGAATAAAAATCTCAAACTTGAATAAAAATCTCAAACTTGAATAAAAATCTCAAACTTGAATAAAAATCTCAAACTTGAATAAAAATCTCAAACTTGAATTTAAATCTCAAACTTGAATAAAAATCTCAAACTTGAATAAAAATCTCAAACTTGAATAAAAATCTCAAACTTGAATAAAAATCTCAAACTTGAATAAAAATCTCAAACTTGAATAAAAATCTCAAACTTGAATAAAAATCTCAAACTTGAATAAAAATCTCAAACTTGAATAAAAATCTCAAACTTGAATAAAAATCTCAAACTTGAATAAAAATCTCAAACTTGAATAAAAATCTCAAACTTGAATAAAAATCTCAAACTTGAATAAAAATCTCAAACTTGAATGAAAATCTCAAACTTGAATAAAAATCTCAAACTTGAATAAAAATCTCAAACTTGAATAAAAATCTCAAACTTGAATAAAAATCTCAAACTTGAATAAAAATCTCAAACTTGAATAAAAATCTCAAACTTGAATAAAAATCTCAAACTTGAATAAAAATCTCAAACTTGAATAAAATTCTCAAACTTGAATAAAAATCTCAAACTTGAATAAAAATCTCAAACTTGAATAAAAATCTCAAACTTGAATAAAAATCTCAAACTTGAATAAAAATCTCAAACTTGAATAAAAATCTCAAACTTGAATTTAAAACTCAAACTTGAATAAAAATCTCAAACTTGAATAAAAATCTCAAACTTGAATAAAAATCTCAAACTTGAATAAAAATCTCAAACTTGAATAAAAATCTCAAACTTGAATTTAAATCTCAAACTTGAATAAAAATCTCAAACTTGAATAAAAATCTCAAACTTGAATAAAAATCTCAAACTTGAATTTAAATCTCAAACTTGAATAAAAATCTCAAACTTGAATTTAAATCTCAAACTTGAATAAAAATCTCAAACTTGAATAAAAATCTCAAACTTGAATAAAAATCTCAAACTTGAATAAAAATCTCAAACTTGAATAAAAATCTCAAACTTGAATAAAAATCTCAAACTTGAATTTAAATCTCAAACTTGAATAAAAATCTCAAACTTGAATAAAAATCTCAAACTTGAATAAAAATCTCAAACTTGAATAAAAATCTCAAACTTGAATAAAAATCTCAAACTTGAATAAAAATCTCAAACTTGAATAAAAATCTCAAACTTGAATAAAAATCTCAAACTTGAATAAAAATCTCAAACTTGAATAAAAATCTCAAACTTGAATAAAAATCTCAAACTTGAATTTAAAACTCAAACTTGAATAAAAATCTCAAACTTGAATTTAAATCTCAAACTTGAATAAAAATCTCAAACTTGAATAAAAATCTCAAACTTGAATGAAAATCTCAAACTTGAATAAAAATCTCAAACTTGAATAAAAATCTCAAACTTGAATAAAAATCTCAAACTTGAATAAAAATCTCAAACTTGAATAAAAATCTCAAACTTGAATAAAAATCTCAAACTTGAATAAAAATCTCAAACTTGAATAAAAATCTCAAACTTGAATAAAATTCTCAAACTTGAATAAAAATCTCAAACTTGAATAAAAATCTCAAACTTGAATAAAAATCTCAAACTTGAATAAAAATCTCAAACTTGAATAAAAATCTCAAACTTGAATAAAAATCTCAAACTTGAATTTAAAACTCAAACTTGAATAAAAATCTCAAACTTGAATAAAAATCTCAAACTTGAATAAAAATCTCAAACTTGAATAAAAATCTCAAACTTGAATAAAAATCTCAAACTTGAATAAAAATCTCAAACTTGAATTTAAATCTCAAACTTGAATAAAAATCCCCAACTTGAATAAAAATCTCAAACTTGAATAAAAATCTCAAACTTGAATAAAAATCTCAAACTTGAATAAAAATCTCAAACTTGAATTTAAATCTCAAACTTGAATAAAAATCTCAAACTTGAATTTAAATCTCAAACTTGAATAAAAATCTCAAACTTGAATAAAAATCTCAAACTTGAATAAAAATCTCAAACTTGAATAAAAATCTCAAACTTGAATAAAAATCTCAAACTCGAATAAAAATCTCAAACTTGAATTTAAATCTCAAACTTGAATAAAAATCTCAAACTTGAATAAAAATCTCAAACTTGAATAAAAATCTCAAACTTGAATAAAAATCTCAAACTTGAATAAAAATCTCAAACTTGAATAAAAATCTCAAACTTGAATAAAAATCTCAAACTTGAATAAAAATCTCAAACTTGAATAAAAATCTCAAACTTGAATAAAAATCTCAAACTTGAATAAAAATCTCAAACTTGAATAAAAATCTCAAACTTGAATTTAAAACTCAAACTTGAATAAAAATCTCAAACTTGAATTTAAATCTCAAACTTGAATAAAAATCTCAAACTTGAATAAAAATCTCAAACTTGAATAAAAATCTCAAACTTGAATTTAAATCTCAAACTTGAATAAAAATCTCAAACTTGAATAAAAATCTCAAACTTGAATAAAAATCTCAAACTTGAATAAAAATCTCAAACTTGAATAAAAATCTCAAACTTGAATAAAAATCTCAAACTTGAATAAAAATCTCAAACTTGAATAAAAATCTCAAACTTGAATAAAAATCTCAAACTTGAATTTAAATCTCAAACTTGAATAAAAATCTGAAACTTGAATTTAAATCTCAAACTTGAATTTAAATCTCAAACTTGAATAAAAATCTCAAACTTGAATTTAAATCTCAAACTTGAATAAAAATCTCAAACTTGAATAAAAATCTCAAACTTGAATAAAAATCTCAAACTTGAATTTAAATCTCAAACTTGAATAAAAATCTCAAACTTGAATAAAAATCTCAAACTTGAATTTAAATCTCAAACTTGAATTTAAATCTCAAACTTGAATAAAAATCTCAAACTTGTATTTAAATCTCAAACTTGAATTTAAATCTCAAACTTGAATAAAAATCTCAAACTTGAATTTAAATCTCAAACTTGAATAAAAATCTCAAACTTGAATAAAAATCTCAAACTTGAATAAAAATCTCAAACTTGAATTTAAATCTCAAACTTGAATAAAAATCTCAAACTTGAATAAAAATCTCAAACTTGAATAAAAATCTCAAACTTGAATAAAAATCTCAAACTTGAATAAAAATCTCAAACTTGAATAAAAATCTCAAACTTGAATAAAAATCTCAAACTTGAATAAAAATCTCAAACTTGAATAAAAATCTCAAACTTGAATAAAAATCTCAAACTTGAATAAAAATCTCAAACTTGAATAAAAATCTCAAACTTGAATAAAAATCTCAAACTTGAATAAAAATCTCAAACTTGAATAAAAATCTCAAACTTGAATAAAAATCTCAAACTTGAATAAAAATCTCAAACTTGAATAAAAATCTCAAACTTGAATAAAAATCTCAAACTTGAATTTAAATCTCAAACTTGAATAAAAATCTCAAACTTGAATAAAAATCTCAAACTTGAATAAAAATCTCAAACTTGAATAAAAATCTCAAACTTGAATAAAAATCTCAAACTTGAATAAAAATCTCAAACTTGAATAAAAATCTCAAACTTGAATAAAAATCTCAAACTTGAATAAAAATCTCAAACTTGAATAAAAATCTCAAACTTGAATAAAAATCTCAAACTTGAATTTAAAACTCAAACTTGAATAAAAATCTCAAACTTGAATTTAAATCTCAAACTTGAATAAAAATCTCAAACTTGAATAAAAATCTCAAACTTGAATAAAAATCTCAAACTTGAATTTAAATCTCAAACTTGAATAAAAATCTCAAACTTGAATAAAAATCTCAAACTTGAATAAAAATCTCAAACTTGAATAAAAATCTCAAACTTGAATAAAAATCTCAAACTTGAATAAAAATCTCAAACTTGAATAAAAATCTCAAACTTGAATAAAAATCTCAAACTTGAATAAAAATCTCAAACTTGAATAAAAATCTCAAACTTGAATTTAAATCTCAAACTTGAATAAAAATCTCAAACTTGAATAAAAATCTCAAACTTGAATTTAAATCTCAAACTTGAATTTAAATCTCAAACTTGAATAAAAATCTCAAACTTGTATTTAAATCTCAAACTTGAATTTAAATCTCAAACTTGAATAAAAATCTCAAACTTGAATTTAAATCTCAAACTTGAATAAAAATCTCAAACTTGAATAAAAATCTCAAACTTGAATAAAAATCTCAAACTTGAATTTAAATCTCAAACTTGAATAAAAATCTCAAACTTGAATAAAAATCTCAAACTTGAATAAAAATCTCAAACTTGAATAAAAATCTCAAACTTGAATAAAAATCTCAAACTTGAATAAAAATCTCAAACTTGAATAAAAATCTCAAACTTGAATAAAAATCTCAAACTTGAATAAAAATCTCAAACTTGAATAAAAATCTCAAACTTGAATAAAAATCTCAAACTTGAATAAAAATCTCAAACTTGAATAAAAATCTCAAACTTGAATAAAAATCTCAAACTTGAATAAAAATCTCAAACTTGAATAAAAATCTCAAACTTGAATAAAAATCTCAAACTTGAATAAAAATCTCAAACTTGAATAAAAATCTCAAACTTGAATAAAAATCTCAAACTTGAATAAAAATCTCAAACTTGAATAAAAATCTCAAACTTGAATAAAAATCTCAAACTTGAATTTAAATCTCAAACTTGAATAAAAATCTCAAACTTGAATTTAAATCTCAAACTTGAATAAAAATCTCAAACTTGAATTTAAATCTCAAACTTGAATAAAAATCTCAAACTTGAATAAAAATCTCAAACTTGAATAAAAATCTCAAACTTGAATTTAAATCTCAAACTTGAATTTAAATCTCACACTTGAATAAAAATCTCAAACTTGAATAAAAATCTCAAACTTGAATTTAAATCTCAAACTTGAATAAAAATCTCAAACTTGAATAAAAATCTCAAACTTGAATTTAAATCTCAAACTTGAATTTAAATCTCAAACTTGAATTTAAATCTCAAACTTGAATAAAAATCTAAAACTTGAATTTAAATCTCAAACTTGAATAAAAATTTAAAACTTGAATAAAAATCTCAAACTTGAATAAAAATCTCAAACTTGAATAAAAATCTCAAACTTGAATAAAAATCTGAAACTTGAATAAAAATCTCAAACTTGAATAAAAATCTCAAACTTGAATTTAAATCTCAAACTTGAATAAAAATTTCAAACTTGAATAAAAATCTCAAACTTGAATAAAAATCTCAAACTTGAATAAAAATCTCAAACTTGAATAAAAATCTCAAACTTGAATAAAAATCTCAAACTTGAATTTAAATCTCAAACTTGAATAAAAATCTGAAACTTGAATTTAAATCTCAAACTTGAATTTAAATCTCAAACTTGAATAAAAATCTCAAACTTGAATTTAAATCTCAAACTTGAATAAAAATCTCAAACTTGAATAAAAATCTCAAACTTGAATAAAAATCTCAAACTTGAATTTAAATCTCAAACTTGAATAAAAATCTCAAACTTGAATAAAAATCTCAAACTTGAATTTAAATCTCAAACTTGAATAAAAATTTCAAACTTGAATAAAAATCTCAAACTTGAATAAAAATCTCAAACTTGAATAAAAATCTCAAACTTGAATAAAAATCTCAAACTTGAATAAAATTCTCAAACTTGAATTTAAATCTCAAACTTGAATAAAAATCTCAAACTTGAATTTAAATCTCAAACTTGAATTTAAATCTCAAACTTGAATTTAAATCTCAAACTTGAATAAAAATCTAAAACTTGAATTTAAATCTCAAACTTGAATAAAAATTTAAAACTTGAATAAAAATCTCAAACTTGAATAAAAATCTCAAACTTGAATAAAAATCTCAAACTTGAATAAAAATCTCAAACTTGAATAAAAATCTCAAACTTGAATAAAAATCTCAAACTTGAATAAAAATCTCAAACTTGAATAAAAATCTCAAACTTGAATAAAAATCTCAAACTTGAATAAAAATCTCAAACTTGAATAAAAATCTCAAACTTGAATAAAAATCTCAAACTTGAATAAAAATCTCAAACTTGAATAAAAATCTCAAACTTGAATAAACATCTCAAACTTGAATAAAAATCTCAAACTTGAATAAAAATCTCAAACTTGAATAAAAATCTCAAACTTGAATAAAAATCTCAAACTTGAATAAAAATCTCAAACTTGAATAAAAATCTCAAACTTGAATAAAAATCTCAAACTTGAATAAAAATCTCAAACTTGAATAAAAATCTCAAACTTGAATAAAAATCTCAAACTTGAATAAACATCTCAAACTTGAATAAAAATCTCAAACTTGAATAAAAATCTCAAACTTGAATAAAAATCTCAAACTTGAATAAAAATCTCAAACTTGAATAAAATTCTCAAACTTGAATAAAAATCTCAAACTTGAATAAAAATCTCAAACTTGAATAAAAATCTCAAACTTGAATAAAAATCTCAAACTTGAATAAAAATCTCAAACTTGAATAAAAATCTCAAACTTGAATAAAAATCTCAAACTTGAATAAAAATCTCAAACTTGAATAAAAATCTCAAACTTGAATTAACATCTCAAACTTGAATAAAAATCTCAAACTTGAATAAAAATCTCAAACTTGAATAAAAATCTCAAACTTGAATAAAAATCTCAAACTTGAATAAAAATCTCAAACTTGAATAAAAATCTCAAACTTGAATAAAAATCTCAAACTTGAATAAAAATCTCAAACTTGAATTTAAAACTCAAACTTGAATAAAAATCTCAAACTTGAATAAAAATCTCAAACTTGAATAAAAATCTCAAACTTGAATAAAAATCTCAAACTTGAATAAAAATCTCAAACTTGAATTTAAATCTCAAACTTGAATAAAAATCTCAAACTTGAATAAAAATCTCAAACTTGAATAAAAATCTCAAACTTGAATTTAAATCTCAAACTTGAATAAAAATCTCAAACTTGAATAAAAATCTCAAACTTGAATAAAAATCTCACTTGAATAAAAATCTCAAACTTGAATAAAAATCTCAAACTTGAATAAAAATCTCAAACTTGAATAAAAATCTCAAACTTGAATAAAAATCTCAAACTTGAATAAAAATCTCAAACTTGAATTTAAATCTCAAACTTGAATAAAAATTTCAAACTTGAATAAAAATCTCAAACTTGAATAAAAATCTCAAACTTGAATAAAAATCTCAAACTTGAATAAAAATCTCAAACTTGAATAAAATTCTCAAACTTGAATTTAAATCTCAAACTTGAATAAAAATCTCAAACTTGAATTTAAATCTCAAACTTGAATTTAAATCTCAAACTTGAATTTAAATCTCAAACTTGAATAAAAATCTAAAACTTGAATTTAAATCTCAAACTTGAATAAAAATTTAAAACTTGAATAAAAATCTCAAACTTGAATAAAAATCTCAAACTTGAATAAAAATCTCAAACTTGAATAAAAATCTCAAACTTGAATAAAAATCTCAAACTTGAATAAAAATCTCAAACTTGAATAAAAATCTCAAACTTGAATAAAAATCTCAAACTTGAATAAAAATCTCAAACTTGAATAAAAATCTCAAACTTGAATAAAAATCTCAAACTTGAATAAACATCTCAAACTTGAATAAAAATCTCAAACTTGAATAAAAATCTCAAACTTGAATAAAAATCTCAAACTTGAATAAAAATCTCAAACTTGAATAAAAATCTCAAACTTGAATAAAAATCTCAAACTTGAATAAAAATCTCAAACTTGAATAAAAATCTCAAACTTGAATAAAAATCTCAAACTTGAATAAAAATCTCAAACTTGAATAAACATCTCAAACTTGAATAAAAATCTCAAACTTGAATAAAAATCTCAAACTTGAATAAAAATCTCAAACTTGAATAAAAATCTCAAACTTGAATAAAATTCTCAAACTTGAATAAAAATCTCAAACTTGAATAAAAATCTCAAACTTGAATAAAAATCTCAAACTTGAATAAAAATCTCAAACTTGAATAAAAATCTCAAACTTGAATAAAAATCTCAAACTTGAATAAAAATCTCAAACTTGAATAAAAATCTCAAACTTGAATAAAAATCTCAAACTTGAATAAAAATCTCAAACTTGAATTAACATCTCAAACTTGAATAAAAATCTCAAACTTGAATAAAAATCTCAAACTTGAATAAAAATCTCAAACTTGAATAAAAATCTCAAACTTGAATAAAAATCTCAAACTTGAATAAAAATCTCAAACTTGAATAAAAATCTCAAACTTGAATAAAAATCTCAAACTTGAATAAAAATCTCAAACTTGAATTTAAAACTCAAACTTGAATAAAAATCTCAAACTTGAATAAAAATCTCAAACTTGAATAAAAATCTCAATCTTGAATAAAAATCTCAAACTTGAATAAAAATCTCAAACTTGAATTTAAATCTCAAACTTGAATAAAAATCTCAAACTTGAATAAAAATCTCAAACTTGAATAAAAATCTCAAACTTGAATTTAAATCTCAAACTTGAATAAAAATCTCAAACTTGAATAAAAATCTCAAACTTGAATAAAAATCTCACTTGAATAAAAATCTCAAACTTGAATAAAAATCTCAAACTTGAATAAAAATCTCAAACTTGAATAAAAATCTCAAACTTGAATAAAAATCTCAAACTTGAATAAAAATCTCAAACTTGAATAAAAATCTCAAACTTGAATTTAAATCTCAAACTTGAATAAAAATCTCAAACTTGAATTTAAATCTCAAACTTGAATTTAAATCTCAAACTTGAATAAAAATCTCAAACTTGAATTTAAATCTCAAACTTGAATAAAAATCTCAAACTTGAATAAAAATCTCAAACTTGAATTTAAATCTCAAACTTGAATAAAAATCTCAAACTTGAATAAAAATCTCAAACTTGAATTTAAATCTCAAACTTGAATTTAAATCTCAAACTTGAATAAAAATCTCAAACTTGAATAAAAATCTCAAACTTGAATTTAAATCTCAAACTTGAATAAAAATCTCAAACTTGAATAAAAATCTCAAACTTGAATAAAAATCTCAAACTTGAATTTAAATCTCAAACTTGAATTTAAATCTCAAACTTGAATAAAAATCTCAAACTTGTATTTAAATCTCAAACTTGAATTTAAATCTCAAACTTGAATAAAAATCTCAAACTTGAATTTAAATCTCAAACTTGAATAAAAATCTCAAACTTGAATAAAAATCTCAAACTTGAATAAAAATCTCAAACTTGAATTTAAATCTCAAACTTGAATAAAAATCTCAAACTTGAATAAAAATCTCAAACTTGAATTTAAATCTCAAACTTGAATAAAAATCTCAAACTTGAATAAAAATCTCAAACTTGAATAAAAATCTCAAACTTGAATAAAAATCTCAAACTTGAATAAAAATCTCAAACTTGAATAAAAGTCTCAAACTTGAATAAAAATCTCAAACTTGAATAAAAATCTCAAACTTGAATAAAAATCTCAAACTTGAATAAAAATCTCAAACTTGAATAAAAATCTCAAACTTGAATAAAAATCTCAAACTTGAATAAAAATCTCAAACTTGAATAAAAATCTCAAACTTGAATAAAAATCTCAAACTTGAATAAAAATCTCAAACTTGAATAAAAATCTAAAACTTGAATTTAAATCTCAAACTTGAATAAAAATTTAAAACTTGAATAAAAATCTCAAACTTGAATAAAAATCTCAAACTTGAATAAAAATCTCAAACTTGAATAAAAATCTCAAACTTGAATAAAAATCTCAAACTTGAATAAAAATCTCAAACTTGAATAAAAATCTCAAACTTGAATTTAAATCTCAAACTTGAATAAAAATTTCAAACTTGAATAAAAATCTCAAACTTGAATAAAAATCTCAAACTTGAATAAAAATCTCAAACTTGAATAAAAATCTCAAACTTGAATAAAAATCTCAAACTTGAATAAAATTCTCAAACTTGAATAAAAATCTCAAACTTGAATAAAAATCTCAAACTTGAATAAAAATCTCAAACTTGAATAAAAATCTCAAACTTGAATAAAAATCTCAAACTTGAATAAAAATCTCAAACTTGAATAAACATCTCAAACTTGAATAAACATCTCAAACTTGAATAAAAATCTCAAACTTGAATAAAAATCTCAAACTTGAATAAAAATCTCAAACTTGAATAAAAATCTCAAACTTGAATTTAAATCTCAAACTTGAATAAAAATCTCAAACTTGAATTTAAAACTCAAACTTGAATAAAAATCTCAAACTTGAATAAAAATCTCAAACTTGAATAAAAATCTCAAACTTGAATAAAAATCTCAAACTTGAATAAAAATTTAAAACTTGAATAAAAATCTAAAACTTGAATAAAAATCTCAAACTTGAATAAAAATCTCAAACTTGAATAAAAATCTCAAACTTGAATAAAAATCTCAAACTTGAATAAAAATCTCAAACTTGAATTTAAATCTCAAACTTGAATAAAAATTTCAAACTTGAATAAAAATCTCAAACTTGAATAAAAATCTCAAACTTGAATAAAAATCTCAAACTTGAATTTAAATCTCAAACTTGAATTTAAATCTCAAACTTGAATAAAAATCTCAAACTTGAATTTAAATCTCAAACTTGAATAAAAATCTCAAACTTGAATAAAAATCTCAAACTTGAATAAAAATCTCAAACTTGAATAAAAATCTCAAACTTGAATAAAAATCTCAAACTTGAATAAACATCTCAAACTTGAATAAACATCTCAAACTTGAATAAAAATCTCAAACTTGAATAAAAATCTCAAACTTGAATAAAAATCTCAAACTTGAATAAAAATCTCAAACTTGAATAAAAATCTCAAACTTGAATAAACATCTCAAACTTGAATAAAAATCTCAAACTTGAATAAAAATCTCAAACTTGAATAAAAATCTCAAACTTGAATAAAAATCTCAAACTTGAATAAAAATCTCAAACTTGAATAAAAATCTCAAACTTGAATAAAAATTTAAAACTTGAATAAAAATCTCAAACTTGAATAAAAATCTCAAACTTGAATAAAAATCTCAAACTTGAATAAAAATCTCAAACTTGAATAAAAATCTCAAACTTGAATAAAAATCTCAAACTTGAATTTAAATCTCAAACTTGAATAAAAATTTCAAACTTGAATAAAAATCTCAAACTTGAATAAAAATCTCAAACTTGAATAAAAATCTCAAACTTGAATAAAAATCTCAAACTTGAATAAAAATCTCAAACTTGAATAAAATTCTCAAACTTGAATAAAAATCTCAAACTTGAATAAAAATCTCAAACTTGAATAAAAATCTCAAACTTGAATAAAAATCTCAAACTTGAATAAAAATCTCAAACTTGAATAAAAATCTCAAACTTGAATAAACATCTCAAACTTGAACAAACATCTCAAACTTGAATAAAAATCTCAAACTTGAATAAAAATCTCAAACTTGAATAAAAATCTCAAACTTGAATAAAAATCTCAAACTTGAATTTAAATCTCAAACTTGAATAAAAATCTCAAACTTGAATTTAAAACTCAAACTTGAATAAAAATCTCAAACTTGAATAAAAATCTCAAACTTGAATAAAAATCTCAAACTTGAATAAAAATCTCAAACTTGAATAAAAATTTAAAACTTGAATAAAAATCTAAAACTTGAATAAAAATCTCAAACTTGAATAAAAATCTCAAACTTGAATAAAAATCTCAAACTTGAATAAAAATCTCAAACTTGAATAAAAATCTCAAACTTGAATTTAAATCTCAAACTTGAATAAAAATTTCAAACTTGAATAAAAATCTCAAACTTGAATAAAAATCTCAAACTTGAATAAAAATCTCAAACTTGAATTTAAATCTCAAACTTGAATTTAAATCTCAAACTTGAATAAAAATCTCAAACTTGAATTTAAATCTCAAACTTGAATAAAAATCTCAAACTTGAATAAAAATCTCAAACTTGAATAAAAATCTCAAACTTGAATAAAAATCTCAAACTTGAATAAAAATCTCAAACTTGAATAAACATCTCAAACTTGAATAAACATCTCAAACTTGAATAAAAATCTCAAACTTGAATAAAAATCTCAAACTTGAATAAAAATCTCAAACTTGAATAAAAATCTCAAACTTGAATAAAAATCTCAAACTTGAATAAACATCTCAAACTTGAATAAAAATCTCAAACTTGAATAAAAATCTCAAACTTGAATAAAAATCTCAAACTTGAATAAAAATCTCAAACTTGAATAAAAATCTCAAACTTGAATAAAAATCTCAAACTTGAATAAAAATCTCAAACTTGAATTTAAATCTCAAACTTGAATAAAAATCTCAAACTTGAATTTAAATCTCAAACTTGAATTTAAATCTCAAACTTGAATAAAAATCTCAAACTTGAATTTAAATCTCAAACTTGAATAAAAATCTCAAACTTAAATAAAAATCTCAAACTTGAATAAAAATCTCAAACTTGAATTTAAATCTCAAACTTGAATAAAAATCTCAAACTTGAATAAAAATCTCAAACTTGAATTTAAATCTCAAACTTGAATTTAAATCTCAAACTTGAATAAAAATCTCAAACTTGTATTTAAATCTCAAACTTGAATTTAATTCTCAAACTTGAATAAAAATCTCAAACTTGAATTTAAATCTCAAACTTGAATAAAAATCTCAAACTTGAATAAAAATCTCAAACTTGAATAAAAATCTCAAACTTGAATTTAAATCTCAAACTTGAATAAAAATCTCAAACTTGAATAAAAATCTCAAACTTGAATTTAAATCTCAAACTTGAATAAAAATCTCAAACTTGAATAAAAATCTCAAACTTGAATAAAAATCTCAAACTTGAATAAAAATCTCAAACTTGAATAAAAATCTCAAACTTGAATAAAAATCTCAAACTTGAATAAAAATCTCAAACTTGAATAAAAGTCTCAAACTTGAATAAAAATCTCAAACTTGAATAAAAATCTCAAACTTGAATAAAAATCTCAAACTTGAATAAAAATCTCAAACTTGAATAAAAATCTCAAACTTGAATAAAAATCTCAAACTTGAATAAAAATCTCAAACTTGAATAAAAATCTCAAACTTGAATAAAAATCTCAAACTTGAATAAAAATCTCAAACTTGAATAAAAATCTCAAACTTGAATAAAAATCTAAAACTTGAATTTAAATCTCAAACTTGAATAAAAATTTAAAACTTGAATAAAAATCTCAAACTTGAATAAAAATCTCAAACTTGAATAAAAATCTCAAACTTGAATAAAAATCTCAAACTTGAATAAAAATCTCAAACTTGAATAAAAATCTCAAACTTGAATTTAAATCTCAAACTTGAATAAAAATTTCAAACTTGAATAAAAATCTCAAACTTGAATAAAAATCTCAAACTTGAATAAAAATCTCAAACTTGAATAAAAATCTCAAACTTGAATAAAAATCTCAAACTTGAATAAACATCTCAAACTTGAATAAACATCTCAAACTTGAATAAAAATCTCAAACTTGAATAAAAATCTCAAACTTGAATAAAAATCTCAAACTTGAATAAAAATCTCAAACTTGAATAAAAATCTCAAACTTGAATAAAAATCTCAAACTTGAATTTAAAACTCAAACTTGAATAAAAATCTCAAACTTGAATAAAAATCTCAAACTTGAATAAAAATCTCAAACTTGAATTTAAATCTCAAACTTGAATAAAAATCTCAAACTTGAATAAAAATCTCAAACTTGAATAAAAATCTCAAACTTGAATTTAAATCTCAAACTTGAATAAAAATCTCAAACTTGAATAAAAATCTCAAACTTGAATAAAAATCTCAAACTTGAATAAAAATCTCAAACTTGAATAAAAATCTCAAACTTGAATAAAAATCTCAAACTTGAATAAAAATCTCAAACTTGAATTTAAATCTCAAACTTGAATAAAAATCTCAAACTTGAATTTAAATCTCAAACTTGAATTTAAATCTCAAACTTGAATAAAAATCTCAAACTTGAATTTAAATCTCAAACTTGAATAAAAATCTCAAACTTAAATAAAAATCTCAAACTTGAATAAAAATCTCAAACTTGAATTTAAATCTCAAACTCGAATAAAAATCTCAAACTTGAATAAAAATCTCAAACTTGAATTTAAATCTCAAACTTGAATTTAAATCTCAAACTTGAATAAAAATCTCAAACTTGAATTTAAATCTCAAACTTGAATTTAAATCTCAAACTTGAATAAAAATCTCAAACTTGAATTTAAATCTCAAACTTGAATAAAAATCTCAAACTTGAATTTAAATCTCAAACTTGAATAAAAATCTCAAACTTGAATAAAAATCTCAAACTTGAATAAAAATCTCAAACTTGAATTTAAATCTCAAACTTGAATAAAAATCTCAAACTTGAATGAAAATCTCAAACTTGAATAAAAATCTCAAACTTGAATAAAAATCTCAAACTTGAATTTAAATCTCAAACTTGAATAAAAATCTCAAACTTGAATAAAAATCTCAAACTTGAATAAAAATCTCAAACTTGAATAAAAATCTCAAACTTGAATAAAAATCTCAAACTTGAATAAAAATCTCAAACTTGAATAAAAATCTCAAACTTGAATTTAAATCTCAAACTTGAATAAAAATCTCAAACTTGAATTTAAATCTCAAACTTGAATTTAAATCTCAAACTTGAATAAAAATCTCAAACTTGAATTTAAATCTCAAACTTGAATAAAAATCTCAAACTTAAATAAAAATCTCAAACTTGAATAAAAATCTCAAACTTGAATTTAAATCTCAAACTTGAATAAAAATCTCAAACTTGAATAAAAATCTCAAACTTGAATTTAAATCTCAAACTTGAATTTAAATCTCAAACTTGAATAAAAATCTCAAACTTGAATTTAAATCTCAAACTTGAATTTAAATCTCAAACTTGAATAAAAATCTCAAACTTGAATTTAAATCTCAAACTTGAATAAAAATCTCAAACTTGAATTTAAATCTCAAACTTGAATAAAAATCTCAAACTTGAATAAAAATCTCAAACTTGAATAAAAATCTCAAACTTGAATTTAAATCTCAAACTTGAATAAAAATCTCAAACTTGAATGAAAATCTCAAACTTGAATAAAAATCTCAAACTTGAATAAAAATCTCAAACTTGAATAAAAATCTCAAACTTGAATTTAAATCTCAAACTTGAATTTAAATCTCAAACTTGATTAAAAATCTCAAACTTGAATAAAAATCTCAAACTTGAATAAAAATCTCAAACTTGAATAAAAATCTCAAACTTGAATAAAAATCTCAAACTTGAATAAAAATCTCAAACTTGAATAAAAATCTCAAACTTGAATAAAAATCTCAAACTTGAATAAAAATCTCAAACTTGAATAAAAATCTCAAACTTGAATAAAAATCTCAAACTTGAATAAAAATCTCAAACTTGAATAAAAATCTCAAACTTAAATAAAAATCTCAAACTTGAATAAAAATCTCAAACTTGAATAAAAATCTCAAACTTGAATAAAAATCTCAAACTTGAATAAAAATCTCAAACTTGAATTTAAATCTCAAACTTGAATAAAAATTTTAAACTTGAATTTAAATCTCAAACTTGAATAAAAATCTCAAACTTGAATTTAAATCTCAAACTTGAATAAAAATCTCAAACTTGAATTAAAATCTCAAACTTGAATAAAAATCTCAAACTTGAATAAAAATCTCAAACTTGAATAAAAATCTCAAACTTGAATTTAAATCTCAAACTTGAATTTAAATCTCAAACTTGAATAAAAATCTAAAACTTGAATTTAAATCTCAAACTTGAATAAAAATTTAAAACTTGAATAAAAATCTCAAACTTGAATAAAAATCGCAAACTTGAATAAAAATCTCAAACTTGAATAAAAATCTCAAACTTGAATAAAATTCTCAAACTTGAATAAAAATCTCAAACTTGAATAAAAATCTCAAACTTGAATTTAAATCTCAAACTTGAAAAAAATTTCAAACTTGAATAAAAATCTCAAACTTGAATAAAAATCTCAAACTTGAATAAAAATCTCAAACTTGAATAAAAATCTCAAACTTGAATAAAAATCTCAAACTTGAATAAAAATCTCAAACTTGAATAAAAATCTCAAACTTGAATAAAAATCTCAAACTTGAATAAAAATCTCAAACTTGAATTTAAATCTCAAACTTGAATAAAAATCTCAAACGTGAATAAAAATCTCAAACTTGAATTTAAATCTCAAACTTGAATTTAAATCTCAAACTTGAATAAAAATCTCAAACTTGAATTTAAATCTCAAACTTGAATTTAAATCTCAAACTTGAATAAAAATCTCAAACTTGAATTTAAATCTCAAACTTGAATAAAAATCTCAAACTTGAATAAAAATCTCAAACTTGAATAAATATCTCAAACTTGAATAAAAATCTCAAACTTGAATTTAAATCTCAAACTTGAATAAAAATCTCAAACTTGAATTTAAATCTCAAACTTGAATAAAAATCTCAAACTTGAATAAAAATCTCAAACTTGAATTTAAATCTCAAACTTGAATAAAAATCTCAAACTTGAATTTAAATCTCAAACTTGAATTTAAATCTCAAACTTGAATAAAAATCTCAAACTTGAATTTAAATCTCAAACTTGAATAAAAATCTCAAACTTGAATTTAAATCTCAAACTTGAATAAAAATCTCAAACTTGAATTTAAATCTCAAACTTGAATAAAAATCTCAAACTTGAATGAAAATCTCAAACTTGAATAAAAATCTCAAACTTGAATAAAAATCTCAAACTTGAATAAAAATCTCAAACTTGAATAAAAATCTCAAACTTGAATAAAAATCTCAAACTTGAATAAAAATCTCAAACTTGAATAAAAATCTCAAACTTGAATAAAAATCTCAAACTTGAATAAAAATCTCAAACTTGAATAAAAATCTCAAACTTGAATAAAAATCTCAAACTTGAATAAAAATCTCAAACTTGAATAAAAATCTCAAACTTGAATAAAAATCTCAAACTTGAATAAAAATCTCAAACTTGAATAAAAATCTCAAACTTGAATAAAAATCTCAAACTTGAATAAAAATCTCAAAATTGAATAAAAATCTCAAACTTGAATAAAAATCTCAAACTTGAATAAAAATCTCAAACTTGAATAAAAATCTCAAAATTGAATAAAAATCTCAAACTTGAATAAAAATCTCAAACTTGAATAAAAATCTCAAACTTGAATAAAAATCTCAAACTTGAATTTAAATCTCAAACTTGAATAAAAATCTAAAACTTGAATTTAAATCTCAAACTTGAATAAAAATTTAAAACTTGAATAAAAATCTCAAACTTGAATAAAAATCGCAAACTTGAATAAAAATCTCAAACTTGAATAAAAATCTCAAACTTGAATAAAAATCTCAAACTTGAATAAAAATCTCAAACTTGAATAAAAATCTCAAACTTGAATAAAAATCTCAAACTTGAATAAAAATCTCAAACTTGAATTTAAATCTCAAACTTGAATAAAAATCTCAAACTTGAATAAAAATCTCAAACTTGAATAAAAATCTCAAACTTGAATAAAAATCTCAAACTTGAATTTAAATCTCAAACTTGAATAAAAATCTCAAACTTGAATTTAAATCTCAAACTTGAATAAAAATCTCAAACTTGAATAAAAATCTCAAACTTGAATTTAAATCTCAAACTTGAATTTAAATCTCAAACTTGAATAAAAATCTCAAACTTGAATTTAAATCTCAAACTTGAATTTAAATCTCAAACTTGAATAAAAATCTCAAACTTGAATTTAAATCTCAAACTTGAATAAAAATCTCAAACTTGAATAAAAATCTCAAACTTGAATAAATATCTCAAACTTGAATAAAAATCTCAAACTTGAATTTAAATCTCAAACTTGAATAAAAATCTCAAACTTGAATAAAAATCTCAAACTTGAATTTAAATCTCAAACTTGAATAAAAATCTCAAACTTGAATTTAAATCTCAAACTTGAATTTAAATCTCAAACTTGAATAAAAATCTCAAACTTGAATTTAAATCTCAAACTTGAATAAAAATCTCAAACTTGAATTTAAATCTCAAACTTGAATAAAAATCTCAAACTTGAATTTAAATCTCAAACTTGAATAAAAATCTCAAACTTGAATAAAAATCTCAAACTTGAATAAAAATCTCAAACTTGAATAAAAATCTCAAACTTGAATTTAAATCTCAAACTTGAATAAAAATCTCAAACTTGAATAAAAATCTCAAACTTGAATTTAAATCTCAAACTTGAATTTAAATCTCAAACTTGAATTTAAATCACAAACTTGAATAAAAATCTAAAACTTGAATTTAAATCTCAAACTTGAATTTAAATCTCAAACTTGAATAGAAATCTCAAACTTGAATAAAAATCTAAAACTTGAATAAAAATCTCAAACTTGAATAAAAATCTCAAACTTGAATAAAAATCTCAAACTTGAATAAAAATCTCAAACTTGAATAAAAATCTCAAACTTGAATTTAAATCTCAAACTTGAATAAAAATCTCAAACTTGAATAAAATTCTCAAACTTGAATAAAAATCTCAAACTTGAATAAAAATCTCAAACTTGAATTTAAATCTCAAACTTGAATAAAAATCTCAAACTTGAATAAAAATCTCAAACTTGAATAAAAATCTCAAACGAATAAAAATCTCAAACTTGAATAAAAATCTCAAACTTGAATAAAAATCTCAAACTTGAATAAAAATCTCAAACTTGAATAAAAATCTCAAACTTGAATAAAAATCTCAAACTTGAATAAAAATCTCAAACTTGAATAAAAATCTCAAACTTGAATAAAAATCTCAAACTTGAATAAATATCTCAAACTTGAATAAAAATCTCAAACTTGAATAAAAATCTCAAACTTGAATAAAAATCTCAAACTTGAATAAATATCTCAAACTTGAATAAAAATCTCAAACTTGAATTTAAATCTCAAACTTGAATAAAAATCTCAAACTTGAATTTAAATCTCAAACTTGAATAAAAATCTCAAACTTGAATAAAAATCTCAAACTTGAATTTAAATCTCAAACTTGAATAAAAATCTCAAACTTGAATTTAAATCTCAAACTTGAATTTAAATCTCAAACTTGAATAAAAATCTCAAACTTGAATTTAAATCTCAAACTTGAATAAAAATCTCAAACTTGAATTTAAATCTCAAACTTGAATAAAAATCTCAAACTTGAATTTAAATCTCAAACTTGAATAAAAATCTCAAACTTGAATGAAAATCTCAAACTTGAATAAAAATCTCAAACTTGAATAAAAATCTCAAACTTGAATAAAAATCTCAAACTTGAATAAAAATCTCAAACTTGAATAAAAATCTCAAACTTGAATAAAAATCTCAAACTTGAATAAAAATCTCAAACTTGAATAAAAATCTCAAACTTGAATAAAAATCTCAAACTTGAATAAAAATCTCAAACTTGAATAAAAATCTCAAACTTGAATAAAAATCTCAAACTTGAATAAAAATCTCAAACTTGAATAAAAATCTCAAACTTGAATAAAAATCTCAAACTTGAATAAAAATCTCAAACTTGAATAAAAATCTCAAACTTGAATAAAAATCTCAAAATTGAATAAAAATCTCAAACTTGAATAAAAATCTCAAACTTGAATAAAAATCTCAAACTTGAATAAAAATCTCAAAATTGAATAAAAATCTCAAACTTGAATAAAAATCTCAAACTTGAATAAAAATCTCAAACTTGAATAAAAATCTCAAACTTGAATTTAAATCTCAAACTTGAATAAAAATCTAAAACTTGAATTTAAATCTCAAACTTGAATAAAAATTTAAAACTTGAATAAAAATCTCAAACTTGAATAAAAATCGCAAACTTGAATAAAAATCTCAAACTTGAATAAAAATCTCAAACTTGAATAAAAATCTCAAACTTGAATAAAAATCTCAAACTTGAATAAAAATCTCAAACTTGAATAAAAATCTCAAACTTGAATAAAAATCTCAAACTTGAATAAAAATCTCAAACTTGAATTTAAATCTCAAACTTGAATAAAAATCTCAAACTTGAATAAAAATCTCAAACTTGAATAAAAATCTCAAACTTGAATAAAAATCTCAAACTTGAATTTAAATCTCAAACTTGAATAAAAATCTCAAACTTGAATTTAAATCTCAAACTTGAATAAAAATCTCAAACTTGAATAAAAATCTCAAACTTGAATTTAAATCTCAAACTTGAATTTAAATCTCAAACTTGAATAAAAATCTCAAACTTGAATTTAAATCTCAAACTTGAATTTAAATCTCAAACTTGAATAAAAATCTCAAACTTGAATTTAAATCTCAAACTTGAATAAAAATCTCAAACTTGAATAAAAATCTCAAACTTGAATAAATATCTCAAACTTGAATAAAAATCTCAAACTTGAATTTAAATCTCAAACTTGAATAAAAATCTCAAACTTGAATAAAAATCTCAAACTTGAATTTAAATCTCAAACTTGAATAAAAATCTCAAACTTGAATTTAAATCTCAAACTTGAATTTAAATCTCAAACTTGAATAAAAATCTCAAACTTGAATTTAAATCTCAAACTTGAATAAAAATCTCAAACTTGAATTTAAATCTCAAACTTGAATAAAAATCTCAAACTTGAATTTAAATCTCAAACTTGAATAAAAATCTCAAACTTGAATAAAAATCTCAAACTTGAATAAAAATCTCAAACTTGAATAAAAATCTCAAACTTGAATAAAAATCTCAAACTTGAATTTAAATCTCAAACTTGAATAAAAATCTCAAACTTGAATAAAAATCTCAAACTTGAATTTAAATCTCAAACTTGAATTTAAATCTCAAACTTGAATTTAAATCACAAACTTGAATAAAAATCTAAAACTTGAATTTAAATCTCAAACTTGAATTTAAATCTCAAACTTGAATAGAAATCTCAAACTTGAATAAAAATCTAAAACTTGAATAAAAATCTCAAACTTGAATAAAAATCTCAAACTTGAATAAAAATCTCAAACTTGAATAAAAATCTCAAACTTGAATAAAAATCTCAAACTTGAATTTAAATCTCAAACTTGAATAAAAATCTCAAACTTGAATAAAATTCTCAAACTTGAATAAAAATCTCAAACTTGAATAAAAATCTCAAACTTGAATTTAAATCTCAAACTTGAATAAAAATCTCAAACTTGAATAAAAATCTCAAACTTGAATAAAAATCTCAAACGAATAAAAATCTCAAACTTGAATAAAAATCTCAAACTTGAATAAAAATCTCAAACTTGAATTTAAATCTCAAACTTGAATAAAAATCTCAAACTTGAATAAAAATCTCAAACTTGAATAAAAATCTCAAACTTGAATAAAAATCTCAAACTTGAATTTAAATCTCAAACTTGAATAAAAATCTCAAACTTGAATTTAAATCTCAAACTTGAATAAAAATTTAAAACTTGAATAAAAATCTCAAACTTGAATAAAAATCGCAAACTTGAATAAAAATCTCAAACTTGAATAAAAATCTCAAACTTGAATAAAAATCTCAAACTTGAATAAAAATCTCAAACTTGAATAAAAATCTCAAACTTGAATAAAAATCTCAAACTTGAATAAAAATCTCAAACTTGAATAAAAATCTCAAACTTGAATTTAAATCTCAAACTTGAATAAAAATCTCAAACTTGAATAAAAATCTCAAACTTGAATAAAAATCTCAAACTTGAATAAAAATCTCAAACTTGAATTTAAATCTCAAACTTGAATAAAAATCTCAAACTTGAATTTAAATCTCAAACTTGAATAAAAATCTCAAACTTGAATAAAAATCTCAAACTTGAATTTAAATCTCAAACTTGAATTTAAATCTCAAACTTGAATAAAAATCTCAAACTTGAATTTAAATCTCAAACTTGAATTTAAATCTCAAACTTGAATAAAAATCTCAAACTTGAATTTAAATCTCAAACTTGAATAAAAATCTCAAACTTGAATAAAAATCTCAAACTTGAATAAATATCTCAAACTTGAATAAAAATCTCAAACTTGAATTTAAATCTCAAACTTGAATAAAAATCTCAAACTTGAATAAAAATCTCAAACTTGAATTTAAATCTCAAACTTGAATAAAAATCTCAAACTTGAATTTAAATCTCAAACTTGAATTTAAATCTCAAACTTGAATAAAAATCTCAAACTTGAATTTAAATCTCAAACTTGAATAAAAATCTCAAACTTGAATTTAAATCTCAAACTTGAATAAAAATCTCAAACTTGAATTTAAATCTCAAACTTGAATAAAAATCTCAAACTTGAATAAAAATCTCAAACTTGAATAAAAATCTCAAACTTGAATAAAAATCTCAAACTTGAATTTAAATCTCAAACTTGAATAAAAATCTCAAACTTGAATAAAAATCTCAAACTTGAATTTAAATCTCAAACTTGAATTTAAATCTCAAACTTGAATTTAAATCACAAACTTGAATAAAAATCTAAAACTTGAATTTAAATCTCAAACTTGAATTTAAATCTCAAACTTGAATAGAAATCTCAAACTTGAATAAAAATCTAAAACTTGAATAAAAATCTCAAACTTGAATAAAAATCTCAAACTTGAATAAAAATCTCAAACTTGAATAAAAATCTCAAACTTGAATAAAAATCTCAAACTTGAATTTAAATCTCAAACTTGAATAAAAATCTCAAACTTGAATAAAATTCTCAAACTTGAATAAAAATCTCAAACTTGAATAAAAATCTCAAACTTGAATTTAAATCTCAAACTTGAATAAAAATCTCAAACTTGAATAAAAATCTCAAACTTGAATAAAAATCTCAAACGAATAAAAATCTCAAACTTGAATAAAAATCTCAAACTTGAATAAAAATCTCAAACTTGAATTTAAATCTCAAACTTGAATAAAAATCTCAAACTTGAATAAAAATCTCAAACTTGAATAAAAATCTCAAACTTGAATTTAAATCTCAAACTTGAATAAAAATCTCAAACTTGAATAAAAATCTCAAACTTGAATTTAAATCTCAAACTTGAATTTAAATCTCAAACTTGAATAAAAATCTCAAACTTGAATTTAAATCTCAAACTTGAATTTAAATCTCAAACTTGAATAAAAATCTCAAACTTGAATTTAAATCTCAAACTTGAATAAAAATCTCAAACTTGAATAAAAATCTCAAACTTGAATAAATATCTCAAACTTGAATAAAAATCTCAAACTTGAATTTAAATCTCAAACTTGAATAAAAATCTCAAACTTGAATAAAAATCTCAAACTTGAATTTAAATCTCAAACTTGAATAAAAATCTCAAACTTGAATTTAAATCTCAAACTTGAATTTAAATCTCAAACTTGAATAAAAATCTCAAACTTGAATTTAAATCTCAAACTTGAATAAAAATCTCAAACTTGAATTTAAATCTCAAACTTGAATAAAAATCTCAAACTTGAATGAAAATCTCAAACTTGAATAAAAATCTCAAACTTGAATAAAAATCTCAAACTTGAATAAAAATCTCAAACTTGAATAAAAATCTCAAACTTGAATAAAAATCTCAAACTTGAATAAAAATCTCAAACTTGAATAAAAATCTCAAACTTGAATAAAAATCTCAAACTTGAATAAAAATCTCAAACTTGAATAAAAATCTCAAACTTGAATAAAAATCTCAAACTTGAATAAAAATCTCAAACTTGAATAAAAATCTCAAACTTGAATAAAAATCTCAAACTTGAATAAAAATCTCAAACTTGAATAAAAATCTCAAACTTGAATAAAAATCTCAAACTTGAATAAAAATCTCAAACTTGAATAAAAATCTCAAACTTGAATAAAAATCTCAAACTTGAATAAAAATCTCAAACTTGAATAAAAATCTCAAAATTGAATAAAAATCTCAAACTTGAATAAAAATCTCAAACTTGAATAAAAATCTCAAACTTGAATAAAAATCTCAAACTTGAATAAAAATCTCAAACTTGAATTTAAATCTCAAACTTGAATTTAAATCTCAAACTTGAATAAAAATCTCAAACTTGAATTTAAATCTCAAACTTGAATAAAAATCTCAAACTTGAATTTAAATCTCAAACTTGAATAAAAATCTCAAACTTGAATTTAAATCTCAAACTTGAATAAAAATCTCAAACTTGAATTTAAATCTCAAACTTGAATAAAAATCTCAAACTTGAATAAAAATCTCAAACTTGAATTTAAATCTCAAACTTGAATAAAAATCTCAAACTTGAATAAAAATCTCAAACTTGAATTTAAATCTCAAACTTGAATTTAAATCTCAAACTTGAATTTAAATCACAAACTTGAATAAAAATCTAAAACTTGAATTTAAATCTCAAACTTGAATTTAAATCTCAAACTTGAATAGAAATCTCAAACTTGAATAAAAATCTAAAACTTGAATAAAAATCTCAAACTTGAATAAAAATCTCAAACTTGAATAAAAATCTCAAACTTGAATAAAAATCTCAAACTTGAATAAAAATCTCAAACTTGAATTTAAATCTCAAACTTGAATTTAAATCTCAAACTTGAATTTAAATCTCAAACTTGAATAAAAATCTCAAACTTGAATTTAAATCTCAAACTTGAATAAAAATCTCAAACTTGAATTTAAATCTCAAACTTGAATAAAAATCTCAAACTTGAATGAAAATCTCAAACTTGAATAAAAATCTCAAACTTGAATAAAAATCTCAAACTTGAATAAAAATCTCAAACTTGAATAAAAATCTCAAACTTGAATAAAAATCTCAAACTTGAATAAAAATCTCAAACTTGAATAAAAATCTCAAACTTGAATAAAAATCTCAAACTTGAATAAAAATCTCAAACTTGAATAAAAATCTCAAACTTGAATAAAAATCTCAAACTTGAATAAAAATCTCAAACTTGAATAAAAATCTCAAACTTGAATAAAAATCTCAAACTTGAATAAAAATCTCAAACTTGAATAAAAATCTCAAACTTGAATAAAAATCTCAAAATTGAATAAAAATCTCAAACTTGAATAAAAATCTCAAACTTGAATAAAAATCTCAAACTTGAATAAAAATCTCAAACTTGAATAAAAATCTCAAACTTGAATTTAAATCTCAAACTTGAATAAAAATCTCAAACTTGAATTTAAATCTCAAACTTGAATAAAAATCTCAAACTTGAATTTAAATCTCAAACTTGAATAAAAATCTCAAACTTGAATTTAAATCTCAAACTTGAATAAAAATCTCAAACTTGAATTTAAATCTCAAACTTGAATAAAAATCTCAAACTTGAATAAAAATCTCAAACTTGAATTTAAATCTCAAACTTGAATAAAAATCTCAAACTTGAATAAAAATCTCAAACTTGAATTTAAATCTCAAACTTGAATTTAAATCTCAAACTTGAATTTAAATCACAAACTTGAATAAAAATCTAAAACTTGAATTTAAATCTCAAACTTGAATTTAAATCTCAAACTTGAATAGAAATCTCAAACTTGAATAAAAATCTAAAACTTGAATAAAAATCTCAAACTTGAATAAAAATCTCAAACTTGAATAAAAATCTCAAACTTGAATAAAAATCTCAAACTTGAATAAAAATCTCAAACTTGAATTTAAATCTCAAACTTGAATAAAAATCTCAAACTTGAATAAAAATCTCAAACTTGAATAAAAATCTCAAACTTGAATAAAAATCTCAAACTTGAATTTAAATCTCAAACTTGAATAAAAATCTCAAACTTGAATAAAAATCTCAAACTTGAATAAAAATCTCAAACTTGAATAAAAATCTCAAACTTGAATAAAAATCTCAAACTTGAATTTAAATCTCAAACTTGAATAAAAATCTCAAACTTGAATAAAAATCTCAAACTTGAATAAAAATCTCAAACTTGAATAAAAATCTCAAACTTGAATAAAAATCTCAAACTTGAATAGAAATCTCAAACTTGAATAAAAATCTCAAACTTGAATAAAAATCTCAAACTTGAATAAAAATCTCAAACTTGAATAAAAATCTCAAACTTGAATTTAAATCTCAAACTTGAATAAAAATCTCAAACTTGAATTTAAATCTCAAACTTGAATAACAATCTCAAACTTGAATAAAAATCTCAAACTTGAATTTAAATCTCAAACTTGAATAAAAATCTCAAACTTGAATAAAAATCTCAAACTTGAATTTAAATCTCAAACTTGAATAAAAATCTCAAACTTGAATTTAAATCTCAAACTTGAATAAAAATCTCAAACTTGAATAAAAATCTCAAACTTGAATTTAAATCTCAAACTTGAATTTAAATCTCAAACTTGAATTTAAATCTCAAACTTGAATAAAAATCTCAAACTTGAATTTAAATCTCAAACTTGAATTTAAATCTCAAACTTGAATTTAAATCTCAAACTTGAATAAAAATCTCAAACTTGAATTTAAATCTCAAACTTGAATTTAAATCTCAAACTTGAATTTAAATCTCAAACTTGAATTTAAATCACAAACTTGAATAAAAATCTAAAACTTGAATTTAAATCTCAAACTTGAATTTAAATCTCAAACTTGAATAGAAATCTCAAACTTGAATAAAAATCTAAAACTTGAATAAAAATCTCAAACTTGAATAAAAATCTCAAACTTGAATAAAAATCTCAAACTTGAATAAAAATCTCAAACTTGAATAAAAATCTCAAACTTGAATTTAAATCTCAAACTTGAATAAAAATCTCAAACTTGAATAAAAATCTCAAACTTGAATAAAAATCTCAAACTTGAATAAAAATCTCAAACTTGAATTTAAATCTCAAACTTGAATAAAAATCTCAAACTTGAATAAAAATCTCAAACTTGAATAAAAATCTCAAACTTGAATAAAAATCTCAAACTTGAATAAAAATCTCAAACTTGAATTTAAATCTCAAACTTGAATAAAAATCTCAAACTTGAATAAAAATCTCAAACTTGAATAAAAATCTCAAACTTGAATAAAAATCTCAAACTTGAATAAAAATCTCAAACTTGAATAGAAATCTCAAACTTGAATAAAAATCTCAAACTTGAATAAAAATCTCAAACTTGAATAAAAATCTCAAACTTGAATAAAAATCTCAAACTTGAATTTAAATCTCAAACTTGAATAAAAATCTCAAACTTGAATTTAAATCTCAAACTTGAATAACAATCTCAAACTTGAATAAAAATCTCAAACTTGAATTTAAATCTCAAACTTGAATAAAAATCTCAAACTTGAATAAAAATCTCAAACTTGAATTTAAATTTCAAACTTGAATAAAAATCTCAAACTTGAATTTAAATCTCAAACTTGAATAAAAATCTCAAACTTGAATAAAAATCTCAAACTTGAATTTAAATCTCAAACTTGAATTTAAATCTCAAACTTGAATTTAAATCTCAAACTTGAATAAAAATCTCAAACTTGAATTTAAATCTCAAACTTGAATTTAAATCTCAAACTTGAATTTAAATCTCAAACTTGAATAAAAATCTCAAACTTGAATTTAAATCTCAAACTTGAATAAAAATCTCAAACTTGAATAAAAATCTCAAACTTGAATAAAAATCCCAAACTTGAATAAAAATCTCAAACTTGAATAAAAATCTCAAACTTGAATAAAAATCTCAAACTTGAATAAAAATCTCAAACTTGAATTTAAATCTCAAACTTGAATAAAAATCTCAAACTTGAATTTAAATCTCAAACTTGAATAAAAATCTCAAACTTGAATAAAAATCTCAAACTTGAATTTAAATCTCAAACTTGAATTTAAATCTCAAACTTGAATTTAAATCTCAAACTTGAATTTAAATCTCAAACTTGAATAAAAATCTCAAACTTGAATTTAAATCTCAAACTTGAATTTAAATCTCAAACTTGAATTTAAATCTCAAACTTGAATAAAAACCTCAAACTTGAATTTAAATCTCAAACTTGAATAAAAATCTCAAACTTGAATAAAAATCTCAAACTTGAATAAAAATCTCAAACTTGAATAAAAATCCCAAACTTGAATAAAAATCTCAAACTTGAATAAAAATCTCAAACTTGAATAAAAATCTCAAACTTGAATAAAAATCTCAAACTTGAATAAAAATCTCAAACTTGAATTTAAATCTCAAACTTGAATAAAAATCTCAAACTTGAATAAAAATCTCAAACTTGAATAAAAATCTCAAACTTGAATAAAAATCTCAAACTTGAATAAAAATCTCAAACTTGAATAAAAATCTCAAACTTGAATTTAAATCTCAAACTTGAATTTAAATCTCAAACTTGAATAAAAATCTCAAACTTGAATAAAAATCTCAAACTTGAATAAAAATCTCAAACTTGAATAAAAATCTCAAACTTGAATAAAAATCTCAAACTTGAATAAAAATCTCAAACTTGAATAAAAATCTCAAACTTGAATAAAAATCTCAAACTTGAATAAAAATCTCAAACTTGAATAAAAATCTCAAACTTGAATAAAAATCTCAAACTTGAATAAAAATCTCAAACTTGAATTTAAATCTCAAACTTGAATAAAAATCTCAAACTTGAATTTAAATCTCAAACTTGAATAAAAATCTCAAACTTGAATTTAAATCTCAAACTTGAATAAAAATCTCAAACTTGAATTTAAATCTCAAACTTGAATAAAAATCTCAAACTTGAATTTAAATCTCAAACTTGAATAAAAATCTCAAACTTGAATAAAAATCTCAAACTTGAATTTAAATCTCAAACTTGAATAAAAATCTCAAACTTGAATTTAAATCTCAAACTTGAATTTAAATCTCAAACTTGAATTTAAATCACAAACTTGAATAAAAATCTAAAACTTGAATTTAAATCTCAAACTTGAATTTAAATCTCAAACTTGAATAGAAATCTCAAACTTGAATAAAAATCTCAAACTTGAATAAAAATCTCAAACTTGAATAAAAATCTCAAACTTGAATAAAAATCTCAAACTTGAATAAAAATCTCAAACTTGAATAAAAATCTCAAACTTGAATTTAAATCTCAAACTTGAATAAAAATCTCAAACTTGAATAAAAATCTCAAACTTGAATAAAAATCTCAAACTTGAATAAAAATCTCAAACTTGAATTTAAATCTCAAACTTGAATAAAAATCTCAAACTTGAATAAAAATCTCAAACTTGAATAAAAATCTCAAACTTGAATAAAAATCTCAAACTTGAATAAAAATCTCAAACTTGAATAGAAATCTCAAACTTGAATAAAAATCTCAAACTTGAATAAAAATCTCAAACTTGAATGAAAATCTCAAACTTGAATAAAAATCTCAAACTTGAATTTAAATCTCAAACTTGAATAAAAATCTCAAACTTGAATTTAAATCTCAAACTTGAATAACAATCTCAAACTTGAATAAAAATCTCAAACTTGAATTTAAATCTCAAACTTGAATAAAAATCTCAAACTTGAATAAAAATCACAAACTTGAATTTAAATCTCAAACTTGAATAAAAATCTCAAACTTGAATTTAAATCTCAAACTTGAATAAAAATCTCAAACTTGAATAAAAATCTCAAACTTGAATTTAAATCTCAAACTTGAATTTAAATCTCAAACTTGAATTTAAATCTCAAACTTGAATAAAAATCTCAAACTTGAATTTAAATCTCAAACTTGAATTTAAATCTCAAACTTGAATTTAAATCTCAAACTTGAATAAAAATCTCAAACTTGAATTTAAATCTCAAACTTGAATAAAAATCTCAAACTTGAATAAAAATCTCAAACTTGAATAAAAATCCCAAACTTGAATAAAAATCTCAAACTTTAATAAAAATCTCAAACTTGAATAAAAATCTCAAACTTGAATAAAAATCTCAAACTTGAATTTAAATCTCAAACTTGAATAAAAATCTCAAACTTGAATTTAAATCTCAAACTTGAATAAAAATCTCAAACTTGAATAAAAATCTCAAACTTGAATTTAAATCTCAAACTTGAATAAAAATCTCAAACTTGAATAAAAATCTCAAACTTGAATTTAAATCTCAAACTTGAATTTAAATCTCAAACTTGAATTTAAATCTCAAACTTGAATAAAAATCTCAAACTTGAATTTAAATCTCAAACTTGAATTTAAATCTCAAACTTGAATTTAAATCTCAAACTTGAATAAAAATCTCAAACTTGAATTTAAATCTCAAACTTGAATAAAAATCTCAAACTTGAATAAAAATCTCAAACTTGAATAAAAATCTCAAACTTGAATAAAAATCCCAAACTTGAATAAAAATCTCAAACTTGAATAAAAATCTCAAACTTGAATAAAAATCTCAAACTTGAATAAAAATCTCAAACTTGAATTTAAATCTCAAACTTGAATAAAAATCTCAAACTTGAATAAAAATCTCAAACTTGAATAAAAATCTCAAACTTGAATAAAAATCTCAAACTTGAATAAAAATCTCAAACTTGAATAAAAATCTCAAACTTGAATAAAAATCTCAAACTTGAATAAAAATCTCAAACTTGAATAAAAATCTCAAACTTGAATAAAAATCTCAAACTTGAATAAAAATCTCAAACTTGAATTTAAATCTCAAACTTGAATTTAAATCTCAAACTTGAATAAAAATCTCAAACTTGAATTTAAATCTCAAACTTGAATAAAAATCTCAAACTTGAATAAAAATCTCAAACTTGAATAAAAATCTCAAACTTGAATAAAAATCTCAAACTTGAATAAAAATCTCAAACTTGAATAAAAATCTCAAACTTGAATAGAAATCTCAAACTTGAATAAAAATCTCAAACTTGAATAAAAATCTCAAACTTGAATAAAAATCTCAAACTTGAATAAAAATCTCAAACTTGAATAAAAATCTCAAACTTGAATAAAAATCTCAAACTTGAATAAAAATCTCAAACTTGAATAAAAATCTCAAACTTGAATAAAAATCTCAAACTTGAATAAAAATCTCAAACTTGAATAAAAATCTCAAACTTGAATAAAAATCTCAAACTTGAATAAAAATCTCAAACTTGAATAAAAATCTCAAACTTGAATAAAAATCTCAAACTTGAATAAAAATCTCAAACTTGAATAAAAATCTCAAACTTGAATAAAAATCTCAAACTTGAATAAAAATCTCAAACTTGAATAAAAATCTCAAACTTGAATTTAAATCTCAAACTTGAATAAAAATCTCAAACTTGAATTTAAATCTCAAACTTGAATAAAAATCTCAAACTTGAATAAAAATCTCAAACTTGAATAAAAATCTCAAACTTGAATAAAAATCTCAAACTTGAATAAAAATCTCAAACTTGAATAAAAATCTCAAACTTGAATAAAAATCTCAAACTTGAATAAAAATCTCAAACTTGAATAAAAATCTCAAACTTGAATAAAAATCTCAAACTTGAATTTAAATCTCAAACTTGAATAAAAATCTCAAACTTGAATAAAAATCTCAAACTTGAATAAAAATCTCAAACTTGAATAAAAATCTCAATCTTGAATTTAAATCTCAAACTTGAATAAAAATCTCAAACTTGAATAAAAATCTCAAACTTGAATAAAAATCTCAAACTTGAATAAAAATCTCAAACTTGAATAAAAATCTCAAACTTGAATAAAAATCTCAAACTTGAATAAAAATCTCAAACTTGAATAAAAATCTCAAACTTGAATAAAAATCTCAAACTTGAATAAAAATCTCAAACTTGAATAAAAATCTCAAACTTGAATAAAAATCTCAAACTTGAATAAAAATCTCAAACTTTAATTTAAATCTCAAACTTGAATAAAAATCTCAAACTTGAATAAAAATCTCAAACTTGAATAAAAATCTCAAACTTGAATAAAAATCTCAATCTTGAATTTAAATCTCAAACTTGAATAAAAATCTCAAACTTGAATAAAAATCTCAAACTTGAATAAAAATCTCAAACTTGAATAAAAATCTCAAACTTGAATAAAAATCTCAAACTTGAATAAAAATCTCAAACTTGAATAAAAATCTCAAACTTGAATAAAAATCTCAAACTTGAATAAAAATCTCAAACTTGAATAAAAATCTCAAACTTGAATAAAAATCTCAAACTTGAATTTAAATCTCAAACTTGAATAAAAATCTCAAACTTGAATAAAAATCTCAAACTTGAATTTAAATCTCAAACTTGAATAAAAATCTCAAACTTGAATAAAAATCTCAAACTTGAATAAAAATCTCAAACTTGAATAAAAATCTCAAACTTGAATAAAAATCTCAAACTTGAATAAAAATCTCAAACTTGAATAAAAATCTCAAACTTGAATAAAAATCTCAAACTTGAATTTAAATCTCAAACTTGAATAAAAATCTCAAACTTGAATAAAAATCTCAAACTTGAATTTAAATCTCAAACTTGAATAAAAATCTCAAACTTGAATTTAAATCTCAAACTTGAATAAAAATCTCAAACTTGAATAAAAATCTCAAACTTGAATTTAAATCTCAAACTTGAATAAAAATCTCAAACTTGAATAAAAATCTCAAACTTGAATTTAAATCTCAAACTTGAATTTAAATCTCAAACTTGAATTTAAATCTCAAACTTGAATAAAAATCTCAAACTTGAATTTAAATCTCAAACTTGAATTTAAATCTCAAACTTGAATTTAAATCTCAAACTTGAATAAAAATCTCAAACTTGAATTTAAATCTCAAACTTGAATAAAAATCTCAAACTTGAATAAAAATCTCAAACTTGAATAAAAATCTCAAACTTGAATAAAAATCCCAAACTTGAATAAAAATCTCAAACTTGAATAAAAATCTCAAACTTGAATAAAAATCTCAAACTTGAATAAAAATCTCAAACTTGAATTTAAATCTCAAACTTGAATAAAAATCTCAAACTTGAATAAAAATCTCAAACTTGAATAAAAATCTCAAACTTGAATAAAAATCTCAAACTTGAATAAAAATCTCAAACTTGAATAAAAATCTCAAACTTGAATAAAAATCTCAAACTTGAATAAAAATCTCAAACTTGAATAAAAATCTCAAACTTGAATAAAAATCTCAAACTTGAATAAAAATCTCAAACTTGAATAAAAATCTCAAACTTGAATAAAAATCTCAAACTTGAATAAAAATCTCAAACTTGAATTTAAATCTCAAACTTGAATAAAAATCTCAAACTTGAATAAAAATCTCAAACTTGAATAAAAATCTCAAACTTGAATAAAAATCTCAAACTTGAATAAAAATCTCAAACTTGAATTTAAATCTCAAACTTGAATAAAAATCTCAAACTTGAATAAAAATCTCAAACTTGA
The DNA here is from genome assembly GCA_947179485.1 of Allacma fusca. NCBI lineage: Eukaryota > Metazoa > Arthropoda > Collembola > Symphypleona > Sminthuridae > Allacma > Allacma fusca. The sequence continues at coordinate 80,686,145 of OX359245.1, read as the reverse complement.
ATAAAAATCTCAAACTTGAATAAAAATCTCAAACTTGAATAAAAATCTCAAACTTGAATAAAAATCTCAAACTTGAATAGAAATCTCAAACTTGAATAAAAATCTCAAACTTGAATAAAAATCTCAAACTTGAATAAAAATCTCAAACTTGAATAAAAATCTCAAACTTGAATAAAAATCTCAAACTTGAATAAAAATCTCAAACTTGAATAAAAATCTCAAACTTGAATAAAAATCTCAAACTTGAATAAAAATCTCAAACTTGAATAAAAATCTCAAACTTGAATAAAAATCTCAAACTTGAATAAAAATCTCAAACTTGAATAAAAATCTCAAACTTGAATAAAAATCTCAAACTTGAATAAAAATCTCAAACTTGAATAAAAATCTCAAACTTGAATAAAAATCTCAAACTTGAATAAAAATCTCAAACTTGAATAAAAATCTCAAACTTGAATAAAAATCTCAAACTTGAATAAAAATCTCAAACTTGAATAAAAATCTCAAACTTGAATAAAAATCTCAAACTTGAATAAAAATCTCAAACTTGAATAAAAATCTCAAACTTGAATAAAAATCTCAAACTTGAATTTAAATCTCAAACTTGAATAAAAATCTCAAACTTGAATAAAAATCTCAAACTTGAATAAAAATCTCAAACTTGAATAAAAATCTCAAACTTGAATTTAAATCTCAAACTTGAATTTAAATCTCAAACTTGAATAAAAATCTCAAACTTGAATAAAAATCTCAAACTTGAATTTAAATCTCAAACTTGAATAAAAATCTCAAACTTGAATTTAAATCTCAAACGAATAAAAATCTCAAACTTGAATTTAAATCTCAAACTTGAATAAAAATCTCAAACTTGAATAAAAATCTCAAACTTGAATAAAAATCTCAAACTTGAATTTAAATCTCAAACTTGAATTTAAATCTCAAACTTGAATAAAAATCTCAAACTTGAATAAAAATCTCAAACTTGAATAAAAATCTCAAACTTGAATAAAAATCTCAAACTTGAATAAAAATCTCAAACTTGAATAAAAATCTCAAACTTGAATTTAAAACTCAAACTTGAATAAAAATCTCAAACTTGAATTTAAATCTCAAACTTGAATAAAAATCTCAAACTTGAATAAAAATCTCAAACTTGAATAAAAATCTCAAACTTGAATAAAAATCTCAAACTTGAATAAAAATCTCAAACTTGAATAAAAATCTCAAACTTGAATAAAAATCTCAAACTTGAATAGAAATCTCAAACTTGAATAAAAATCTCAAACTTGAATAAAAATCTCAAACTTGAATAAAAATCTCAAACTTGAATAAAAATCTCAAACTTGAATAAAAATCTCAAACTTGAATAAAAATCTCAAACTTGAATAAAAATCTCAAACTTGAATAAAAATCTCAAACTTGAATAAAAATCTCAAACTTGAATTTAAATCTCAAACTTGAATTTAAATCTCAAACTTGAATAAAAATCTCAAACTTGAATTTAAATCTCAAACTTGAATTTAAATCTCAAACTTGAATAAAAATCTCAAACTTGAATAAAAATCTCAAACTTGAATTTAAATCTCGAACTTGAATAAAAATCTCAAACTTGAATTTAAATCTCAAACGAATAAAAATCTCAAACTTGAATTTAAATCTCAAACTTGAATAAAAATCTCAAACTTGAATAAAAATCTCAAACTTGAATAAAAATCTCAAACTTGAATTTAAATCTCAAACTTGAATTTAAATCTCAAACTTGAATAAAAATCTCAAACTTGAATAAAAATCTCAAACTTGAATTTAAATCTCAAACTTGAATAAAAATCTCAAACTTGAATTTAAATCTCAAACTTGAATTTAAATCTCAAACTTGAATTTAAATCTCAAACTTGAATAAAAATCTCAAACTTGAATAAAAATCTCAAACTTGAATAAAAATCTCAAACTTGAATAAAAATCTCAAACTTGAATAAAAATCTCAAACTTGAATTTAAATCTCAAACTTGAATAAAAATCTCAAACTTGAATTTAAATCTCAAACTTGAATTTAAATCTCAAACTTGAATAAAAATCTCAAACTTGAATAAAAATCTCAAACTTGAATTTAAATCTCAAACTTGAATAAAAATCTCAAACTTGAATTTAAATCTCAAACGAATAAAAATCTCAAACTTGAATTTAAATCTCAAACTTGAATAAAAATCTCAAACTTGAATAAAAATCTCAAACTTGAATAAAAATCTCAAACTTGAATTTAAATCTCAAACTTGAATTTAAATCTCAAACTTGAATAGAAATCTCAAACTTGAATAAAAATCTCAAACTTGAATAAAAATCTCAAACTTGAATAAAAATCTCAAACTTGAATAAAAATCTCAAACTTGAATAAAAATCTCAAACTTGAATAAAAATCTCAAACTTGAATTTAAATCTCAAACTTGAATAAAAATCTCAAACTTGAATAAAAATCTCAAACTTGAATAAAAATCTCAAACTTGAATAAAAATCTCAAACTTGAATTTAAATCTCAAACTTGAATAAAAATCTCAAACTTGAATAAAAATCTCAAACTTGAATAAAAATCTCAAACTTGAATAAAAATCTCAAACTTGAATAAAAATCTCAAACTTGAATAGAAATCTCAAACTTGAATAAAAATCTCAAACTTGAATAAAAATCTCAAACTTGAATGAAAATCTCAAACTTGAATAAAAATCTCAAACTTGAATTTAAATCTCAAACTTGAATAAAAATCTCAAACTTGAATAAAAATCTCAAACTTGAATAAAAATCTCAAACTTGAATAAAAATCTCAAACTTGAATAAAAATCTCAAACTTGAATAAAAATCTCAAACTTGAATAAAAATCTCAAACTTGAATAAAAATCTCAAACTTGAATAAAAATCTCAAACTTGAATAAAAATCTCAAACTTGAATAAAAATCTCAAACTTGAATAAAAATCTCAAACTTGAATAAAAATCTCAAACTTGAATAAAAATCTCAAACTTGAATAAAAATCTCAAACTTGAATTTAAATCTCAAACTTGAATAAAAATCTCAAACTTGAATAAAAATCTCAAACTTGAATAAAAATCTCAAACTTGAATAAAAATCTCAAACTTGAATAAAAATCTCAAACTTGAATTTAAATCTCAAACTTGAATAAAAATCTCAAACTTGAATAAAAATCTCAAACTTGAATAAAAATCTCAAACTTGAATAAAAATCTCAAACTTGAATAAAAATCTCAAACTTGAATAAAAATCTCAAACTTGAATAGAAATCTCAAACTTGAATAAAAATCTCAAACTTGAATAAAAATCTCAAACTTGAATAAAAATCTCAAACTTGAATAAAAATCTCAAACTTGAATAAAAATCTCAAACTTGAATAAAAATCTCAAACTTGAATAAAAATCTCAAACTTGAATAAAAATCTCAAACTTGAATAAAAATCTCAAACTTGAATAAAAATCTCAAACTTGAATAAAAATCTCAAACTTGAATAAAAATCTCAAACTTGAATAAAAATCTCAAACTTGAATAAAAATCTCAAACTTGAATAAAAATCTCAAACTTGAATAAAAATCTCAAACTTGAATAAAAATCTCAAACTTGAATAAAAATCTCAAACTTGAATAAAAATCTCAAACTTGAATAAAAATCTCAAACTTGAATAAAAATCTCAAACTTGAATAAAAATCTCAAACTTGAATAAAAATCTCAAACTTGAATTTAAATCTCAAACTTGAATAAAAATCTCAAACTTGAATAAAAATCTCAAACTTGAATAAAAATCTCAAACTTGAATAAAAATCTCAAACTTGAATTTAAATCTCAAACTTGAATTTAAATCTCAAACTTGAATAAAAATCTCAAACTTGAATTTAAATCTCAAACTTGAATTTAAATCTCAAACTTGAATAAAAATCTCAAACTTGAATAAAAATCTCAAACTTGAATTTAAATCTCAAACTTGAATAAAAATCTCAAACTTGAATTTAAATCTCAAACGAATAAAAATCTCAAACTTGAATTTAAATCTCAAACTTGAATAAAAATCTCAAACTTGAATAAAAATCTCAAACTTGAATAAAAATCTCAAACTTGAATTTAAATCTCAAACTTGAATTTAAATCTCAAACTTGAATAAAAATCTCAAACTTGAATAAAAATCTCAAACTTGAATAAAAATCTCAAACTTGAATAAAAATCTCAAACTTGAATAAAAATCTCAAACTTGAATAAAAATCTCAAACTTGAATAAAAATCTCAAACTTGAATAAAAATCTCAAACTTGAATTTAAAACTCAAACTTGAATAAAAATCTCAAACTTGAATTTAAATCTCAAACTTGAATAAAAATCTCAAACTTGAATAAAAATCTCAAACTTGAATAAAAATCTCAAACTTGAATAAAAATCTCAAACTTGAATAAAAATCTCAAACTTGAATAAAAATCTCAAACTTGAATAAAAATCTCAAACTTGAATAAAAATCTCAAACTTGAATAGAAATCTCAAACTTGAATAAAAATCTCAAACTTGAATAAAAATCTCAAACTTGAATAAAAATCTCAAACTTGAATAAAAATCTCAAACTTGAATAAAAATCTCAAACTTGAATAAAAATCTCAAACTTGAATAAAAATCTCAAACTTGAATAAAAATCTCAAACTTGAATAAAAATCTCAAACTTGAATAAAAATCTCAAACTTGAATAAAAATCTCAAACTTGAATAAAAATCTCAAACTTGAATTTAAATCTCAAACTTGAATAAAAATCTCAAACTTGAATAAAAATCTCAAACTTGAATAAAAATCTCAAACTTGAATAAAAATCTCAAACTTGAATTTAAATCTCAAACTTGAATTTAAATCTCAAACTTGAATAAAAATCTCAAACTTGAATTTAAATCTCAAACTTGAATTTAAATCTCAAACTTGAATAAAAATCTCAAACTTGAATAAAAATCTCAAACTTGAATTTAAATCTCGAACTTGAATAAAAATCTCAAACTTGAATTTAAATCTCAAACGAATAAAAATCTCAAACTTGAATTTAAATCTCAAACTTGAATAAAAATCTCAAACTTGAATAAAAATCTCAAACTTGAATAAAAATCTCAAACTTGAATTTAAATCTCAAACTTGAATTTAAATCTCAAACTTGAATAAAAATCTCAAACTTGAATAAAAATCTCAAACTTGAATTTAAATCTCAAACTTGAATAAAAATCTCAAACTTGAATTTAAATCTCAAACTTGAATTTAAATCTCAAACTTGAATTTAAATCTCAAACTTGAATAAAAATCTCAAACTTGAATAAAAATCTCAAACTTGAATTTAAATCTCAAACTTGAATAAAAATCTCAAACTTGAATTTAAATCTCAAACGAATAAAAATCTCAAACTTGAATTTAAATCTCAAACTTGAATAAAAATCTCAAACTTGAATAAAAATCTCAAACTTGAATAAAAATCTCAAACTTGAATTTAAATCTCAAACTTGAATTTAAATCTCAAACTTGAATAGAAATCTCAAACTTGAATAAAAATCTCAAACTTGAATAAAAATCTCAAACTTGAATAAAAATCTCAAACTTGAATAAAAATCTCAAACTTGAATAAAAATCTCAAACTTGAATAAAAATCTCAAACTTGAATTTAAATCTCAAACTTGAATAAAAATCTCAAACTTGAATAAAAATCTCAAACTTGAATAAAAATCTCAAACTTGAATAAAAATCTCAAACTTGAATTTAAATCTCAAACTTGAATAAAAATCTCAAACTTGAATAAAAATCTCAAACTTGAATAAAAATCTCAAACTTGAATAAAAATCTCAAACTTGAATAAAAATCTCAAACTTGAATAGAAATCTCAAACTTGAATAAAAATCTCAAACTTGAATAAAAATCTCAAACTTGAATGAAAATCTCAAACTTGAATAAAAATCTCAAACTTGAATTTAAATATCAAACTTGAATAAAAATCTCAAACTTGAATTTAAATCTCAAACTTGAATAACAATCTCAAACTTGAATAAAAATCTCAAACTTGAATTTAAATCTCAAACTTGAATAAAAATCTCAAACTTGAATAAAAATCTCAAACTTGAATTTAAATCTCAAACTTGAATAAAAATCTCAAACTTGAATTTAAATCTCAAACTTGAATAAAAATCTCAAACTTGAATAAAAATCTCAAACTTGAATTTAAATCTCAAACTTGAATTTAAATCTCAAACTTGAATTTAAATCTCAAACTTGAATAAAAATCTCAAACTTGAATTTAAATCTCAAACTTGAATTTAAATCTCAAACTTGAATTTAAATCTCAAACTTGAATAAAAATCTCAAACTTGAATTTAAATCTCAAACTTGAATAAAAATCTCAAACTTGAATAAAAATCTCAAACTTGAATAAAAATCCCAAACTTGAATAAAAATCTCAAACTTGAATAAAAATCTCAAACTTGAATAAAAATCTCAAACTTGAATAAAAATCTCAAACTTGAATTTAAATCTCAAACTTGAATAAAAATCTCAAACTTGAATTTAAATCTCAAACTTGAATAAAAATCTCAAACTTGAATAAAAATCTCAAACTTGAATTTAAATCTCAAACTTGAATAAAAATCTCAAACTTGAATAAAAATCTCAAACTTGAATTTAAATCTCAAACTTGAATTTAAATCTCAAACTTGAATTTAAATCTCAAACTTGAATAAAAATCTCAAACTTGAATTTAAATCTCAAACTTGAATTTAAATCTCAAACTTGAATTTAAATCTCAAACTTGAATAAAAATCTCAAACTTGAATTTAAATCTCAAACTTGAATAAAAATCTCAAACTTGAATAAAAATCTCAAACTTGAATAAAAATCTCAAACTTGAATAAAAATCCCAAACTTGAATAAAAATCTCAAACTTGAATAAAAATCTCAAACTTGAATAAAAATCTCAAACTTGAATAAAAATCTCAAACTTGAATTTAAATCTCAAACTTGAATAAAAATCTCAAACTTGAATAAAAATCTCAAACTTGAATAAAAATCTCAAACTTGAATAAAAATCTCAAACTTGAATAAAAATCTCAAACTTGAATAAAAATCTCAAACTTGAATAAAAATCTCAAACTTGAATAAAAATCTCAAACTTGAATAAAAATCTCAAACTTGAATAAAAATCTCAAACTTGAATAAAAATCTCAAACTTGAATAAAAATCTCAAACTTGAATAAAAATCTCAAACTTGAATAAAAATCTCAAACTTGAATAAAAATCTCAAACTTGAATAAAAATCTCAAACTTGAATTTAAATCTCAAACTTGAATAAAAATCTCAAACTTGAATAAAAATCTCAAACTTGAATAAAAATCTCAAACTTGAATAAAAATCTCAAACTTGAATAAAAATCTCAAACTTGAATTTAAATCTCAAACTTGAATAAAAATCTCAAACTTGAATAAAAATCTCAAACTTGAATAAAAATCTCAAACTTGAATAAAAATCTCAAACTTGAATAAAAATCTCAAACTTGAATAAAAATCTCAAACTTGAATAGAAATCTCAAACTTGAATAAAAATCTCAAACTTGAATAAAAATCTCAAACTTGAATAAAAATCTCAAACTTGAATAAAAATCTCAAACTTGAATAAAAATCTCAAACTTGAATAAAAATCTCAAACTTGAATAAAAATCTCAAACTTGAATAAAAATCTCAAACTTGAATAAAAATCTCAAACTTGAATAAAAATCTCAAACTTGAATAAAAATCTCAAACTTGAATAAAAATCTCAAACTTGAATAAAAATCTCAAACTTGAATAAAAATCTCAAACTTGAATAAAAATCTCAAACTTGAATAAAAATCTCAAACTTGAATAAAAATCTCAAACTTGAATAAAAATCTCAAACTTGAATAAAAATCTCAAACTTGAATAAAAATCTCAAACTTGAATAAAAATCTCAAACTTGAATAAAAATCTCAAACTTGAATAAAAATCTCAAACTTGAATAAAAATCTCAAACTTGAATTTAAATCTCAAACTTGAATAAAAATCTCAAACTTGAATAAAAATCTCAAACTTGAATAAAAATCTCAAACTTGAATAAAAATCTCAAACTTGAATTTAAATCTCAAACTTGAATTTAAATCTCAAACTTGAATAAAAATCTCAAACTTGAATTTAAATCTCAAACTTGAATTTAAATCTCAAACTTGAATAAAAATCTCAAACTTGAATAAAAATCTCAAACTTGAATTTAAATCTCAAACTTGAATAAAAATCTCAAACTTGAATTTAAATCTCAAACGAATAAAAATCTCAAACTTGAATTTAAATCTCAAACTTGAATAAAAATCTCAAACTTGAATAAAAATCTCAAACTTGAATAAAAATCTCAAACTTGAATTTAAATCTCAAACTTGAATTTAAATCTCAAACTTGAATAAAAATCTCAAACTTGAATAAAAATCTCAAACTTGAATAAAAATCTCAAACTTGAATAAAAATCTCAAACTTGAATAAAAATCTCAAACTTGAATAAAAATCTCAAACTTGAATTTAAAACTCAAACTTGAATAAAAATCTCAAACTTGAATTTAAATCTCAAACTTGAATAAAAATCTCAAACTTGAATAAAAATCTCAAACTTGAATAGAAATCTCAAACTTGAATAAAAATCTCAAACTTGAATAAAAATCTCAAACTTGAATAAAAATCTCAAACTTGAATAAAAATCTCAAACTTGAATAAAAATCTCAAACTTGAATAAAAATCTCAAACTTGAATAAAAATCTCAAACTTGAATAAAAATCTCAAACTTGAATAAAAATCTCAAACTTGAATAAAAATCTCAAACTTGAATAAAAATCTCAAACTTGAATAAAAATCTCAAACTTGAATTTAAATCTCAAACTTGAATAAAAATCTCAAACTTGAATAAAAATCTCAAACTTGAATAAAAATCTCAAACTTGAATAAAAATCTCAAACTTGAATTTAAATCTCAAACTTGAATTTAAATCTCAAACTTGAATAAAAATCTCAAACTTGAATTTAAATCTCAAACTTGAATTTAAATCTCAAACTTGAATAAAAATCTCAAACTTGAATAAAAATCTCAAACTTGAATAAAAATCTCAAACTTGAATTTAAATCTCGAACTTGAATAAAAATCTCAAACTTGAATTTAAATCTCAAACGAATAAAAATCTCAAACTTGAATTTAAATCTCAAACTTGAATAAAAATCTCAAACTTGAATAAAAATCTCAAACTTGAATAAAAATCTCAAACTTGAATTTAAATCTCAAACTTGAATTTAAATCTCAAACTTGAATAAAAATCTCAAACTTGAATAAAAATCTCAAACTTGAATTTAAATCTCAAACTTGAATAAAAATCTCAAACTTGAATTTAAATCTCAAACTTGAATAAAAATCTCAAACTTGAATTTAAATCTCAAACTTGAATAAAAATCTAAAACTTGAATTTAAATCTCAAACTTGAATTTAAATCTCAAACTTGAATAAAAATCTCAAACTTGAATTTAAATCTCAAACTTGAATTTAAATCTCAAACTTGAATAAAAATCTCAAACTTGAATAAAAATCTCAAACTTGAATAAAAATCTCAAACTTGAATAAAAATCTCAAACTTGAATAAAAATCTCAAACTTGAATAAAAATCTCAAACTTGAATAAAAATCTCAAACTTGAATAAAAATCTCAAACTTGAATAAAAATCTCAAACTTGAATAAAAATCTCAAACTTGAATAAAAATCTCAAACTTGAATAAAAATCTCAAACTTGAATAAAAATCTCAAACTTGAATAAAAATCTCAAACTTGAATAAAAATCTCAAACTTGAATAAAAATCTCAAACTTGAATAAAAATCTCAAACTTGAATAAAAATCTCAAACTTGAATAAAAATCTCAAACTTGAATTTAAATCTCAAACTTGAATAAAAATCTCAAACTTGAATTTAAATCTCAAACTTGAATAAAAATCTCAAACTTGAATAAAAATCTCAAACTTGAATAAAAATCTCAAACTTGAATAAAAATCTCAAACTTGAATAAAAATCTCAAACGTGAATAAAAATCTCAAACTTGAATTTAAATCTCAAACTTGAATAAAAATCTCAAACTTGAATAAAAATCTCAAACTTGAATAAAAATCTCAAACTTGAATAAAAATCTCAAACTTGAATTTAAATCTCAAACTTGAATAAAAATTTTAAACTTGAATAAAAATCTCAAACTTGAATAAAAATCTCAAACTTGAATAAAAATCTCAAACTTGAATAGAAATCTCAAACTTGAATAAAAATCTCAAACTTGAATAAAAATCTCAAACTTGAATAAAAATCTCAAACTTGAATAAAAATCTCAAACTTGAATAAAAATCTCAAACTTGAATTTAAATCTCAAACTTGAATAAAAATCTCAAACTTGAATAAAAATCTCAAACTTGAATTTAAATCTCAAACTTGAATAAAAATCTCAAACTTGAATAAAAATCTCAAACTTGAATTTAAATCTCAAACTTGAATAAAAATCTCAAACTTGAATTTAAATCTCAAACTTGAATAAAAATCTCAAACTTGAATAAAAATCTCAAACTTGAATTTAAATCTCAAACTTGAATTTAAATCTCAAACTTGAATTTAAATCTCAAACTTGAATAAAAATCTCAAACTTGAATTTAAATCTCAAACTTGAATTTAAATCTCAAACTTGAATAAAAATCTCAAACTTGAATAAAAATCTCAAACTTGAATAAAAATCTCAAACTTGAATAAAAATCTCAAACTTGAATAAAAATCTCAAACTTGAATAAAAATCTCAAACTTGAATAAAAATCTCAAACTTGAATAAAAATCTCAAACTTGAATAAAAATCTCAAACTTGAATAAAAATCTCAAACTTGAATAAAAATCTCAAACTTGAATAAAAATCTCAAACTTGAATAAAAATCTCAAACTTGAATAAAAATCTCAAACTTGAATAAAAATCTCAAACTTGAATTTAAATCTCAAACTTGAATAAAAATCTCAAACTTGAATTTAAATCTCAAACTTGAATAAAAATCTCAAACTTGAATAAAAATCTCAAACTTGAATAAAAATCTCAAACTTGAATAAAAATCTCAAACTTGAATTTAAATCTCAAACTTGAATAAAAATCTCAAACTTGAATTTAAATCTCAAACTTGAATAAAAATTTTAAACTTGAATAAAAATCTCAAACTTGAATAAAAATCTCAAACTTGAATAAAAATCTCAAACTTGAATAAAAATCTCAAACTTGAATAAAAATCTCAAACTTGAATAAAAATCTCAAACTTGAATAAAAATCCCAAACTTGAATAAAAATCTCAAACTTGAATAAAAATCTCAAACTTGAATAAAAATCTCAAACTTGAATAAAAATCTCAAACTTGAATAAAAATCTCAAACTTGAATAAAAATCTCAAACTTGAATAAAAATCTCAAACTTGAATAAAAATCTCAAACTTGAATTTAAATCTCAAACTTGAATAAAAATCTCAAACGAATTTAAATCTCAAACTTGAATAAAAATCTCAAACTTGAATAAAAATCTCAAACTTGAATAAAAATCTCAAACTTGAATAAAAATCTCAAACTTGAATTTAAATCTCAAACTTGAATAAAAATCTCAAACTTGAATAAAAATCTCAAACTTGAATAAAAATCTCAAACTTGAATTTAAATCTCAAACTTGAATAAAAATCTCAAACTTGAATTTAAATCTCAAACTTGAATTTAAATCTCAAACTTGAATAAAAATCTCAAACTTGAATTTAAATCTCAAACTTGAATAAAAATCTCAAACTTGAATAAAAATCTCAAACTTGAATAAAAATCTCAAACTTGAATAAAAATCTCAAACTTGAATAAAAATCTCAAACTTGAATAAAAATCTCAAACTTGAATAAAAATCTCAAACTTGAATAAAAATCTCAAACTTGAATAAAAATCTCAAACTTGAATAAAAATCTCAAACTTGAATAAAAATCTCAAACTTGAATAAAAATCTCAAACTTGAATAAAAATCTCAAACTTGAATAAAAATCTCAAACTTGAATAAAAATCTCAAACTTGAATTTAAATCTCAAACTTGAATAAAAATCTCAAACTTGAATTTAAATCTCAAACTTGAATAAAAATCTCAAACTTGAATAAAAATCTCAAACTTGAATAAAAATCTCAAACTTGAATAAAAATCTCAAACTTGAATAAAAATCTCAAACTTGAATAAAAATCTCAAACTTGAATAAAAATCTCAAACGTGAATAAAAATCTCAAACTTGAATTTAAATCTCAAACTTGAATAAAAATCTCAAACTTGAATAAAAATCTCAAACTTGAATAAAAATCTCAAACTTGAATAAAAATCTCAAACTTGAATTTAAATCTCAAACTTGAATAAAAATTTTAAACTTGAATAAAAATCTCAAACTTGAATAAAAATCTCAAACTTGAATAAAAATCTCAAACTTGAATAGAAATCTCAAACTTGAATAAAAATCTCAAACTTGAATAAAAATCTCAAACTTGAATAAAAATCTCAAACTTGAATAAAAATCTCAAACTTGAATAAAAATCTCAAACTTGAATAAAAATCTCAAACTTGAATAAAAATCTCAAACTTGAATTTAAATCTCAAACTTGAATAAAAATCTCAAACTTGAATTTAAATCTCAAACTTGAATAAAAATCTCAAACTTGAATAAAAATCTCAAACTTGAATAAAAATCTCAAACTTGAATTTAAATCTCAAACTTGAATAAAAATCTCAAACTTGAATAAAAATCTCAAACTTGAATTTAAATCTCAAACTTGAATTTAAATCTCAAACTTGAATTTAAATCTCAAACTTGAATAAAAATCTCAAACTTGAATTTAAATCTCAAACTTGAATTTAAATCTCAAACTTGAATAAAAATCTCAAACTTGAATAAAAATCTCAAACTTGAATAAAAATCTCAAACTTGAATAAAAATCTCAAACTTGAATAAAAATCTCAAACTTGAATAAAAATCTCAAACTTGAATAAAAATCTCAAACTTGAATAAAAATCTCAAACTTGAATAAAAATCTCAAACTTGAATAAAAATCTCAAACTTGAATAAAAATCTCAAACTTGAATAAAAATCTCAAACTTGAATAAAAATCTCAAACTTGAATAAAAATCTCAAACTTGAATAAAAATCTCAAACTTGAATTTAAATCTCAAACTTGAATTTAAATCTCAAACTTGAATAAAAATCTCAAACTTGAATTTAAATCTCAAACTTGAATAAAAATCTCAAACTTGAATAAAAATCTCAAACTTGAATAAAAATCTCAAACTTGAATAAAAATCTCAAACTTGAATTTAAATCTCAAACTTGAATAAAAATCTCAAACTTGAATTTAAATCTCAAACTTGAATAAAAATTTTAAACTTGAATAAAAATCTCAAACTTGAATAAAAATCTCAAACTTGAATAAAAATCTCAAACTTGAATAAAAATCTCAAACTTGAATAAAAATCTCAAACTTGAATAAAAATCTCAAACTTGAATAAAAATCCCAAACTTGAATAAAAATCTCAAACTTGAATAAAAATCTCAAACTTGAATAAAAATCTCAAACTTGAATAAAAATCCCAAACTTGAATAAAAATCTCAAACTTGAATAAAAATCTCAAACTTGAATAAAAATCTCAAACTTGAATAAAAATCTCAAACTTGAATTTAAATCTCAAACTTGAATAAAAATCTCAAACGAATTTAAATCTCAAACTTGAATAAAAATCTCAAACTTGAATAAAAATCTCAAACTTGAATAAAAATCTCAAACTTGAATAAAAATCTCAAACTTGAATTTAAATCTCAAACTTGAATAAAAATCTCAAACTTGAATAAAAATCTCAAACTTGAATTTAAATCTCAAACTTGAATAAAAATCTCAAACTTGAATAAAAATCTCAAACTTGAATAAAAATCTCAAATTTGAATAAAAATCTCAAACTTGAATAAAAATCTCAAACTTGAATAAAAATCTCAAACTTGAATAAAAATCTCAAACTTGAATAAAAATCTCAAACTTGAATAAAAATCTCAAACTTGAATAAAAATCTCAAACTTGAATAAAAATCTCAAACTTGAATAAAAATCTCAAACTTGAATAAAAATCTCAAACTTGAATAAAAATCTCAAACTTGAATAAAAATCTCAAACTTGAATAAAAATCTCAAACTTGAATAAAAATCTCAAACTTGAATAAAAATCTCAAACTTGAATAAAAATCTCAAACTTGAATAAAAATCTCAAACTTGAATAAAAATCTCAAACTTGAATAAAAATCTCAAACTTGAATTTAAATCTCAAACTTGAATAAAAATCTCAAACTTGAATTTAAATCTCAAACTTGAATAAAAATCTCAAACTTGAATTTAAATCTCAAACTTGAATTTAAATCTCAAACTTGAATTTTAATCTCAAACTTGAATTTAAATCTCAAACTTGAATAAAAATCTCAAACTTGAATAAAAATCTCAAACTTGAATTTAAATCTCAAACTTGAATAAAAATCTCAAACTTGAATTTAAATCTCAAACGAATAAAAATCTCAAACTTGAATTTAAATCTCAAACTTGAATAAAAATCTCAAACTTGAATAAAAATCTCAAACTTGAATAAAAATCTCAAACTTGAATTTAAATCTCAAACTTGAATTTAAATCTCAAACTTGAATAAAAATCTCAAACTTGAATTTAAATCTCAAACTTGAATTTAAATCTCAAACTTGAATACAAATCTCAAACTTGAATAAAAATCTCAAACTTGAATAAAAATCTAAAACTTGAATAAAAATCTCAAACTTGAATAAAAATCTCAAACTTGAATAAAAATCTCAAACTTGAATAAAAATCTCAAACTTGAATAAAAATCTCAAACTTGAATAAAAATCTCAAACTTGAATAAAAATCTCAAACTTGAATAAAAATCTCAAACTTGAATAAAAATCTCAAACTTGAATAAAAATCTCAAACATGAATAAAAATCTCAAACTTGAATAAAAATCTCAAACTTGAATAAAAATCTCAAACTTGAATTTAAATCTCAAACTTGAATAAAAATCTCAAACTTGAATTTAAATCTCAAACTTGAATAAAAATCTCAAACTTGAATAAAAATCTCAAACTTGAATAAAAATCTCAAACTTGAATAAAAATCTCAAACTTGAATAAAAATCTCAAACGTGAATAAAAATCTCAAACTTGAATTTAAATCTCAAACTTGAATAAAAATCTCAAACTTGAATAAAAATCTCAAACTTGAATAAAAATCTCAAACTTGAATAAAAATCTCAAACTTGAATTTAAATCTCAAACTTGAATAAAAATTTTAAACTTGAATAAAAATCTCAAACTTGAATAAAAATCTCAAACTTGAATAGAAATCTCAAACTTGAATAAAAATCTCAAACGAATAAAAATCTCAAACTTGAATAAAAATCTCAAACTTGAATAAAAATCTCAAACTTGAATAAAAATCTCAAACTTGAATAAAAATCTCAAACTTGAATAAAAATCTCAAACTTGAATAAAAATCTCAAACTTGAATTTAAATCTCAAACTTGAATAAAAATCTCAAACTTGAATTTAAATCTCAAACTTGAATAAAAATCTCAAACTTGAATAAAAATCTCAAACTTGAATAAAAATCTCAAACTTGAATAAAAATCTCAAACTTGAATTTAAATCTCAAACTTGAATAAAAATCTCAAACTTGAATTTAAATCTCAAACTTGAATAAAAATTTTAAACTTGAATAAAAATCTCAAACTTGAATAAAAATCTCAAACTTGAATAAAAATCTCAAACTTGAATAAAAATCTCAAACTTGAATAAAAATCTCAAACTTGAATAAAAATCTCAAACTTGAATAAAAATCCCAAACTTGAATAAAAATCTCAAACTTGAATAAAAATCTCAAACTTGAATAAAAATCTCAAACTTGAATAAAAATCCCAAACTTGAATAAAAATCTCAAACTTGAATAAAAATCTCAAACTTGAATAAAAATCTCAAACTTGAATAAAAATCTCAAACTTGAATTTAAATCTCAAACTTGAATAAAAATCTCAAACGAATTTAAATCTCAAACTTGAATAAAAATCTCAAACTTGAATAAAAATCTCAAACTTGAATAAAAATCTCAAACTTGAATAAAAATCTCAAACTTGAATTTAAATCTCAAACTTGAATAAAAATCTCAAACTTGAATAAAAATCTCAAACTTGAATAAAAATCTCAAACTTGAATAAAAATCTCAAACTTGAATAAAAATCTCAAACTTGAATAAAAATCTCAAATTTGAATAAAAATCTCAAACTTGAATAAAAATCTCAAACTTGAATAAAAATCTCAAACTTGAATAAAAATCTCAAACTTGAATAAAAATCTCAAACTTGAATAAAAATCTCAAACTTGAATAAAAATCTCAAACTTGAATAAAAATCTCAAACTTGAATAAAAATCTCAAACTTGAATTTAAATCTCAAACTTGAATAAAAATCTCAAACTTGAATAAAAATCTCAAACTTGAATAAAAATCTCAAACTTGAATTTAAATCTCAAACTTGAATTTAAATCTCAAACTTGAATTTTAATCTCAAACTTGAATTTAAATCTCAAACTTGAATAAAAATCTCAAACTTGAATAAAAATCTCAAACTTGAATTTAAATCTCAAACTTGAATAAAAATCTCAAACTTGAATTTAAATCTCAAACGAATAAAAATCTCAAACTTGAATTTAAATCTCAAACTTGAATAAAAATCTCAAACTTGAATAAAAATCTCAAACTTGAATAAAAATCTCAAACTTGAATTTAAATCTCAAACTTGAATAAAAATCTCAAACTTGAATAAAAATCTCAAACTTGAATAAAAATCTCAAACTTGAATTTAAATCTCAAACTTGAATTTAAATCTCAAACTTGAATAAAAATCTCAAACTTGAATTTAAATCTCAAACTTGAATTTAAATCTCAAACTTGAATAAAAATCTCAAACTTGAATAAAAATCTCAAACTTGAATAAAAATCTAAAACTTGAATAAAAATCTCAAACTTGAATAAAAATCTCAAACTTGAATAAAAATCTCAAACTTGAATAAAAATCTCAAACTTGAATAAAAATCTCAAACTTGAATAAAAATCTCAAACTTGAATAAAAATCTCAAACTTGAATAAAAATCTCAAACTTGAATAAAAATCTCAAACTTGAATAAAAATCTCAAACATGAATAAAAATCTCAAACTTGAATAAAAATCTCAAACTTGAATAAAAATCTCAAACTTGAATTTAAATCTCAAACTTGAATAAAAATCTCAAACTTGAATTTAAATCTCAAACTTGAATAAAAATCTCAAACTTGAATAAAAATCTCAAACTTGAATAAAAATCTCAAACTTGAATAAAAATCTCAAACTTGAATAAAAATCTCAAACGTGAATAAAAATCTCAAACTTGAATTTAAATCTCAAACTTGAATAAAAATCTCAAACTTGAATAAAAATCTCAAACTTGAATAAAAATCTCAAACTTGAATAAAAATCTCAAACTTGAATTTAAATCTCAAACTTGAATAAAAATTTTAAACTTGAATAAAAATCTCAAACTTGAATAAAAATCTCAAACTTGAATAGAAATCTCAAACTTGAATAAAAATCTCAAACGAATAAAAATCTCAAACTTGAATAAAAATCTCAAACTTGAATAAAAATCTCAAACTTGAATAAAAATCTCAAACTTGAATTTAAATCTCAAACTTGAATAAAAATCTCAAACTTGAATTTAAATCTCAAACTTGAATAAAAATCTCAAACTTGAATAAAAATCTCAAACTTGAATTTAAATCTCAAACTTGAATAAAAATCTCAAACTTGAATTTAAATCTCAAACTTGAATAAAAATCTCAAACTTGAATAAAAATCTCAAACTTGAATTTAAATCTCAAACTTGAATTTAAATCTCAAACTTGAATTTAAATCTCAAACTTGAATAAAAATCTCAAACTTGAATTTAAATCTCAAACTTGAATTTAAATCTCAAACTTGAATAAAAATCTCAAACTTGAATAAAAATCTCAAACTTGAATAAAAATCTCAAACTTGAATAAAAATCTCAAACTTGAATAAAAATCTCAAACTTGAATAAAAATCTCAAACTTGAATAAAAATCTCAAACTTGAATAAAAATCTCAAACTTGAATAAAAATCTCAAACTTGAATAAAAATCTCAAACTTGAATAAAAATCCCAAACTTGAATAAAAATCTCAAACTTGAATTTAAATCTCAAACTTGAATAAAAATCTCAAACTTGAATTTAAATCTCAAACTTGAATAAAAATCTCAAACTTGAATTTAAATCTCAAACTTGAATAAAAATCTCAAACTTGAATAAAAATCTCAAACTTGAATAAAAATCTCAAACTTGAATAAAAATCTCAAACTTGAATTTAAATCTCAAACTTGACTAAAAATCTCAAACTTGAATAAAAATCTCAAACTTGAATTTAAATCTCAAACTTGAATAAAAATCTCAAACTTGAATAAAAATCTCAAACTTGAATAAAAATCTCAAACTTGAATTTAAATCTGAAACTTGAATAAAAATCTCAAGCTTGAATAAAAATCTCAAACTTGAATAAAAATCTCAAACTTGAATAAAAATCTCAAACTTGAATAAAAATCTCAAACTTGAATAAAAATCTCAAATTTGAATAAAAATCTCAAACTTGAATAAAAATCTCAAACTTGAATAAAAATCTCAAACTTGAATAAAAATCTCAAACTTGAATAAAAATCTCAAACTTGAATAAAAATCTCAAACTTGAATAAAAATCTCAAACTTGAATAAAAATCTCAAACTTGAATAAAAATCTCAAACTTGAATAAAAATCTCAAACTTGAATAAAAATCTCAAACTTGAATAAAAATCTCAAACTTGAATAAAAATCTCAAACATGAATAAAAATCTCAAACTTGAATAAAAATCTCAAACTTGAATAAAAATCTCAAACTTGAATTTAAATCTCAAACTTGAATAAAAATCTCAAACTTGAATTTAAATCTCAAACTTGAATAAAAATCTCAAACTTGAATAAAAATCTCAAACTTGAATAAAAATCTCAAACTTGAATAAAAATCTCAAACTTGAATAAAAATCTCAAACGTGAATAAAAATCTCAAACTTGAATTTAAATCTCAAACTTGAATAAAAATCTCAAACTTGAATAAAAATCTCAAACTTGAATAAAAATCTCAAACTTGAATAAAAATCTCAAACTTGAATTTAAATCTCAAACTTGAATAAAAATTTTAAACTTGAATAAAAATCTCAAACTTGAATAAAAATCTCAAACTTGAATAGAAATCTCAAACTTGAATAAAAATCTCAAACGAATAAAAATCTCAAACTTGAATAAAAATCTCAAACTTGAATAAAAATCTCAAACTTGAATAAAAATCTCAAACTTGAATTTAAATCTCAAACTTGAATAAAAATCTCAAACTTGAATTTAAATCTCAAACTTGAATAAAAATCTCAAACTTGAATAAAAATCTCAAACTTGAATTTAAATCTCAAACTTGAATAAAAATCTCAAACTTGAATTTAAATCTCAAACTTGAATAAAAATCTCAAACTTGAATAAAAATCTCAAACTTGAATTTAAATCTCAAACTTGAATTTAAATCTCAAACTTGAATTTAAATCTCAAACTTGAATAAAAATCTCAAACTTGAATTTAAATCTCAAACTTGAATTTAAATCTCAAACTTGAATAAAAATCTCAAACTTGAATAAAAATCTCAAACTTGAATAAAAATCTCAAACTTGAATAAAAATCTCAAACTTGAATAAAAATCTCAAACTTGAATAAAAATCTCAAACTTGAATAAAAATCTCAAACTTGAATAAAAATCTCAAACTTGAATAAAAATCTCAAACTTGAATAAAAATCTCAAACTTGAATAAAAATCTCAAACTTGAATAAAAATCTCAAACTTGAATAAAAATCTCAAACTTGAATAAAAATCTCAAACTTGAATAAAAATCTCAAACTTGAATAAAAATCTCAAACTTGAATTTAAATCTCAAACTTGAATAAAAATCTCAAACTTGAATAAAAATCTCAAACTTGAATAAAAATCTCAAACTTGAATTTAAATCTCAAACTTGAATAAAAATCTCAAACTTGAATTTAAATCTCAAACTTGAATAAAAATCTCAAACTTGAATTTAAATCTCAAACTTGAATAAAAATCTCAAACTTGAATTTAAATCTCAAACTTGAATAAAAATCTCAAACTTGAATAAAAATCTCAAACTTGAATAAAAATCTCAAACTTGAATAAAAATCTCAAACTTGAATTTAAATCTCAAACTTGACTAAAAATCTCAAACGAATAAAAATCTCAAACTTGAATTTAAATCTCAAACTTGAATAAAAATCTCAAACTTGAATAAAAATCTCAAACTTGAATAAAAATCTCAAACTTGAATTTAAATCTGAAACTTGAATAAAAATCTCAAGCTTGAATAAAAATCTCAAACTTGAATAAAAATCTCAAACTTGAATAAAAATCTCAAACTTGAATAAAAATCTCAAACTTGAATAAAAATCTCAAACTTGAATAAAAATCTCAAACTTGAATAAAAATCTCAAACTTGAATAAAAATCTCAAACTTGAATAAAAATCTCAAACTTAAATAAAAATCTCAAACTTGAATAAAAATCTCAAACTTGAATAAAAATCTCAAACTTGAATAAAAATCTCAAACTTGAATAAAAATCTCAAACTTGAATAAAAATCTCAAACTTGAATAAAAATCTCAAACTTGAATAAAAATCTCAAACTTGAATAAAAATCTCAAACTTGAATAAAAATCTCAAACTTGAATAAAAATCTCAAACTTGAATTTAAATCTCAAACTTGAATAAAAATCTCAAACTTGAATAAAAATCTCAAACTTGAATAAAAATCTCAAACTTGAATTTAAATCTCAAACTTGAATAAAAATCTCAAACTTGAATTTAAATCTCAAACTTGAATAAAAATCTCAAACTTGAATTTAAATCTCAAACTTGAATAAAAATCTCAAACTTGAATTTAAATCTCAAACTTGAATAAAAATCTCAAACTTGAATAAAAATCTCAAACTTGAATAAAAATCTCAAACTTGAATAAAAATCTCAAACTTGAATTTAAATCTCAAACTTGACTAAAAATCTCAAACTTGAATAAAAATCTCAAACTTGAATTTAAATCTCAAACTTGAATAAAAATCTCAAACTTGAATAAAAATCTCAAACTTGAATAAAAATCTCAAACTTGAATTTAAATCTGAAACTTGAATAAAAATCTCAAGCTTGAATAAAAATCTCAAACTTGAATAAAAATCTCAAACTTGAATAAAAATCTCAAACTTGAATAAAAATCTCAAACTTGAATAAAAATCTCAAATTTGAATAAAAATCTCAAACTTGAATAAAAATCTCAAACTTGAATAAAAATCTCAAACTTGAATAAAAATCTCAAACTTGAATAAAAATCTCAAACTTGAATAAAAATCTCAAACTTGAATAAAAATCTCAAACTTGAATAAAAATCTCAAACTTGAATAAAAATCTCAAACTTGAATAAAAATCTCAAACTTGAATAAAAATCTCAAACTTGAATAAAAATCTCAAACTTGAATAAAAATCTCAAACTTGAATAAAAATCTCAAACTTGAATAAAAATCTCAAACTTGAATAAAAATCTCAAACTTGAATAAAAATCTCAAACTTGAATAAAAATCTCAAACTTGAATAAAAATCTCAAACTTGAATAAAAATCTCAAACTTGAATAAAAATCTCAAACTTGAATTTAAATCTCAAACTTGAATAAAAATCTCAAACTTGAATAAAAATCTCAAACTTGAATAAAAATCTCAAACTTGAATAAAAATCTCAAACTTGAATAAAAATCTCAAACTTGAATAAAAATCCCAAACTTGAATAAAAATCTCAAACTTGAATAAAAATCTCAAACTTGAATAAAAATCTCAAACTTGAATAAAAATCTCAAACTTGAATAAAAATCTCAAACTTGAATAAAAATCTCAAACTTGAATAAAAATCTCAAACTTGAATAAAAATCTCAAACTTGAATAAAAATCTCAAACTTGAATAAAAATCTCAAACTTGAATAAAAATCTCAAACTTGAATAAAAATCTCAAACTTGAATAAAAATCTCAAACTTGAATAAAAATCTCAAACTTGAATAAAAATCTCAAACTTGAATAAAAATCTCAAACTTGAATAAAAATCTCAAACTTGAATAAAAATCTCAAACTTGAATAAAAATCTCAAACTTGAATAAAAATCTCAAACTTGAATAAAAATCTCAAACTTGAATAAAAATCTCAAACTTGAATAAAAATCTCAAACTTGAATAAAAATCTCAAACTTGAATAAAAATCTCAAACTTGAATAAAAATCTCAAACTTGAATAAAAATCTCAAACTTGAATAAAAATCTCAAACTTGAATAAAAATCTCAAACTTGAATAAAAATCTCAAACTTGAATAAAAATCTCAAACTTGAATAAAAATCTCAAACTTGAATAAAAATCTCAAACTTGAATAAAAATCTCAAACTTGAATTTAAATCTCAAACTTGAATAAAAATCTCAAACTTGAATAAAAATCTCAAACTTGAATAAAAATCTCAAACTTGAATAAAAATCTCAAACTTGAATAAAAATCTCAAACTTGAATAAAAATCTCAAACTTGAATAAAAATCTCAAACTTGAATAAAAATCTCAAACTTGAATAAAAATCTCAAACTTGAATAAAAATCTCAAACTTGAATAAAAATCTCAAACTTGAATAAAAATCTCAAACTTGAATAAAAATCTCAAACTTGAATAAAAATCCCAAACTTGAATAAAAATCTCAAACTTGAATAAAAATCTCAAACTTGAATAAAAATCTCAAACTTGAATAAAAATCTCAAACTTGAATTTAAATCTCAAACTTGAATAAAAATCTCAAACTTGAATTTAAATCTCAAACTTGAATTTAAATCTCAAACTTGAATAAAAACCTCAAACTTGAATAAAAATCTCAAACTTGAATTTAAATCTCAAACTTGAATAAAAATCTCAAACTTGAATAAAAATCTCAAACTTGAATAAAAATCTCAAACTTGAATAAAAATCTCAAACTTGAATAAAAATCTCAAACTTGAATAAAAATCTCAAACTTGAATAAAAATCTCAAACTTGAATAAAAATCTCAAACTTGAATAAAAATCTCAAACTTGAATAAAAATCTCAAACTTGAATAAAAATCTCAAACTTGAATAAAAATCTCAAACTTGAATAAAAATCTCAAACTTGAATAAAAATCTCAAACTTGAATAAAAATCTCAAACTTGAATAAAAATCTCAAACTTGAATAAAAATCTCAAACTTGAATAAAAATCTCAAACTTGAATAAAAATCTCAAACTTGAATAAAAATCTCAAACTTGAATAAAAATCTCAAACTTGAATAAAAATCTCAAACTTGAATAAAAATCTCAAACTTGAATAAAAATCTCAAACTTGAATAAAAATCTCAAACTTGAATAAAAATCTCAAACTTGAATAAAAATCTCAAACTTGAATAAAAATCTCAAACTTGAATAAAAATCTCAAACTTGAATAAAAATCTCAAACTTGAATAAAAATCTCAAACTTGAATAAAAATCTCAAACTTGAATAAAAATCTCAAACTTGAATAAAAATCTCAAACTTGAATAAAAATCTCAAACTTGAATAAAAATCTCAAACTTGAATAAAAATCTCAAACTTGAATAAAAATCTCAAACTTGAATAAAAATCTCAAACTTGAATAAAAATCTCAAACTTGAATAAAAATCTCAAACTTGAATAAAAATCTCAAACTTGAATAAAAATCTCAAACTTGAATAAAAATCTCAAACTTGAATAAAAATCTCAAACTTGAATAAAAATCTCAAACTTGAATAAAAATCTCAAACTTGAATAAAAATCTCAAACTTGAATAAAAATCTCAAACTTGAATAAAAATCTCAAACTTGAATAAAAATCTCAAACTTGAATAAAAATCTCAAACTTGAATAAAAATCTCAAACTTGAATAAAAATCTCAAACTTGAATAAAAATCTCAAACTTGAATTTAAATCTCAAACTTGAATAAAAATCTCAAACTTGAATAAAAATCTCAAACTTGAATAAAAATCTCAAACTTGAATAAAAATCTCAAACTTGAATAAAAATCTCAAACTTGAATAAAAATCTCAAACTTGAATAAAAATCTCAAACTTGAATAAAAATCTCAAACTTGAATAAAAATCTCAAACTTGAATAAAAATCTCAAACTTGAATAAAAATCTCAAACTTGAATAAAAATCTCAAACTTGAATAAAAATCTCAAACTTGAATAAAAATCTCAAACTTGAATAAAAATCCCAAACTTGAATAAAAATCTCAAACTTGAATAAAAATCTCAAACTTGAATAAAAATCTCAAACTTGAATAAAAATCTCAAACTTGAATTTAAATCTCAAACTTGAATAAAAATCTCAAACTTGAATTTAAATCTCAAACTTGAATTTAAATCTCAAACTTGAATAAAAACCTCAAACTTGAATAAAAATCTCAAACTTGAATTTAAATCTCAAACTTGAATAAAAATCTCAAACTTGAATAAAAATCTCAAACTTGAATAAAAATCTCAAACTTGAATAAAAATCTCAAACTTGAATAAAAATCTCAAACTTGAATAAAAATCTCAAACTTGAATAAAAATCTCAAACTTGAATAAAAATCTCAAACTTGAATAAAAATCTCAAACTTGAATAAAAATCTCAAACTTGAATAAAAATCTCAAACTTGAATAAAAATCTCAAACTTGAATAAAAATCTCAAACTTGAATAAAAATCTCAAACTTGAATAAAAATCTCAAACTTGAATAAAAATCTCAAACTTGAATAAAAATCTCAAACTTGAATAAAAATCTCAAACTTGAATAAAAATCTCAAACTTGAATAAAAATCTCAAACTTGAATAAAAATCTCAAACTTGAATAAAAATCTCAAACTTGAATAAAAATCTCAAACTTGAATAAAAATCTCAAACTTGAATAAAAATCTCAAACTTGAATAAAAATCTCAAACTTGAATAAAAATCTCAAACTTGAATAAAAATCTCAAACTTGAATAAAAATCTCAAACTTGAATAAAAATCTCAAACTTGAATAAAAATCCCAAACTTGAATAAAAATCTCAAACTTGAATAAAAATCTCAAACTTGAATAAAAATCCCAAACTTGAATAAAAATCTCAAACTTGAATAAAAATCTCAAACTTGAATAAAAATCTCAAACTTGAATTTAAATCTCAAACTTGAATAAAAATCTCAAACTTGAATTTAAATCTCAAACTTGAATAAAAATCTCAAACTTGAATAAAAATCTCAAACTTGAATTTAAATCTCAAACTTGAATAAAAATCTCAAACTTGAATAAAAATCTCAAACTTGAATAAAAATCTCAAACTTGAATAAAAATCTCAAACTTGAATAAAAATCTCAAACTTGAATAAAAATCTCAAACTTGAATAAAAATCTCAAACTTGAATAAAAATCTCAAACTTGAATAAAAATCTCAAACTTGAATAAAAATCTCAAACTTGAATAAAAATCTCAAACTTGAATAAAAATCTCAAACTTGAATTTAAATCTCAAACTTGAATAAAAATCTCAAACTTGAATAAAAATCTCAAACTTGAATAAAAATCTCAAACTTGAATAAAAATCTCAAACTTGAATAAAAATCTCAAACTTGAATAAAAATCTCAAACTTGAATAAAAATCTCAAACTTGAATAAAAATCTCAAACTTGAATAAAAATCTCAAACTTGAATAAAATTCTCAAACTTGAATAAAAATCTCAAACTTGAATAAAAATCTCAAACTTGAATAAAAATCTCAAACTTGAATTTAAATCTCAAACTTGAATAAAAATCTCAAACTTGAATTTAAATCTCAAACTTGAATAAAAATCTCAAACTTGAATAAAAATCTCAAACTTGAATAAAAATCTCAAACTTGAATAAAAATCTCAAACTTGAATAAAAATCTTAAACTTGAATAAAAATCTCAAACTTGAATAAAAATCTCAAACTTGAATAAAAATCTCAAACTTGAATAAAAATCTCAAACTTGAATAAAAATCTCAAACTTGAATAAAAATCTCAAACTTGAATAAAAATCTCAAACTTGAATAAAAATCTCAAACTTGAATAAAAATCTCAAACTTGAATTTAAATCTCAAACTTGAATAAAAATCTCAAACTTGAATAAAAATCTCAAACTTGAATAAAAATCTCAAACTTGAATAAAAATCTCAAACTTGAATTTAAATCTCAAACTTGAATAAAAATCTCAAACTTGAATTTAAATCTCAAACTTGAATAAAAATTTTAAACTTGAATTTAAATCTCAAACTTGAATAAAAATCTCAAACTTGAATAAAAATCTCAAACTTGAATAAAAATCTCAAACTTGAATAAAAATCTCAAACTTGAATAAAAATCTCAAACTTGAATAAAAATCTCAAACTTGAAAAAAAATCTCAAACTTGAATAAAAATCTCAAACTTGAATAAAAATCTCAAACTTGAAAAAAAATCCCAAACTTGAATAAAAATCTCAAACTTGAATAAAAATCTCAAACTTGAATAAAAATCTCAAACTTGAATAAAAATCTCAAACTTGAATTTAAATCTCAAACTTGAATAAAAATCTCAAACTTGAATAAAAATCTCAAACTTGAATAAAAATCTCAAACTTGAATAAAAATCTCAAACTTGAATAAAAATCTCAAACTTGAATAAAAATCTCAAACTTGAATAAAAATCTCAAACTTGAATAAAAATCTCAAACTTGAATAAAAATCTCAAACTTGAATAAAAATCTCAAACTTGAATAAAAATCTCAAACTTGAATAAAAATCTCAAACTTGAATAAAAATCTCAAACTTAAATAAAAATCTCAAACTTGAATAAAAATCTCAAACTTGAATAAAAATCTCAAACTTGAATTTAAATCTCAAACTTGAATAAAAATCTCAAACTTGAATAAAAATCTCAAACTTGAATAAAAATCTCAAACTTGAATTTAAATCTCAAACTTGAATAAAAATCTCAAACTTGAATAAAAATCTCAAACTTGAATAAAAATCTCAAACTTGAATAAAAATCTCAAACTTGAATAAAAATCTCAAACTTGAATAAAAATCTCAAACTTGAATAAAAATCTCAAACTTGAATAAAAATCTCAAACTTGAATAAAAATCTCAAACTTGAATAAAAATCTCAAACTTGAATAAAAATCTCAAACTTGAATAAAAATCTCAAACTTGAATAAAAATCTCAAACTTGAATAAAAATCTCAAACTTGAATAAAAATCTCAAACTTGAATAAAAATCTCAAACTTGAATAAAAATCTCAAACTTGAATAAAAATCTCAAACTTGAATTTAAATCTCAAACTTGAATAAAAATCTCAAGCTTGAATAAAAATCTCAAACTTGAATTTAAATCTCAAACTTGAATAAAAATCTCAAACTTGAATAAAAATCTCAAACTTGAATTTAAATCTCAAACTTGAATAAAAATCTCAAACTTGAATAAAAATCTCAAACTTGAATAAAAATCTCAAACTTGAATAAAAATCTCAAACTTGAATAAAAATCTCAAACTTGAATAAAAATCTCAAACTTGAATTTAAATCTCAAACTTGAATAAAAATCTCAAACTTGAATAAAAATCTCAAACTTGAATAAAAATCTCAAACTTGAATAAAAATCTCAAACTTGAATTTAAATCTCAAACTTGACTAAAAATCTCAAACTTGAATAAAAATCTCAAACTTGAATTTAAATCTCAAACTTGAATAAAAATCTCAAACTTGAATTTAAATCTCAAACTTGAATAAAAATCTCAAACTTGAATTTAAATCTCAAACTTGAATAAAAATCTCAAACTTGAATAAAAATCTCAAACTTGAATTTAAATCTCAAACTTGAATAAAAATCTCAAACTTGAATAAAAATCTCAAACTTGAATAAAAATCTCAAACTTGAATAAAAATCTCAAACTTGAATTTAAATCTCAAACTTGACTAAAAATCTCAAACTTGAATAAAAATCTCAAACTTGAATTTAAATCTCAAACTTGAATAAAAATCTCAAACTTGAATAAAAATCTCAAACTTGAATAAAAATCTCAAACTTGAATTTAAATCTGAAACTTGAATAAAAATCTCAAGCTTGAATAAAAATCTCAAACTTGAATTTAAATCTCAAACTTGAATAAAAATCTCAAACTTGAATAAAAATCTCAAACTTGAATAAAAATCTCAAATTTGAATAAAAATCTCAAACTTGAATAAAAATCTCAAACTTGAATAAAAATCTCAAACTTGAATAAAAATCTCAAACTTGAATAAAAATCTCAAACTTGAATAAAAATCTCAAACTTGAATAAAAATCTCAAACTTGAATAAAAATCTCAAACTTGAATAAAAATCTCAAACTTGAATAAAAATCTCAAACTTGAATAAAAATCTCAAACTTGAATAAAAATCTCAAACTTGAATAAAAATCTCAAACTTGAATAAAAATCTCAAACTTGAATAAAAATCTCAAACTTGAATAAAAATCTCAAACTTGAATAAAAATCTCAAACTTGAATAAAAATCTCAAACTTGAATTTAAATCTCAAACTTGAATAAAAATCTCAAACTTGAATAAAAATCTCAAACTTGAATAAAAATCTCAAACTTGAATAAAAATCTCAAACTTGAATAAAAATCTCAAACTTGAATAAAAATCTCAAACTTGAATAAAAATCTCAAACTTGAATAAAAATCTCAAACTTGAATAAAAATCTCAAACTTGAATAAAAATCTCAAACTTGAATAAAAATCTCAAACTTGAATTTAAATCTGAAACTTGAATAAAAATCTCAAACTTGAATAAAAATCTCAAACTTGAATAAAAATCTCAAACTTGAATAAAAATCTCAAACTTGAATAAAAATCTCAAACTTGAATAAAAATCTCAAACTTGAATAAAAATCTCAAACTTGAATAAAAATCTCAAACTTGAATAAAAATCTCAAACTTGAATAAAAATCTCAAACTTGAATAAAAATCTCAAACTTGAATAAAAATCTCAAACTTGAATAAAAATCTCAAACTTGAATAAAAATCTCAAACTTGAATAAAAATCTCAAACTTGAATAAAAATCTCAAACTTGAATTTAAATCTCAAACTTGAATAAAAATCTCAAACTTGAATTTAAATCTCAAACTTGAATAAAAATCTCAAACTTGAATAAAAATCTCAAACTTGAATAAAAATCTCAAACTTGAATAAAAATCTCAAACTTGAATAAAAATCTCAAACTTGAATAAAAATCTCAAACTTGAATAAAAATCTCAAACTTGAATAAAAATCTCAAACTTGAATAAAAATCTCAAACTTGAATAAAAATCTCAAACTTGAATAAAAATCTCAAACTTGAATAAAAATCTCAAACTTGAATAAAAATCTCAAACTTGAATAAAAATCTCAAACTTGAATAAAAATCTCAAACTTGAATTTAAATCTCAAACTTGAATAAAAATCTCAAACTTGAATTTAAATCTCAAACTTGAATAAAAATCTCAAACTTGAATAAAAATCTCAAACTTGAATAAAAATCTCAAACTTGAATAAAAATCTCAAACTTGAATAAAAATCTCAAACTTGAATAAAAATCTCAAACTTGAATTTAAATCTCAAACTTGAATAAAAATCTCAAACTTGAATAAAAATCTCAAACTTGAATAAAAATCTCAAACTTGAATAAAAATCTCAAACTTGAATAAAAATCTCAAACTTGAATTTAAATCTCAAACTTGAATAAAAATCTCAAACTTGAATTTAAATCTCAAACTTGAATAAAAATCTCAAACCTGAATTTAAATCTCAAACTTGAATTTAAATCTCAAACTTGAATAAAAATCTCAAACTTGAATAAAAATCTCAAACTTGAATTTAAATCTCAAACTTGAATAAAAATCTCAAACTTGAATTTAAATCTCAAACTTGAATAAAAATCTCAAACTTGAATAAAAATCTCAAACTTGAATAAAAATCTCAAACTTGAATTTAAATCTCAAACTTGAATTTAAATCTCAAACTTGAATAAAAATCTAAAACTTGAATTTAAATCTCAAACTTGAATTTAAATCTCAAACTTGAATAAAAATCTAAAACTTGAATAAAAATCTCAAACTTGAATAAAAATCTCAAACTTGAATAAAAATCTCAAACTTGAATAAAAATCTCAAACTTGAATAAAAATCTCAAACTTGAATAAAAATCTCAAACTTGAATAAAAATCTCAAACTTGAATAAAAATCTCAAACTTGAATAAAAATCTCAAACTTGAATAAAAATCTCAAACTTGAATAAAAATCTCAAACTTGAATAAAAATCTCAAACTTGAATAAAAATCTCAAACTTGAATAAAAATCTCAAACTTGAATAAAAATCTCAAACTTGAATAAAAATCTCAAACTTGAATAAAAATCTCAAACTTGAATAAAAATCTCAAACTTGAATAAAAATCTCAAACTTGAATTTAAATCTCAAACTTGAATAAAAATCTCAAACTTGAATAAAAATCTCAAACTTGAATAAAAATCTCAAACTTGAATAAAAATCTCAAACTTGAATAAAAATCTCAAACTTGAATAAAAATCTCAAACTTGAATAAAAATCTCAAACTTGAATAAAAATCTCAAACTTGAATAAAAATCTCAAACTTGAATAAAAATCTCAAACTTGAATAAAAATCTCAAACTTGAATTTAAATCTGAAACTTGAATAAAAATCTCAAACTTGAATAAAAATCTCAAACTTGAATAAAAATCTCAAACTTGAATAAAAATCTCAAACTTGAATAAAAATCTCAAACTTGAATAAAAATCTCAAACTTGAATAAAAATCTCAAACTTGAATTTAAATCTCAAACTTGAATAAAAATCTCAAACTTGAATAAAAATCTCAAACTTGAATAAAAATCTCAAACTTGAATAAAAATCTCAAACTTGAATAAAAATCTCAAACTTGAATAAGAATCTCAAACTTGAATAAAAATCTCAAACTTGAATAAAAATCTCAAACTTGAATAAAAATCTCAAACTTGAATAAAAATCTCAAACTTGAATAAAAATCTCAAACTTGAATAAAAATCTCAAACTTGAATAAAAATCTCAAACTTGAATAAAAATCTCAAACTTGAATAAAAATCTCAAACTTGAATAAAAATCTCAAACTTGAATAAAAATCTCAAACTTGAATAAAAATCTCAAACTTGAATAAAAATCTCAAACTTGAATTTAAATCTCAAACTTGAATAAAAATCTCAAACTTGAATAAAAATCTCAAACTTGAATAAAAATCTCAAACTTGAATAAAAATCTCAAACTTGAATAAAAATCTCAAACTTGAATTTAAATCTCAAACTTGAATAAAAATCTCAAACTTGAATAAAAATCTCAAACTTGAATAAAAATCTCAAACTTGAATAAAAATCTCAAACTTGAATAAAAATCTCAAACTTGAATAAAAATCTCAAACTTGAATAAAAATCTCAAACTTGAATAAAAATCTCAAACTTGAATAAAAATCTCAAACTTGAATAAAAATCTCAAACTTGAATAAAAATCTCAAACTTGAATTTAAATCTCAAACTTGAATAAAAATCTCAAACTTGAATTTAAATCTCAAACTTGAATAAAAATCTCAAACTTGAATAAAAATCTCAAACTTGAATAAAAATCTCAAACTTGAATAAAAATCTCAAACTTGAATTTAAATCTCAAACTTGAATAAAAATCTCAAACTTGAATAAAAATCTCAAACTTGAATAAAAATCTCAAACTTGAATAAAAATCTCAAACTTGAATTTAAATCTCAAACTTGAATTTAAATCTCAAACTTGAATAAAAATCTAAAACTTGAATTTAAATCTCAAACTTGAATAAAAATCTCAAACTTGAATTTAAATCTCAAACTTGAATAAAAATCTCAAACTTGAATAAAAATCTCAAACTTGAATTTAAATCTCAAACTTGAAAAATTTAAAACTTGAATAAAAATCTCAAACTTGAATAAAAATCTCAAACTTGAATAAAAATCTCAAACTTGAATAAAAATCTCAAACTTGAATAAAAATCTCAAACTTGAATAAAAATCTCAAACTTGAATAAAAATCTAAAACTTGAATAAAAATCTCAAACTTGAATAAAAATCTCAAACTTGAATAAAAATCTCAAACTTGAATAAAAATCTCAAACTTGAATAAAAATCTCAAACTTGAATAAAAATCTCAAACTTGAATAAAAATCTCAAACTTGAATAAAAATCTCAAACTTGAATAAAAATCTCAAACTTGAATAAAAATCTCAAACTTGATTAAAAATCTCAAACTTGAATAAAAATCTCAAACTTGAATAAAAATCTCAAACTTGAATAAAAATCTCAAACTTGAATAAAAATCTCAAACTTGAATAAAAATCTCAAACTTGAATTTAAATCTCAAACTTGAATAAAAATCTCAAACTTGAATAAAAATCTCAAACTTGAATAAAAATCTCAAACTTGAATAAAAATCTCAAACTTGAATAAAAATCTCAAACTTGAATAAAAATCTCAAACTTGAATTTAAATCTCAAACTTGAATAAAAATCTCAAACTTGAATAAAAATCTCAAACTTGAATAAAAATCTCAAACTTGAATAAAAATCTCAAACTTGAATAAAAATCTCAAACTTGAATAAAAATCTCAAACTTGAATAAAAATCTCAAACTTGAATAAAAATCTCAAACTTGAATAAAAATCTCAAACTTGAATAAAAATCTCAAACTTGAATAAAAATCTCAAACTTGAATAAAAATCTCAAACTTGAATAAAAATCTCAAACTTGAATAAAAATCTCAAACTTGAATAAAAATCTCAAACTTGAATAAAAATCTCAAACTTGAATAAAAATCTCAAACTTGAATAAAAATCTCAAACTTGAATAAAAATCTCAAACTTGAATAAAAATCTCAAACTTGAATAAAAATCTCAAACTTGAATTTAAATCTCAAACTTGAATAAAAATCTCAAACTTGAATTTAAATCTCAAACTTGAATTTAAATCTCAAACTTGAATAAAAATCTCAAACTTGAATAAGAATCTCAAACTTGAATAAAAATCTCAAACTTGAATAAAAATCTCAAACTTGAATAAAAATCTCAAACTTGAATAAAAATCTCAAACTTGAATAAAAATCTCAAACTTGAATAAAAATCTCAAACTTGAATAAAAATCTCAAACTTGAATAAAAATCTCAAACTTGAATAAAAATCTCAAACTTGAATAAAAATCTCAAACTTGAATAAAAATCTCAAACTTGAATAAAAATCTCAAACTTGAATTTAAATCTCAAACTTGAATAAAAATCTCAAACTTGAATTTAAATCTCAAACTTGAATAAAAATCTCAAACTTGAATAAAAATCTCAAACTTGAATAAAAATCTCAAACTTGAATAAAAATCTCAAACTTGAATAAAAATCTCAAACTTGAATAAAAATCTCAAACTTGAATTTAAATCTCAAACTTGAATAAAAATCTCAAACTTGAATAAAAATCTCAAACTTGAATAAAAATCTCAAACTTGAATAAAAATCTCAAACTTGAATTTAAATCTCAAACTTGAATAAAAATCTCAAACTTGAATTTAAATCTCAAACTTGAATAAAAATCTCAAACTTGAATTTAAATCTCAAACTTGAATTTAAATCTCAAACTTGAATAAAAATCTCAAACTTGAATTTAAATCTCAAACTTGAATAAAAATCTCAAACTTGAATTTAAATCTCAAACTTGAATTTAAATCTCAAACTTGAATAAAAATCTCAAACTTGAATAAAAATCTCAAACTTGAATAAAAATCTCAAACTTGAATAAAAATCTCAAACTTGAATTTAAATCTCAAACTTGAATAAAAATCTCAAACTTGAATAAAAATCTCAAACTTGAATAAAAATCTAAAACTTGAATAAAAATCTCAAACTTGAATAAAAATCTAAAACTTGAATAAAAATCTAAAACTTGAATAAAAATCTCAAACTTGAATAAAAATCTCAAACTTGAATAAAAATCTCAAACTTGAATAAAAATCTCAAACTTGAATAAAAATCTCAAACTTGAATAAAAATCTCAAACTTGAATAAAAATCTCAAACTTGAATAAAAATCTCAAACTTGAATAAAAATCTCAAACTTGAATAAAAATCTCAAACTTGAATAAAAATCTCAAACTTGAATAAAAATCTCAAACTTGAATAAAAATCTCAAACTTGAATAAAAATCTCAAACTTGAATAAAAATCTCAAACTTGAATAAAAATCTCAAACTTGAATTTAAATCTCAAACTTGAATAAAAATCTCAAACTTGAATAAAAATCTCAAACTTGAATAAAAATCTCAAACTTGAATAAAAATCTCAAACTTGAATTTAAATCTCAAACTTGAATAAAAATCTCAAACTTGAATAAAAATCTCAAACTTGAATAAAAATCTCAAACTTGAATAAAAATCTCAAACTTGAATAAAAATCTCAAACTTGAATAAAAATCTCAAACTTGAATTTAAATCTCAAACTTGAATAAAAATCTCAAACTTGAATAAAAATCTCAAACTTGAATAAAAATCTCAAACTTGAATAAAAATCTCAAACTTGAATAAAAATCTCAAACTTGAATAAAAATCTCAAACTTGAATAAAAATCTCAAACTTGAATAAAAATCTCAAACTTGAATAAAAATCTCAAACTTGAATAAAAATCTCAAACTTGAATAAAAATCTCAAACTTGAATAAAAATCTCAAACTTGAATAAAAATCTCAAACTTGAATAAAAATCTCAAACTTGAATAAAAATCTCAAACTTGAATAAAAATCTCAAACTTGAATAAAAATCTCAAACTTGAATAAAAATCTCAAACTTGAATAAAAATCTCAAACTTGAATAAAAATCTCAAACTTGAATAAAAATCTCAAACTTGAATTTAAATCTCAAACTTGAATAAAAATCTCAAACTTGAATTTAAATCTCAAACTTGAATTTAAATCTCAAACTTGAATAAAAATCTCAAACTTGAATAAGAATCTCAAACTTGAATAAAAATCTCAAACTTGAATAAAAATCTCAAACTTGAATAAAAATCTCAAACTTGAATAAAAATCTCAAACTTGAATAAAAATCTCAAACTTGAATAAAAATCTCAAACTTGAATAAAAATCTCAAACTTGAATAAAAATCTCAAACTTGAATAAAAATCTCAAACTTGAATAAAAATCTCAAACTTGAATAAAAATCTCAAACTTGAATAAAAATCTCAAACTTGAATTTAAATCTCAAACTTGAATAAAAATCTCAAACTTGAATTTAAATCTCAAACTTGAATAAAAATCTCAAACTTGAATAAAAATCTCAAACTTGAATAAAAATCTCAAACTTGAATAAAAATCTCAAACTTGAATAAAAATCTCAAACTTGAATAAAAATCTCAAACTTGAATTTAAATCTCAAACTTGAATAAAAATCTCAAACTTGAATAAAAATCTCAAACTTGAATAAAAATCTCAAACTTGAATAAAAATCTCAAACTTGAATTTAAATCTCAAACTTGAATAAAAATCTCAAACTTGAATTTAAATCTCAAACTTGAATAAAAATCTCAAACTTGAATTTAAATCTCAAACTTGAATTTAAATCTCAAACTTGAATAAAAATCTCAAACTTGAATTTAAATCTCAAACTTGAATAAAAATCTCAAACTTGAATTTAAATCTCAAACTTGAATTTAAATCTCAAACTTGAATAAAAATCTCAAACTTGAATAAAAATCTCAAACTTGAATAAAAATCTCAAACTTGAATAAAAATCTCAAACTTGAATTTAAATCTCAAACTTGAATAAAAATCTCAAACTTGAATAAAAATCTCAAACTTGAATAAAAATCTAAAACTTGAATAAAAATCTCAAACTTGAATAAAAATCTCAAACTTGAATAAAAATCTAAAACTTGAATAAAAATCTCAAACTTGAATAAAAATCTCAAACTTGAATAAAAATCTCAAACTTGAATAAAAATCTCAAACTTGAATAAAAATCTCAAACTTGAATAAAAATCTCAAACTTGAATAAAAATCTCAAACTTGAATAAAAATCTCAAACTTGAATAAAAATCTCAAACTTGAATAAAAATCTCAAACTTGAATAAAAATCTCAAACTTGAATAAAAATCTCAAACTTGAATAAAAATCTCAAACTTGAATAAAAATCTCAAACTTGAATAAAAATCTCAAACTTGAATAAAAATCTCAAACTTGAATAAAAATCTCAAACTTGAATTTAAATCTCAAACTTGAAAAATTTAAAACTTGAATAAAAATCTCAAACTTGAATAAAAATCTCAAACTTGAATAAAAATCTCAAACTTGAATAAAAATCTCAAACTTGAATAAAAATCTCAAACTTGAATAAAAATCTCAAACTTGAATAAAAATCTAAAACTTGAATAAAAATCTCAAACTTGAATAAAAATCTCAAACTTGAATAAAAATCTCAAACTTGAATAAAAATCTCAAACTTGAATAAAAATCTCAAACTTGAATAAAAATCTCAAACTTGAATAAAAATCTCAAACTTGAATAAAAATCTCAAACTTGAATAAAAATCTCAAACTTGAATTTAAATCTCAAACTTGAAAAATTTAAAACTTGAATAAAAATCTCAAACTTGAATAAAAATCTCAAACTTGAATAAAAATCTCAAACTTGAATAAAAATCTCAAACTTGAATAAAAATCTCAAACTTGAATAAAAATCTCAAACTTGAATAAAAATCTCAAACTTGAATAAAAATCTCAAACTTGAATAAAAATCTCAAACTTGAATAAAAATCTCAAACTTGAATAAAAATCTCAAACTTGAATAAAAATCTCAAACTTGAATAAAAATCTCAAACTTGAATAAAAATCTCAAACTTGAATAAAAATCTCAAACTTGAATAAAAATCTCAAACTTGAATAAAAATCTCAAACTTGAATTTAAATCTCAAACTTGAATAAAAATCTCAAACTTGAATAAAAATCTCAAACTTGAATAAAAATCTCAAACTTGAATTTAAATCTCAAACTTGAAAAATTTAAAACTTGAATAAAAATCTCAAACTTGAATAAAAATCTCAAACTTGAATAAAAATCTCAAACTTGAATAAAAATCTCAAACTTGAATAAAAATCTCAAACTTGAATAAAAATCTCAAACTTGAATAAAAATCTAAAACTTGAATAAAAATCTCAAACTTGAATAAAAATCTCAAACTTGAATAAAAATCTCAAACTTGAATAAAAATCTCAAACTTGAATAAAAATCTCAAACTTGAATAAAAATCTCAAACTTGAATAAAAATCTCAAACTTGAATAAAAATCTCAAACTTGAATAAAAATCTCAAACTTGAATAAAAATCTCAAACTTGAATAAAAATCTCAAACTTGAATTTAAATCTCAAACTTGAAAAATTTAAAACTTGAATAAAAATCTCAAACTTGAATAAAAATCTCAAACTTGAATAAAAATCTCAAACTTGAATAAAAATCTCAAACTTGAATAAAAATCTCAAACTTGAATAAAAATCTCAAACTTGAATAAAAATCTCAAACTTGAATAAAAATCTCAAACTTGAATAAAAATCTCAAACTTGAATAAAAATCTCAAACTTGAATAAAAATCTCAAACTTGAATAAAAATCTCAAACTTGAATAAAAATCTCAAACTTGAATAAAAATCTCAAACTTGAATAAAAATCTCAAACTTGAATAAAAATCTCAAACTTGAATAAAAATCTCAAACTTGAATAAAAATCTCAAACTTGAATAAAAATCTCAAACTTGAATAAAAATCTCAAACTTGAATAAAAATCTCAAACTTGAATAAAAATCTCAAACTTGAATAAAAATCTCAAACTTGAATAAAAATCTCAAACTTGAATAAAAATCTCAAACTTGAATTAAAATCTCAAACTTGAATAAAAATCTCAAACTTGAATAAAAATCTCAAACTTGAATAAAAATCTCAAACTTGAATAAAAATCTCAAACTTGAATAAAAATCTCAAACTTGAATAAAAATCTCAAACTTGAATTTAAATCTCAAACTTGAATAAAAATCTCAAACTTGAATAAAAATCTCAAACTTGAATAAAAATCTCAAACTTGAATAAAAATCTCAAACTTGAATAAAAATCTCAAACTTGAATAAAAATCTCAAACTTGAATAAAAATCTCAAACTTGAATAAAAATCTCAAACTTGAATAAAAATCTCAAACTTGAATAAAAATCTCAAACTTGAATTTAAATCTCAAACTTGAAAAATTTAAAACTTGAATAAAAATCTCAAACTTGAATAAAAATCTCAAACTTGAATAAAAATCTCAAACTTGAATAAAAATCTCAAACTTGAATAAAAATCTCAAACTTGAATAAAAATCTCAAACTTGAATAAAAATCTCAAACTTGAATAAAAATCTCAAACTTGAATAAAAATCTCAAACTTGAATTTAAATCTCAAACTTGAATAAAAATCTCAAACTTGAATTTAAATCTCAAACTTGAATTTAAATCTCAAACTTGAATAAAAATCTCAAACTTGAATAAGAATCTCAAACTTGAATAAAAATCTCAAACTTGAATAAAAATCTCAAACTTGAATAAAAATCTCAAACTTGAATAAAAATCTCAAACTTGAATAAAAATCTCAAACTTGAATAAAAATCTCAAACTTGAATAAAAATCTCAAACTTGAATAAAAATCTCAAACTTGAATAAAAATCTCAAACTTGAATAAAAATCTCAAACTTGAATAAAAATCTCAAACTTGAATAAAAATCTCAAACTTGAATTTAAATCTCAAACTTGAATAAAAATCTCAAACTTGAATTTAAATCTCAAACTTGAATAAAAATCTCAAACTTGAATAAAAATCTCAAACTTGAATAAAAATCTCAAACTTGAATAAAAATCTCAAACTTGAATAAAAATCTCAAACTTGAATAAAAATCTCAAACTTGAATTTAAATCTCAAACTTGAATAAAAATCTCAAACTTGAATAAAAATCTCAAACTTGAATAAAAATCTCAAACTTGAATAAAAATCTCAAACTTGAATTTAAATCTCAAACTTGAATAAAAATCTCAAACTTGAATTTAAATCTCAAACTTGAATAAAAATCTCAAACTTGAATTTAAATCTCAAACTTGAATTTAAATCTCAAACTTGAATAAAAATCTCAAACTTGAATAAAAATCTCAAACTTGAATTTAAATCTCAAACTTGAATAAAAATCTCAAACTTGAATTTAAATCTCAAACTTGAATAAAAATCTCAAACTTGAATAAAAATCTCAAACTTGAATAAAAATCTCAAACTTGAATAAAAATCTCAAACTTGAATTTAAATCTCAAACTTGAATAAAAATCTCAAACTTGAATAAAAATCTCAAACTTGAATTTAAATCTCAAACTTGAATTTAAATCTCAAACTTGAATAAAAATCTAAAACTTGAATTTAAATCTCAAACTTGAATAAAAATCTCAAACTTGAATAAAAATTTTAAACTTGAATAAAAATCTCAAACTTGAATAAAAATCTCAAACTTGAATAGAAATCTCAAACTTGAATAAAAATCTCAAACGAATAAAAATCTCAAACTTGAATAAAAATCTCAAACTTGAATAAAAATCTCAAACTTGAATAAAAATCTCAAACTTGAATAAAAATCTCAAACTTGAATTTAAATCTCAAACTTGAAAAATTTAAAACTTGAATAAAAATCTCAAACTTGAATAAAAATCTCAAACTTGAATAAAAATCTCAAACTTGAATAAAAATCTCAAACTTGAATAAAAATCTCAAACTTGAATAAAAATCTCAAACTTGAATAAAAATCTAAAACTTGAATAAAAATCTCAAACTTGAATAAAAATCTCAAACTTGAATAAAAATCTCAAACTTGAATAAAAATCTCAAACTTGAATAAAAATCTCAAACTTGAATAAAAATCTCAAACTTGAATAAAAATCTCAAACTTGAATAAAAATCTCAAACTTGAATAAAAATCTCAAACTTGAATAAAAATCTCAAACTTGAATAAAAATCTCAAACTTGAATTTAAATCTCAAACTTGAATAAAAATCTCAAACTTGAATTTAAATCTCAAACTTGAATAAAAATCTCAAACTTGAATTTAAATCTCAAATTTGAATAAAAATCTCAAACTTGAATTTAAATCTCAAACTTGAATAAAAATCTCAAACTTGAATAAAAATCTCAAACTTGAATAAAAATCTCAAACTTGAATAAAAATCTCAAACTTGAATAAAAATCTCAAACTTGAATAAAAATCTCAAACTTGAATAAAAATCTCAAACTTGAATAAAAATCTCAAACTTGAATAAAAATCTCAAACTTGAATAAAAATCTCAAACTTGAATAAAAATCTCAAACTTGAATAAAAATCTCAAACTTGAATAAAAATCTCAAACTTGAATAAAAATCTCAAACTTGAATAAAAATCTCAAACTTGAATAAAAATCTCAAACTTGAATAAAAATCTCAAACTTGAATAAAAATCTCAAACTTGAATAAAAATCTCAAACTTGAATAAAAATCTCAAACTTGAATTTAAATCTCAAACTTGAATTTAAATCTCAAACTTGAATAAAAATCTCAAACTTGAATAAGAATCTCAAACTTGAATAAAAATCTCAAACTTGAATAAAAATCTCAAACTTGAATAAAAATCTCAAACTTGAATAAAAATCTCAAACTTGAATAAAAATCTCAAACTTGAATAAAAATCTCAAACTTGAATAAAAATCTCAAACTTGAATAAAAATCTCAAACTTGAATAAAAATCTCAAACTTGAATAAAAATCTCAAACTTGAATAAAAATCTCAAACTTGAATAAAAATCTCAAACTTGAATAAAAATCTCAAACTTGAATTTAAATCTCAAACTTGAATAAAAATCTCAAACTTGAATTTAAATCTCAAACTTGAATAAAAATCTCAAACTTGAATAAAAATCTCAAACTTGAATAAAAATCTCAAACTTGAATAAAAATCTCAAACTTGAATAAAAATCTCAAACTTGAATAAAAATCTCAAACTTGAATTTAAATCTCAAACTTGAATAAAAATCTCAAACTTGAATAAAAATCTCAAACTTGAATAAAAATCTCAAACTTGAATAAAAATCTCAAACTTGAATTTAAATCTCAAACTTGAATAAAAATCTCAAACTTGAATTTAAATCTCAAACTTGAATAAAAATCTCAAACTTGAATTTAAATCTCAAACTTGAATTTAAATCTCAAACTTGAATAAAAATCTCAAACTTGAATAAAAATCTCAAACTTGAATTTAAATCTCAAACTTGAATAAAAATCTCAAACTTGAATTTAAATCTCAAACTTGAATAAAAATCTCAAACTTGAATAAAAATCTCAAACTTGAATAAAAATCTCAAACTTGAATAAAAATCTCAAACTTGAATTTAAATCTCAAACTTGAATAAAAATCTCAAACTTGAATAAAAATCTCAAACTTGAATTTAAATCTCAAACTTGAATTTAAATCTCAAACTTGAATAAAAATCTAAAACTTGAATTTAAATCTCAAACTTGAATAAAAATCTCAAACTTGAATTTAAATCTCAAACTTGAATAAAAATCTCAAACTTGAATAAAAATCTCAAACTTGAATAAAAATCTCAAACTTGAATTTAAATCTCAAACTTGAAAAATTTAAAACTTGAATAAAAATCTCAAACTTGAATAAAAATCTCAAACTTGAATAAAAATCTCAAACTTGAATAAAAATCTCAAACTTGAATAAAAATCTCAAACTTGAATAAAAATCTCAAACTTGAATAAAAATCTAAAACTTGAATAAAAATCTCAAACTTGAATAAAAATCTCAAACTTGAATAAAAATCTCAAACTTGAATAAAAATCTCAAACTTGAATTTAAATCTCAAACTTGACTAAAAATCTCAAACTTGAATAAAAATCTCAAACTTGAATAAAAATCTCAAACTTGAATAAAAATCTCAAACTTGAATAAAAATCTCAAACTTGAATAAAATTCTCAAACTTGAATAAAAATCTCAAACTTGAATAAAAATCTCAAACTTGAATAAAAATATCAAACTTGAATTTAAATCTCAAACTTAAATAAAAATCTCAAACTTGAATTTAAATCTCAAACTTGAATAAAAATCTCAAACTTGAATAAAAATCTCAAACTTGAATAAAAATCTCAAACTTGAATAAAAATCTCAAACTTGAATAAAAATCTTAAACTTGAATAAAAATCTCAAACTTGAATAAAAATCTCAAACTTGAATAAAAATCTCAAACTTGAATAAAAATCTCAAACTTGAATAAAAATCTCAAACTTGAATAAAAATCTCAAACTTGAATAAAAATCTCAAACTTGAATAAAAATCTCAAACTTGAATTTAAATCTCAAACTTGAATAAAAATCTCAAACTTGAATAAAAATCTCAAACTTGAATTTAAATCTCAAACTTGAATAAAAATCTCAAACTTGAATAAAAATCTCAAACTTGAATAAAAATCTCAAACTTGAATAAAAATCTCAAACTTGAATAAAAATCTCAAACTTGAATAAAAATCTCAAACTTGAATAAAAATCTTAAACTTGAATAAAAATCTCAAACTTGAATAAAAATCTCAAACTTGAATAAAAATCTCAAACTTGAATAAAAATCTCAAACTTGAATAAAAATCTCAAACTTGAATAAAAATCTCAAACTTGAATAAAAATCTCAAACTTGAATTTAAATCTCAAACTTGAATAAAAATCTCAAACTTGAATTTAAATCTCAAACTTGAATAAAAATCTCAAACTTGAATAAAAATCTCAAACTTGAATTTAAATCTCAAACTTGAATAAAAATCTCAAACTTGAATTTAAATCTCAAACTTGAATAAAAATCTCAAACTTGAATAAAAATCTCAAACTTGAATAAAATTCTCAAACTTGAATAAAAATCTCAAACTTGAATAAAAATATCAAACTTGAATTTAAATCTCAAACTTAAATAAAAATCTCAAACTTGAATTTAAATCTCAAACTTGAATAAAAATCTCAAACTTGAATAAAAATCTCAAACTTGAATAAAAATCTCAAACTTGAATAAAAATCTCAAACTTGAATAAAAATCTCAAACTTGAATAAAAATCTCAAACTTGAATAAAAATCTCAAACTTGAATTTAAATCTCAAACTTGAATAAAAATCTCAAACTTGAATTTAAATCTCAAACTTGAATTTAAATCTCAAACTTGACTAAAAATCTCAAACTTGAATAAAAATCTCAAACTTGAATAAAAATCTCAAACTTGAATAAAAATCTCAAACTTGAATAAAAATCTCAAACTTGAATAAAATTCTCAAACTTGAATAAAAATCTCAAACTTGAATAAAAATCTCAAACTTGAATAAAAATATCAAACTTGAATTTAAATCTCAAACTTGAATAAAAATCTCAAACTTGAATAAAAATCTCAAACTTGAATTTAAATCTCAAACTTGAATAAAAATCTCAAACTTGAATAAAAATCTCAAACTTGAATAAAAATCTCAAACTTGAATAAAAATCTCAAACTTGAATAAAAATCTCAAACTTGAATAAAAATCTCAAACTTGAATAAAAATCTCAAACTTGAATTTAAATCTCAAACTTGAATAAAAATCTCAAACTTGAATTTAAATCTCAAACTTGAATAAAAATCTCAAACTTGAATAAAAATCTCAAACTTGAATAAAAATCTCAAACTTGAATAAAAATCTCAAACTTGAATTTAAATCTCAAACTTGAATAAAAATCTCAAACTTGAATTTAAATCTCAAACTTGAATAAAAATCTCAAACTTGAATTTAAATCTCAAACTTGAATAAAAATCTCAAACTTGAATAAAAATCTCAAACTTGAATAAAAATCTCAAACTTGAATAAAAATCTCAAACTTGAATAAAAATCTCAAACTTGAATAAAAATCTCAAACTTGAATAAAAATCTCAAACTTGAATAAAAATATCAAACTTGAATTTAAATCTCAAACTTAAATAAAAATCTCAAACTTGAATTTAAATCTCAAACTTGAATAAAAATCTCAAACTTGAATAAAAATCTCAAACTTGAATAAAAATCTCAAACTTGAATAAAAATCTCAAACTTGAATAAAAATCTCAAACTTGAATAAAAATCTCAAACTTGAATAAAAATCTCAAACTTGAATTTAAATCTCAAACTTGAATAAAAATCTCAAACTTGAATTTAAATCTCAAACTTGAATTTAAATCTCAAACTTGACTAAAAATCTCAAACTTGAATAAAAATCTCAAACTTGAATAAAAATCTCAAACTTGAATAAAAATCTCAAACTTGAATAAAAATCTCAAACTTGAATAAAATTCTCAAACTTGAATAAAAATCTCAAACTTGAATAAAAATCTCAAACTTGAATAAAAATATCAAACTTGAATTTAAATC
This sequence comes from Allacma fusca, assembly GCA_947179485.1. Taxonomy (NCBI): domain Eukaryota; kingdom Metazoa; phylum Arthropoda; class Collembola; order Symphypleona; family Sminthuridae; genus Allacma; species Allacma fusca. The sequence goes on along the minus strand of OX359245.1, from coordinate 80,641,280 downwards.
TCAAACTTAAATAAAAATCTCAAACTTGAATTTAAATCTCAAACTTGAATAAAAATCTCAAACTTGAATAAAAATCTCAAACTTGAATAAAAATCTCAAACTTGAATAAAAATCTCAAACTTGAATAAAAATCTCAAACTTGAATAAAAATCTCAAACTTGAATAAAAATCTCAAACTTGAATAAAAATCTCAAACTTGAATTTAAATCTCAAACTTGAATAAAAATCTCAAACTTGAATTTAAATCTCAAACTTGAATAAAAATCTCAAACTTGAATAAAAATCTCAAACTTGAATAAAAATCTCAAACTTGAATAAAAATCTCAAACTTGAATTTAAATCTCAAACTTGAATAAAAATCTCAAACTTGAATTTAAATCTCAAACTTGAATAAAAATCTCAAACTTGAATTTAAATCTCAAACTTGAATAAAAATCTCAAACTTGAATAAAAATCTCAAACTTGAATAAAAATCTCAAACTTGAATAAAAATCTCAAACTTGAATAAAAATCTCAAACTTGAATAAAAATCTCAAACTTGAATAAAAATCTCAAACTTGAATAAAAATCTCAAACTTGAATAAAAATCTCAAACTTGAATAAAAATCTCAAACTTGAATAAAAATCTCAAACTTGAATAAAAATCTCAAACTTGAATAAAAATCTCAAACTTGAATAAAAATCTCAAACTTGAATAAAAATCTCAAACTTGAATAAAAATCTCAAACTTGAATAAAAATCTCAAACTTGAATAAAAATCTCAAACTTGAATAAAAATCTCAAACTTGAATAAAAATCTCAAACTTGAATAAAAATCTCAAACTTGAATAAAAATCTCAAACTTGAATAAAAATCTCAAACTTGAATAAAAATCTCAAACTTGAATAAAAATCTCAAACTTGAATAAAAATCTCAAACTTGAATAAAAATCTCAAACTTGAATAAAAATCTCAAACTTGAATAAAAATCTCAAACTTGAATTTAAATCTCAAACTTGAATAAAAATCTCAAACTTGAATAAAAATCTCAAACTTGAATAAAAATCTCAAACTTGAATAAAAATCTCAAACTTGAATAAAAATCTCAAACTTGAATAAAAATCTCAAACTTGAATAAAAATCTCAAACTTGAATAAAAATCTCAAACTTGAATAAAAATCTCAAACTTGAATAAAAATCTCAAACTTGAATAAAAATCTCAAACTTGAATAAAAATCTCAAACTTGAATTTAAATCTCAAACTTGAATAAAAATCTCAAACTTGAATTTAAATCTCAAACTTGAATAAAAATCTCAAACTTGAATAAAAATCTCAAACTTGAATTTAAATCTCAAACTTGAATAAAAATCTCAAACTTGAATTTAAATCTCAAACTTGAATAAAAATCTCAAACTTGAATAAAAATCTCAAACTTGAATAAAATTCTCAAACTTGAATAAAAATCTCAAACTTGAATAAAAATATCAAACTTGAATTTAAATCTCAAACTTAAATAAAAATCTCAAACTTGAATTTAAATCTCAAACTTGAATAAAAATCTCAAACTTGAATAAAAATCTCAAACTTGAATAAAAATCTCAAACTTGAATAAAAATCTCAAACTTGAATTTAAATCTCAAACTTGAATAAAAATCTCAAACTTGAATTTAAATCTCAAACTTGAATAAAAATCTCAAACTTGAATAAAAATCTCAAACTTGAATTTAAATCTCAAACTTGAATAAAAATCTCAAACTTGAATTTAAATCTCAAACTTGAATAAAAATCTCAAACTTGAATAAAAATCTCAAACTTGAATAAAAATCTCAAACTTGAATAAAAATCTCAAACTTGAATTTAAATCTCAAACTTGAATAAAAATCTCAAACTTGAATAAAAATCTCAAACTTGAATTTAAATCTCAAACTTGAATAAAAATCTCAAACTTGAATAAAAATCTCAAACTTGAATTTAAATCTCAAACTTGAATAAAAATCTCAAACTTGAATAAAAATCTCAAACTTGAATAAAAATCTCAAACTTGAATAAAAATCTCAAACTTGAATAAAAATCTCAAACTTGAATAAAAATCTCAAACTTGAATAAAAATCTCAAACTTGAATAAAAATCTCAAACTTGAATAAAAATCTCAAACTTGAATAAAAATCTCAAACTTGAATAAAAATCTCAAACTTGAATAAAAATCTCAAACTTGAATAAAAATCTCAAACTTGAATAAAAATCTCAAACTTGAATAAAAATCTCAAACTTGAATAAAAATCTCAAACTTGAATAAAAATCTCAAACTTGAATAAAAATCTCAAACTTGAATAAAAATCTCAAACTTGAATAAAAATCTCAAACTTGAATAAAAATCTCAAACTTGAATAAAAATCTCAAACTTGAATTTAAATCTCAAACTTGAATAAAAATCTCAAACTTGAATAAAAATCTCAAACTTGAATAAAAATCTCAAACTTGAATAAAAATCTCAAACTTGAATAAAAATCTCAAACTTGAATAAAAATCTCAAACTTGAATAAAAATCTCAAACTTGAATAAAAATCTCAAACTTGAATAAAAATCTCAAACTTGAATAAAAATCTCAAACTTGAATAAAAATCTCAAACTTGAATAAAAATCTCAAACTTGAATTTAAATCTCAAACTTGAATAAAAATCTCAAACTTGAATTTAAATCTCAAACTTGAATAAAAATCTCAAACTTGAATAAAAATCTCAAACTTGAATTTAAATCTCAAACTTGAATAAAAATCTCAAACTTGAATTTAAATCTCAAACTTGAATAAAAATCTCAAACTTGAATAAAAATCTCAAACTTGAATAAAATTCTCAAACTTGAATAAAAATCTCAAACTTGAATAAAAATATCAAACTTGAATTTAAATCTCAAACTTAAATAAAAATCTCAAACTTGAATTTAAATCTCAAACTTGAATAAAAATCTCAAACTTGAATAAAAATCTCAAACTTGAATAAAAATCTCAAACTTGAATAAAAATCTCAAACTTGAATTTAAATCTCAAACTTGAATAAAAATCTCAAACTTGAATTTAAATCTCAAACTTGAATAAAAATCTCAAACTTGAATAAAAATCTCAAACTTGAATTTAAATCTCAAACTTGAATAAAAATCTCAAACTTGAATTTAAATCTCAAACTTGAATAAAAATCTCAAACTTGAATAAAAATCTCAAACTTGAATAAAAATCTCAAACTTGAATAAAAATCTCAAACTTGAATTTAAATCTCAAACTTGAATAAAAATCTCAAACTTGAATAAAAATCTCAAACTTGAATTTAAATCTCAAACTTGAATAAAAATCTCAAACTTGAATAAAAATCTCAAACTTGAATTTAAATCTCAAACTTGAATAAAAATCTCAAACTTGAATAAAAATCTCAAACTTGAATAAAAATCTCAAACTTGAATAAAAATCTCAAACTTGAATAAAAATCTCAAACTTGAATAAAAATCTCAAACTTGAATAAAAATCTTAAACTTGAATAAAAATCTCAAACTTGAATAAAAATCTCAAACTTGAATAAAAATCTCAAACTTGAATAAAAATCTCAAACTTGAATAAAAATCTCAAACTTGAATAAAAATCTCAAACTTGAATAAAAATCTCAAACTTGAATTTAAATCTCAAACTTGAATAAAAATCTCAAACTTGAATTTAAATCTCAAACTTGAATAAAAATCTCAAACTTGAATAAAAATCTCAAACTTGAATTTAAATCTCAAACTTGAATAAAAATCTCAAACTTGAATTTAAATCTCAAACTTGAATAAAAATCTCAAACTTGAATAAAAATCTCAAACTTGAATAAAATTCTCAAACTTGAATAAAAATCTCAAACTTGAATAAAAATATCAAACTTGAATTTAAATCTCAAACTTAAATAAAAATCTCAAACTTGAATTTAAATCTCAAACTTGAATAAAAATCTCAAACTTGAATAAAAATCTCAAACTTGAATAAAAATCTCAAACTTGAATAAAAATCTCAAACTTGAATTTAAATCTCAAACTTGAATAAAAATCTCAAACTTGAATTTAAATCTCAAACTTGAATAAAAATCTCAAACTTGAATAAAAATCTCAAACTTGAATTTAAATCTCAAACTTGAATTTAAATCTCAAACTTGACTAAAAATCTCAAACTTGAATAAAAATCTCAAACTTGAATAAAAATCTCAAACTTGAATAAAAATCTCAAACTTGAATAAAAATCTCAAACTTGAATAAAATTCTCAAACTTGAATAAAAATCTCAAACTTGAATAAAAATCTCAAACTTGAATAAAAATATCAAACTTGAATTTAAATCTCAAACTTAAATAAAAATCTCAAACTTGAATTTAAATCTCAAACTTGAATAAAAATCTCAAACTTGAATAAAAATCTCAAACTTGAATAAAAATCTCAAACTTGAATAAAAATCTCAAACTTGAATAAAAATCTTAAACTTGAATAAAAATCTCAAACTTGAATAAAAATCTCAAACTTGAATAAAAATCTCAAACTTGAATAAAAATCTCAAACTTGAATAAAAATCTCAAACTTGAATAAAAATCTCAAACTTGAATAAAAATCTCAAACTTGAATAAAAATCTCAAACTTGAATTTAAATCTCAAACTTGAATAAAAATCTCAAACTTGAATTTAAATCTCAAACTTGAATAAAAATCTCAAACTTGAATAAAAATCTCAAACTTGAATAAAAATCTCAAACTTGAATAAAAATCTCAAACTTGAATTTAAATCTCAAACTTGAATAAAAATCTCAAACTTGAATTTAAATCTCAAACTTGAATAAAAATCTCAAACTTGAATTTAAATCTCAAACTTGAATAAAAATCTCAAACTTGAATAAAAATCTCAAACTTGAATAAAAATCTCAAACTTGAATAAAAATCTCAAACTTGAATAAAAATCTCAAACTTGAATAAAAATCTCAAACTTGAATAAAAATCTCAAACTTGAATAAAAATCTCAAACTTGAATAAAAATCTCAAACTTGAATAAAAATCTCAAACTTGAATAAAAATCTCAAACTTGAATAAAAATCTCAAACTTGAATAAAAATCTCAAACTTGAATAAAAATCTCAAACTTGAATAAAAATCTCAAACTTGAATAAAAATCTCAAACTTGAATTTAAATCTCAAACTTGAATAAAAATCTCAAACTTGAATAAAAATCTCAAACTTGAATAAAAATCTCAAACTTGAATAAAAATCTCAAACTTGAATAAAAATCTCAAACTTGAATAAAAATCTCAAACTTGAATAAAAATCTCAAACTTGAATAAAAATCTCAAACTTGAATAAAAATCTCAAACTTGAATAAAAATCTCAAACTTGAATAAAAATCTCAAACTTGAATTTAAATCTGAAACTTGAATAAAAATCTCAAGCTTGAATAAAAATCTCAAACTTGAATTTAAATCTCAAACTTGAATAAAAATCTCAAACTTGAATAAAAATCTCAAACTTGAATTTAAATCTCAAACTTGAATAAAAATCTCAAACTTGAATAAAAATCTCAAACTTGAATAAAAATCTCAAACTTGAATAAAAATCTCAAACTTGAATAAAAATCTCAAACTTGAATAAAAATCTCAAACTTGAATTTAAATCTCAAACTTGAATAAAAATCTCAAACTTGAATAAAAATCTCAAACTTGAATAAAAATCTCAAACTTGAATAAAAATCTCAAACTTGAATAAAAATCTCAAACTTGAATTTAAATCTCAAACTTGACTAAAAATCTCAAACTTGAATAAAAATCTCAAACTTGAATTTAAATCTCAAACTTGAATAAAAATCTCAAACTTGAATTTAAATCTCAAACTTGAATAAAAATCTCAAACTTGAATTTAAATCTCAAACTTGAATAAAAATCTCAAACTTGAATTTAAATCTCAAACTTGAATAAAAATCTCAAACTTGAATAAAAATCTCAAACTTGAATAAAAATCTCAAACTTGAATAAAAATCTCAAACTTGAATTTAAATCTCAAACTTGACTAAAAATCTCAAACTTGAATAAAAATCTCAAACTTGAATTTAAATCTCAAACTTGAATAAAAATCTCAAACTTGAATAAAAATCTCAAACTTGAATAAAAATCTCAAACTTGAATTTAAATCTGAAACTTGAATAAAAATCTCAAGCTTGAATAAAAATCTCAAACTTGAATTTAAATCTCAAACTTGAATAAAAATCTCAAACTTGAATAAAAATCTCAAACTTGAATAAAAATCTCAAACTTGAATAAAAATCTCAAACTTGAATAAAAATCTCAAACTTGAATTTAAATCTCAAACTTGACTAAAAATCTCAAACTTGAATAAAAATCTCAAACTTGAATTTAAATCTCAAACTTGAATAAAAATCTCAAACTTGAATTTAAATCTCAAACTTGAATAAAAATCTCAAACTTGAATTTAAATCTCAAACTTGAATAAAAATCTCAAACTTGAATTTAAATCTCAAACTTGAATAAAAATCTCAAACTTGAATAAAAATCTCAAACTTGAATAAAAATCTCAAACTTGAATAAAAATCTCAAACTTGAATTTAAATCTCAAACTTGACTAAAAATCTCAAACTTGAATAAAAATCTCAAACTTGAATTTAAATCTCAAACTTGAATAAAAATCTCAAACTTGAATAAAAATCTCAAACTTGAATAAAAATCTCAAACTTGAATAAAAATCTCAAACTTGAATAAAAATCTCAAACTTGAATAAAAATCTCAAACTTGAATTTAAATCTGAAACTTGAATAAAAATCTCAAGCTTGAATAAAAATCTCAAACTTGAATTTAAATCTCAAACTTGAATAAAAATCTCAAACTTGAATAAAAATCTCAAACTTGAATAAAAATCTCAAACTTGAATAAAAATCTCAAACTTGAATAAAAATCTCAAACTTGAATAAAAATCTCAAACTTGAATAAAAATCTCAAACTTGAATAAAAATCTCAAACTTGAATAAAAATCTCAAACTTGAATTTAAATCTCAAACTTGAATTTAAATCTCAAACTTGACTAAAAATCTCAAACTTGAATAAAAATCTCAAACTTGAATAAAAATCTCAAACTTGAATAAAAATCTCAAACTTGAATAAAAATCTCAAACTTGAATAAAATTCTCAAACTTGAATAAAAATCTCAAACTTGAATAAAAATCTCAAACTTGAATAAAAATCTCAAACTTGAATAAAAATCTCAAACTTGAATAAAAATCTCAAACTTGAATAAAAATCTCAAACTTGAATTTAAATCTCAAACTTGACTAAAAATCTCAAACTTGAATAAAAATCTCAAACTTGAATTTAAATCTCAAACTTGAATAAAAATCTCAAACTTGAATAAAAATCTCAAACTTGAATAAAAATCTCAAACTTGAATTTAAATCTGAAACTTGAATAAAAATCTCAAGCTTGAATAAAAATCTCAAACTTGAATTTAAATCTCAAACTTGAATAAAAATCTCAAACTTGAATAAAAATCTCAAACTTGAATAAAAATCTCAAACTTGAATAAAAATCTCAAACTTGAATAAAAATCTCAAACTTGAATAAAAATCTCAAACTTGAATAAAAATCTCAAACTTGAATAAAAATCTCAAACTTGAATTTAAATCTCAAACTTGAATTTAAATCTCAAACTTGACTAAAAATCTCAAACTTGAATAAAAATCTCAAACTTGAATAAAAATCTCAAACTTGAATAAAAATCTCAAACTTGAATTTAAATCTCAAACTTAAATAAAAATCTCAAACTTGAATTTAAATCTCAAACTTGAATAAAAATCTCAAACTTGAATAAAAATCTCAAACTTGAATAAAAATCTCAAACTTGAATAAAAATCTCAAACTTGAATAAAAATCTTAAACTTGAATAAAAATCTCAAACTTGAATAAAAATCTCAAACTTGAATAAAAATCTCAAACTTGAATAAAAATCTCAAACTTGAATAAAAATCTCAAACTTGAATAAAAATCTCAAACTTGAATAAAAATCTCAAACTTGAATAAAAATCTCAAACTTGAATTTAAATCTCAAACTTGAATAAAAATCTCAAACTTGAATTTAAATCTCAAACTTGAATAAAAATCTCAAACTTGAATAAAAATCTCAAACTTGAATAAAAATCTCAAACTTGAATAAAAATCTCAAACTTGAATAAAAATCTCAAACTTGAATTTAAATCTCAAACTTGAATAAAAATCTCAAACTTGAATTTAAATCTCAAACTTGAATAAAAATCTCAAACTTGAATTTAAATCTCAAACTTGAATAAAAATCTCAAACTTGAATAAAAATCTCAAACTTGAATAAAAATCTCAAACTTGAATAAAAATCTCAAACTTGAATAAAAATCTCAAACTTGAAAAAAAATCTCAAACTTGAATAAAAATCTCAAACTTGAATAAAAATCTCAAACTTGAATAAAAATCTCAAACTTGAATAAAAATCCCAAACTTGAATAAAAGTCTCAAACTTGAATAAAAATCTCAAACTTGAATAAAAATCTCAAACTTGAATAAAAATCTCAAACTTGAATTTAAATCTCAAACTTGAATAAAAATCTCAAACTTGAATAAAAATCTCAAACTTGAATAAAAATCTCAAACTTGAATAAAAATCTCAAACTTGAATAAAAATCTCAAACTTGAATAAAAATCTCAAACTTGAATAAAAATCTCAAACTTGAATAAAAATCTCAAACTTGAATTTAAATCTCAAACTTGAATAAAAATCTCAAACTTGAATAAAAATCTCAAACTTGAATAAAAATCTCAAACTTGAATTTAAATCTCAAACTTGAATAAAAATCTCAAACTTGAATAAAAATCTCAAACTTGAATAAAAATCTCAAACTTGAATTTAAATCTCAAACTTGAATAAAAATCTCAAACTTGAATAAAAATCTCAAACTTGAATAAAAATCTCAAACTTGAATAAAAATCTCAAACTTGAATAAAAATCTCAAACTTGAATAAAAATCTCAAACTTGAATTTAAATCTGAAACTTGAATAAAAATCTCAAGCTTGAATAAAAATCTCAAACTTGAATTTAAATCTCAAACTTGAATAAAAATCTCAAACTTGAATAAAAATCTCAAACTTGAATTTAAATCTCAAACTTGAATAAAAATCTCAAACTTGAATAAAAATCTCAAACTTGAATAAAAATCTCAAACTTGAATAAAAATCTCAAACTTGAATAAAAATCTCAAACTTGAATAAAAATCTCAAACTTGAATTTAAATCTCAAACTTGAATAAAAATCTCAAACTTGAATAAAAATCTCAAACTTGAATAAAAATCTCAAACTTGAATAAAAATCTCAAACTTGAATAAAAATCTCAAACTTGAATTTAAATCTCAAACTTGACTAAAAATCTCAAACTTGAATAAAAATCTCAAACTTGAATTTAAATCTCAAACTTGAATTTAAATCTCAAACTTGAATAAAAATCTCAAACTTGAATAAAAATCTCAAACTTGAATAAAAATCTCAAACTTGAATAAAAATCTCAAACTTGAATAAAAATCTCAAACTTGAATAAAAATCTCAAACTTGAATTTAAATCTGAAACTTGAATAAAAATCTCAAGCTTGAATAAAAATCTCAAACTTGAATTTAAATCTCAAACTTGAATAAAAATCTCAAACTTGAATAAAAATCTCAAACTTGAATTTAAATCTCAAACTTGAATAAAAATCTCAAACTTGAATAAAAATCTCAAACTTGAATAAAAATCTCAAACTTGAATAAAAATCTCAAACTTGAATAAAAATCTCAAACTTGAATAAAAATCTCAAACTTGAATTTAAATCTCAAACTTGAATAAAAATCTCAAACTTGAATAAAAATCTCAAACTTGAATAAAAATCTCAAACTTGAATAAAAATCTCAAACTTGAATAAAAATCTCAAACTTGAATTTAAATCTCAAACTTGACTAAAAATCTCAAACTTGAATAAAAATCTCAAACTTGAATTTAAATCTCAAACTTGAATAAAAATCTCAAACTTGAATAAAAATCTCAAACTTGAATAAAAATCTCAAACTTGAATTTAAATCTCAAACTTGAATAAAAATCTCAAACTTGAATTTAAATCTCAAACTTGAATAAAAATCTCAAACTTGAATAAAAATCTCAAACTTGAATAAAAATCTCAAACTTGAATAAAAATCTCAAACTTGAATTTAAATCTCAAACTTGACTAAAAATCTCAAACTTGAATAAAAATCTCAAACTTGAATTTAAATCTCAAACTTGAATAAAAATCTCAAACTTGAATAAAAATCTCAAACTTGAATAAAAATCTCAAACTTGAATTTAAATCTGAAACTTGAATAAAAATCTCAAGCTTGAATAAAAATCTCAAACTTGAATTTAAATCTCAAACTTGAATAAAAATCTCAAACTTGAATAAAAATCTCAAACTTGAATAAAAATCTCAAACTTGAATAAAAATCTCAAACTTGAATAAAAATCTCAAACTTGAATAAAAATCTCAAACTTGAATAAAAATCTCAAACTTGAATTTAAATCTCAAACTTGAATTTAAATCTCAAACTTGACTAAAAATCTCAAACTTGAATAAAAATCTCAAACTTGAATAAAAATCTCAAACTTGAATAAAAATCTCAAACTTGAATAAAAATCTCAAACTTGAATAAAATTCTCAAACTTGAATAAAAATCTCAAACTTGAATAAAAATCTCAAACTTGAATAAAAATATCAAACTTGAATTTAAATCTCAAACTTAAATAAAAATCTCAAACTTGAATTTAAATCTCAAACTTGAATAAAAATCTCAAACTTGAATAAAAATCTCAAACTTGAATAAAAATCTCAAACTTGAATAAAAATCTCAAACTTGAATAAAAATCTTAAACTTGAATAAAAATCTCAAACTTGAATAAAAATCTCAAACTTGAATAAAAATCTCAAACTTGAATAAAAATCTCAAACTTGAATAAAAATCTCAAACTTGAATAAAAATCTCAAACTTGAATAAAAATCTCAAACTTGAATAAAAATCTCAAACTTGAATTTAAATCTCAAACTTGAATAAAAATCTCAAACTTGAATTTAAATCTCAAACTTGAATAAAAATCTCAAACTTGAATAAAAATCTCAAACTTGAATAAAAATCTCAAACTTGAATAAAAATCTCAAACTTGAATAAAAATCTCAAACTTGAATAAAAATCTCAAACTTGAATTTAAATCTCAAACTTGAATAAAAATCTCAAACTTGAATTTAAATCTCAAACTTGAATAAAAATCTCAAACTTGAATTTAAATCTCAAACTTGAATAAAAATCTCAAACTTGAATAAAAATCTCAAACTTGAATAAAAATCTCAAACTTGAATAAAAATCTCAAACTTGAATAAAAATCTCAAACTTGAATAAAAATCTCAAACTTGAAAAAAAATCTCAAACTTGAATAAAAATCTCAAACTTGAATAAAAATCTCAAACTTGAATAAAAATCTCAAACTTGAATAAAAATCCCAAACTTGAATAAAAGTCTCAAACTTGAATAAAAATCTCAAACTTGAATAAAAATCTCAAACTTGAATAAAAATCTCAAACTTGAATTTAAATCTCAAACTTGAATAAAAATCTCAAACTTGAATAAAAATCTCAAACTTGAATAAAAATCTCAAACTTGAATAAAAATCTCAAACTTGAATAAAAATCTCAAACTTGAATAAAAATCTCAAACTTGAATAAAAATCTCAAACTTGAATAAAAATCTCAAACTTGAATTTAAATCTCAAACTTGAATAAAAATCTCAAACTTGAATAAAAATCTCAAACTTGAATAAAAATCTCAAACTTGAATTTAAATCTCAAACTTGAATAAAAATCTCAAACTTGAATAAAAATCTCAAACTTGAATAAAAATCTCAAACTTGAATAAAAATCTCAAACTTGAATAAAAATCTCAAACTTGAATAAAAATCTCAAACTTGAATAAAAATCTCAAACTTGAATTTAAATCTGAAACTTGAATAAAAATCTCAAGCTTGAATAAAAATCTCAAACTTGAATTTAAATCTCAAACTTGAATAAAAATCTCAAACTTGAATAAAAATCTCAAACTTGAATAAAAATCTCAAACTTGAATAAAAATCTCAAACTTGAATTTAAATCTCAAACTTGACTAAAAATCTCAAACTTGACTAAAAATCTCAAACTTGAATAAAAATCTCAAACTTGAATTTAAATCTCAAACTTGAATAAAAATCTCAAACTTGAATTTAAATCTCAAACTTGAATAAAAATCTCAAACTTGAATTTAAATCTCAAACTTGAATAAAAATCTCAAACTTGAATTTAAATCTCAAACTTGAATAAAAATCTCAAACTTGAATAAAAATCTCAAACTTGAATAAAAATCTCAAACTTGAATAAAAATCTCAAACTTGAATAAAAATCTCAAACTTGAATTTAAATCTCAAACTCGACTAAAAATCTCAAACTTGAATAAAAATCTCAAACTTGAATTTAAATCTCAAACTTGAATAAAAATCTCAAACTTGAATAAAAATCTCAAACTTGAATAAAAATCTCAAACTTGAATTTAAATCTGAAACTTGAATAAAAATCTCAAGCTTGAATAAAAATCTCAAACTTGAATTTAAATCTCAAACTTGAATAAAAATCTCAAACTTGAATAAAAATCTCAAACTTGAATAAAAATCTCAAACTTGAATAAAAATCTCAAACTTGAATAAAAATCTCAAACTTGAATTTAAATCTCAAACTTGAATAAAAATCTCAAACTTGAATAAAAATCTCAAACTTGAATTTAAATCTCAAACTTGAATAAAAATCTCAAACTTGAATTTAAATCTCAAACTTGAATAAAAATCTCAAACTTGAATTTAAATCTCAAACTTGAATAAAAATCTCAAACTTGAATAAAAATCTCAAACTTGAATAAAAATCTCAAACTTGAATAAAAATCTCAAACTTGAATAAAAATCTCAAACTTGAATAAAATCTCAAACTTGAATTTAAATCTGAAACTTGAATAAAAATCTCAAGCTTGAATAAAAATCTCAAACTTGAATTTAAATCTCAAACTTGAATAAAAATCTCAAACTTGAATAAAAATCTCAAACTTGAATAAAAATCTCAAACTTGAATAAAAATCTCAAACTTGAATTTAAATCTCAAACTTGACTAAAAATCTCAAACTTGAATAAAAATCTCAAACTTGAATTTAAATCTCAAACTTGAATAAAAATCTCAAACTTGAATTTAAATCTCAAACTTGAATAAAAATCTCAAACTTGAATTTAAATCTCAAACTTGAATAAAAATCTCAAACTTGAATTTAAATCTCAAACTTGAATAAAAATCTCAAACTTGAATAAAAATCTCAAACTTGAATAAAAATCTCAAACTTGAATAAAAATCTCAAACTTGAATTTAAATCTCAAACTTGACTAAAAATCTCAAACTTGAATAAAAATCTCAAACTTGAATTTAAATCTCAAACTTGAATAAAAATCTCAAACTTGAATAAAAATCTCAAACTTGAATAAAAATCTCAAACTTGAATTTAAATCTGAAACTTGAATAAAAATCTCAAGCTTGAATAAAAATCTCAAACTTGAATTTAAATCTCAAACTTGAATAAAAATCTCAAACTTGAATAAAAATCTCAAACTTGAATAAAAATCTCAAACTTGAATAAAAATCTCAAACTTGAATAAAAATCTCAAACTTGAATAAAAATCTCAAACTTGAATAAAAATCTCAAACTTGAATTTAAATCTCAAACTTGAATTTAAATCTCAAACTTGACTAAAAATCTCAAACTTGAATAAAAATCTCAAACTTGAATAAAAATCTCAAACTTGAATAAAAATCTCAAACTTGAATAAAATTCTCAAACTTGAATAAAAATCTCAAACTTGAATAAAAATCTCAAACTTGAATAAAAATATCAAACTTGAATTTAAATCTCAAACTTAAATAAAAATCTCAAACTTGAATTTAAATCTCAAACTTGAATAAAAATCTCAAACTTGAATAAAAATCTCAAACTTGAATAAAAATCTCAAACTTGAATAAAAATCTCAAACTTGAATAAAAATCTTAAACTTGAATAAAAATCTCAAACTTGAATAAAAATCTCAAACTTGAATAAAAATCTCAAACTTGAATAAAAATCTCAAACTTGAATAAAAATCTCAAACTTGAATAAAAATCTCAAACTTGAATAAAAATCTCAAACTTGAATAAAAATCTCAAACTTGAATTTAAATCTCAAACTTGAATAAAAATCTCAAACTTGAATTTAAATCTCAAACTTGAATAAAAATCTCAAACTTGAATAAAAATCTCAAACTTGAATAAAAATCTCAAACTTGAATAAAAATCTCAAACTTGAATAAAAATCTCAAACTTGAATTTAAATCTCAAACTTGAATAAAAATCTCAAACTTGAATTTAAATCTCAAACTTGAATAAAAATCTCAAACTTGAATTTAAATCTCAAACTTGAATAAAAATCTCAAACTTGAATAAAAATCTCAAACTTGAATAAAAATCTCAAACTTGAATAAAAATCTCAAACTTGAATAAAAATCTCAAACTTGAATAAAAATCTCAAACTTGAAAAAAAATCTCAAACTTGAATAAAAATCTCAAACTTGAATAAAAATCTCAAACTTGTATAAAAATCTCAAACTTGAATAAAAATCCCAAACTTGAATAAAAGTCTCAAACTTGAATAAAAATCTCAAACTTGAATAAAAATCTCAAACTTGAATAAAAATCTCAAACTTGAATTTAAATCTCAAACTTGAATAAAAATCTCAAACTTGAATAAAAATCTCAAACTTGAATAAAAATCTCAAACTTGAATAAAAATCTCAAACTTGAATAAAAATCTCAAACTTGAATAAAAATCTCAAACTTGAATAAAAATCTCAAACTTGAATAAAAATCTCAAACTTGAATAAAAATCTCAAACTTGAATAAAAATCTCAAACTTGAATAAAAATCTCAAACTTGAATAAAAATCTCAAACTTGAATAAAAATCTCAAACTTGAATAAAAATCTCAAACTTGAATAAAAATCTCAAACTTGAATAAAAATCTCAAACTTGAATTTAAATCTGAAACTTGAATAAAAATCTCAAGCTTGAATAAAAATCTCAAACTTGAATTTAAATCTCAAACTTGAATAAAAATCTCAAACTTGAATAAAAATCTCAAACTTGAATAAAAATCTCAAACTTGAATAAAAATCTCAAACTTGAATAAAAATCTCAAACTTGAATAAAAATCTCAAACTTGAATAAAAATCTCAAACTTGAATTTAAATCTCAAACTTGAATTTAAATCTCAAACTTGACTAAAAATCTCAAACTTGAATAAAAATCTCAAACTTGAATAAAAATCTCAAACTTGAATAAAAATCTCAAACTTGAATAAAAATCTCAAACTTGAATAAAATTCTCAAACTTGAATAAAAATCTCAAACTTGAATAAAAATCTCAAACTTGAATAAAAATATCAAACTTGAATTTAAATCTCAAACTTAAATAAAAATCTCAAACTTGAATTTAAATCTCAAACTTGAATAAAAATCTCAAACTTGAATAAAAATCTCAAACTTGAATAAAAATCTCAAACTTGAATAAAAATCTCAAACTTGAATAAAAATCTTAAACTTGAATAAAAATCTCAAACTTGAATAAAAATCTCAAACTTGAATAAAAATCTCAAACTTGAATAAAAATCTCAAACTTGAATAAAAATCTCAAACTTGAATAAAAATCTC
The DNA here is from genome assembly GCA_947179485.1 of Allacma fusca. Classification (NCBI taxonomy): domain Eukaryota; kingdom Metazoa; phylum Arthropoda; class Collembola; order Symphypleona; family Sminthuridae; genus Allacma; species Allacma fusca. The sequence goes on along the minus strand of OX359245.1, from coordinate 80,625,433 downwards.
AAACTTGAATAAAAATCTCAAACTTGAATAAAAATCTCAAACTTGAATTTAAATCTCAAACTTGAATAAAAATCTCAAACTTGAATTTAAATCTCAAACTTGAATAAAAATCTCAAACTTGAATTTAAATCTCAAACTTGAATAAAAATCTCAAACTTGAATAAAAATCTCAAACTTGAATTTAAATCTCAAACTTGAATAAAAATCTCAAACTTGAATAAAAATCTCAAACTTGAATAAAAATCTCAAACTTGAATAAAAATCTCAAACTTGAATAAAAATCTCAAACTTGAATAAAAATCTCAAACTTGAATTTAAATCTGAAACTTGAATAAAAATCTCAAGCTTGAATAAAAATCTCAAACTTGAATTTAAATCTCAAACTTGAATAAAAATCTCAAACTTGAATAAAAATCTCAAACTTGAATAAAAATCTCAAACTTGAATAAAAATCTCAAACTTGAATAAAAATCTCAAACTTGAATTTAAATCTCAAACTTGACTAAAAATCTCAAACTTGAATAAAAATCTCAAACTTGAATTTAAATCTCAAACTTGAATAAAAATCTCAAACTTGAATTTAAATCTCAAACTTGAATAAAAATCTCAAACTTGAATTTAAATCTCAAACTTGAATAAAAATCTCAAACTTGAATTTAAATCTCAAACTTGAATAAAAATCTCAAACTTGAATAAAAATCTCAAACTTGAATAAAAATCTCAAACTTGAATAAAAATCTCAAACTTGAATTTAAATCTCAAACTTGACTAAAAATCTCAAACTTGAATAAAAATCTCAAACTTGAATTTAAATCTCAAACTTGAATAAAAATCTCAAACTTGAATAAAAATCTCAAACTTGAATAAAAATCTCAAACTTGAATTTAAATCTGAAACTTGAATAAAAATCTCAAGCTTGAATAAAAATCTCAAACTTGAATTTAAATCTCAAACTTGAATAAAAATCTCAAACTTGAATAAAAATCTCAAACTTGAATAAAAATCTCAAACTTGAATAAAAATCTCAAACTTGAATAAAAATCTCAAACTTGAATAAAAATCTCAAACTTGAATAAAAATCTCAAACTTGAATAAAAATCTCAAACTTGAATTTAAATCTCAAACTTGAATTTAAATCTCAAACTTGACTAAAAATCTCAAACTTGAATAAAAATCTCAAACTTGAATAAAAATCTCAAACTTGAATAAAAATCTCAAACTTGAATAAAAATCTCAAACTTGAATAAAATTCTCAAACTTGAATAAAAATCTCAAACTTGAATAAAAATCTCAAACTTGAATAAAAATATCAAACTTGAATTTAAATCTCAAACTTAAATAAAAATCTCAAACTTGAATTTAAATCTCAAACTTGAATAAAAATCTCAAACTTGAATAAAAATCTCAAATTTGAATAAAAATCTCAAACTTGAATAAAAATCTCAAACTTGAATAAAAATCTTAAACTTGAATAAAAATCTCAAACTTGAATAAAAATCTCAAACTTGAATAAAAATCTCAAACTTGAATAAAAATCTCAAACTTGAATAAAAATCTCAAACTTGAATAAAAATCTCAAACTTGAATAAAAATCTCAAACTTGAATAAAAATCTCAAACTTGAATTTAAATCTCAAACTTGAATAAAAATCTCAAACTTGAATTTAAATCTCAAACTTGAATAAAAATCTCAAACTTGAATAAAAATCTCAAACTTGAATAAAAATCTCAAACTTGAATAAAAATCTCAAACTTGAATAAAAATCTCAAACTTGAATTTAAATCTCAAACTTGAATAAAAATCTCAAACTTGAATTTAAATCTCAAACTTGAATAAAAATCTCAAACTTGAATTTAAATCTCAAACTTGAATAAAAATCTCAAACTTGAATAAAAATCTCAAACTTGAATAAAAATCTCAAACTTGAATAAAAATCTCAAACTTGAATAAAAATCTCAAACTTGAATAAAAATCTCAAACTTGAAAAAAAATCTCAAACTTGAATAAAAATCTCAAACTTGAATAAAAATCTCAAACTTGAATAAAAATCTCAAACTTGAATAAAAATCCCAAACTTGAATAAAAGTCTCAAACTTGAATAAAAATCTCAAACTTGAATAAAAATCTCAAACTTGAATAAAAATCTCAAACTTGAATTTAAATCTCAAACTTGAATAAAAATCTCAAACTTGAATAAAAATCTCAAACTTGAATAAAAATCTCAAACTTGAATAAAAATCTCAAACTTGAATAAAAATCTCAAACTTGAATAAAAATCTCAAACTTGAATAAAAATCTCAAACTTGAATAAAAATCTCAAACTTGAATAAAAATCTCAAACTTGAATAAAAATCTCAAACTTGAATAAAAATCTCAAACTTGAATAAAAATCTCAAACTTGAATAAAAATCTCAAACTTGAATAAAAATCTCAAACTTGAATAAAAATCTCAAACTTGAATAAAAATCTCAAACTTGAATTTAAATCTCAAACTTGAATAAAAATCTCAAACTTGAATAAAAATCTCAAACTTGAATAAAAATCTCAAACTTGAATTTAAATCTCAAACTTGAATAAAAATCTCAAACTTGAATAAAAATCTCAAACTTGAATAAAAATCTCAAACTTGAATAAAAATCTCAAACTTGAATAAAAATCTCAAACTTGAATAAAAATCTCAAACTTGAATAAAAATCTCAAACTTGAATTTAAATCTGAAACTTGAATAAAAATCTCAAGCTTGAATAAAAATCTCAAACTTGAATTTAAATCTCAAACTTGAATAAAAATCTCAAACTTGAATAAAAATCTCAAACTTGAATAAAAATCTCAAACTTGAATAAAAATCTCAAACTTGAATAAAAATCTCAAACTTGAATTTAAATCTCAAACTTGACTAAAAATCTCAAACTTGAATAAAAATCTCAAACTTGAATTTAAATCTCAAACTTGAATAAAAATCTCAAACTTGAATTTAAATCTCAAACTTGAATAAAAATCTCAAACTTGAATTTAAATCTCAAACTTGAATAAAAATCTCAAACTTGAATTTAAATCTCAAACTTGAATAAAAATCTCAAACTTGAATAAAAATCTCAAACTTGAATAAAAATCTCAAACTTGAATAAAAATCTCAAACTTGAATTTAAATCTCAAACTTGACTAAAAATCTCAAACTTGAATAAAAATCTCAAACTTGAATTTAAATCTCAAACTTGAATAAAAATCTCAAACTTGAATAAAAATCTCAAACTTGAATAAAAATCTCAAACTTGAATTTAAATCTGAAACTTGAATAAAAATCTCAAGCTTGAATAAAAATCTCAAACTTGAATTTAAATCTCAAACTTGAATAAAAATCTCAAACTTGAATAAAAATCTCAAACTTGAATAAAAATCTCAAACTTGAATAAAAATCTCAAACTTGAATAAAAATCTCAAACTTGAATAAAAATCTCAAACTTGAATAAAAATCTCAAACTTGAATAAAAATCTCAAACTTGAATTTAAATCTCAAACTTGAATTTAAATCTCAAACTTGACTAAAAATCTCAAACTTGAATAAAAATCTCAAACTTGAATAAAAATCTCAAACTTGAATAAAAATCTCAAACTTGAATAAAAATCTCAAACTTGAATAAAATTCTCAAACTTGAATAAAAATCTCAAACTTGAATAAAAATCTCAAACTTGAATAAAAATATCAAACTTGAATTTAAATCTCAAACTTAAATAAAAATCTCAAACTTGAATTTAAATCTCAAACTTGAATAAAAATCTCAAACTTGAATAAAAATCTCAAACTTGAATAAAAATCTCAAACTTGAATAAAAATCTCAAACTTGAATAAAAATCTTAAACTTGAATAAAAATCTCAAACTTGAATAAAAATCTCAAACTTGAATAAAAATCTCAAACTTGAATAAAAATCTCAAACTTGAATAAAAATCTCAAACTTGAATAAAAATCTCAAACTTGAATAAAAATCTCAAACTTGAATAAAAATCTCAAACTTGAATAAAAATCTCAAACTTGAATTTAAATCTCAAACTTGAATAAAAATCTCAAACTTGAATTTAAATCTCAAACTTGAATAAAAATCTCAAACTTGAATAAAAATCTCAAACTTGAATAAAAATCTCAAACTTGAATAAAAATCTCAAACTTGAATAAAAATCTCAAACTTGAATTTAAATCTCAAACTTGAATAAAAATCTCAAACTTGAATTTAAATCTCAAACTTGAATAAAAATCTCAAACTTGAATTTAAATCTCAAACTTGAATAAAAATCTCAAACTTGAATAAAAATCTCAAACTTGAATAAAAATCTCAAACTTGAATAAAAATCTCAAACTTGAATAAAAATCTCAAACTTGAATAAAAATCTCAAACTTGAATAAAAATCTCAAACTTGAATAAAAATCTCAAACTTGAATAAAAATCTCAAACTTGAATAAAAATCTCAAACTTGAATAAAAATCTCAAACTTGAATTTAAATCTCAAACTTGAATTTAAATCTCAAACTTGAATAAAAATCTCAAACTTGAATTTAAATCTCAAACTTGAATAAAAATCTCAAACTTGAATTTAAATCTCAAACTTGAATAAAAATCTCAAACTTGAATTTAAATCTCAAACTTGAATAAAAATCTCAAACTTGAATTTAAATCTCAAACTTGAATAAAAATCTCAAACTTGAATAAAAATCTCAAACTTGAATAAAAATCTCAAACTTGAATAAAAATCTCAAACTTGAATTTAAATCTCAAACTTGAATAAAAATCTCAAACTTGAATAAAAATCTCAAACTTGAATAAAAATCTCAAACTTGAATAAAAATCTCAAACTTGAATAAAAATCTCAAACTTGAATTTAAATCTCAAACTTGAATAAAAATCTCAAACTTGAATAAAAATCTCAAACTTGAATAAAAATCTCAAACTTGAATAAAAATCTCAAACTTGAATTTAAATCTCAAACTTGACTAAAAATCTCAAACTTGAATAAAAATCTCAAACTTGAATTTAAATCTCAAACTTGAATAAAAATCTCAAACTTGAATTTAAATCTCAAACTTGAATAAAAATCTCAAACTTGAATTTAAATCTCAAACTTGAATAAAAATCTCAAACTTGAATTTAAATCTCAAACTTGAATAAAAATCTCAAACTTGAATAAAAATCTCAAACTTGAATAAAAATCTCAAACTTGAATAAAAATCTCAAACTTGAATAAAAATCTCAAACTTGAATTTAAATCTCAAACTTGACTAAAAATCTCAAACTTGAATAAAAATCTCAAACTTGAATTTAAATCTCAAACTTGAATAAAAATCTCAAACTTGAATAAAAATCTCAAACTTGAATAAAAATCTCAAACTTGAATTTAAATCTGAAACTTGAATAAAAATCTCAAGCTTGAATAAAAATCTCAAACTTGAATTTAAATCTCAAACTTGAATAAAAATCTCAAACTTGAATAAAAATCTCAAACTTGAATAAAAATCTCAAACTTGAATAAAAATCTCAAACTTGAATAAAAATCTCAAACTTGAATTTAAATCTCAAACTTGACTAAAAATCTCAAACTTGAATAAAAATCTCAAACTTGAATTTAAATCTCAAACTTGAATAAAAATCTCAAACTTGAATTTAAATCTCAAACTTGAATAAAAATCTCAAACTTGAATTTAAATCTCAAACTTGAATAAAAATCTCAAACTTGAATTTAAATCTCAAACTTGAATAAAAATCTCAAACTTGAATAAAAATCTCAAACTTGAATAAAAATCTCAAACTTGAATAAAAATCTCAAACTTGAATTTAAATCTCAAACTTGACTAAAAATCTCAAACTTGAATAAAAATCTCAAACTTGAATTTAAATCTCAAACTTGAATAAAAATCTCAAACTTGAATAAAAATCTCAAACTTGAATAAAAATCTCAAACTTGAATTTAAATCTGAAACTTGAATAAAAATCTCAAGCTTGAATAAAAATCTCAAACTTGAATTTAAATCTCAAACTTGAATAAAAATCTCAAACTTGAATTTAAATCTCAAACTTGAATTTAAATCTCAAACTTGAATAAAAATCTCAAACTTGAATAAAAATCTCAAACTTGAATAAAAATCTCAAACTTGAATAAAAATCTCAAACTTGAATAAAAATCTCAAACTTGAATAAAAATCTCAAACTTGAATAAAAATCTCAAACTTGAATAAAAATCTCAAACTTGAATAAAAATCTCAAACTTGAATAAAAATCTCAAACTTGAATAAAAATCTCAAACTTGAATAAAAATCTCAAACTTGAATAAAAATCTCAAACTTGAATAAAAATCTCAAACTTGAATAAAAATCTCAAACTTGAATAAAAATCTCAAACTTGAATAAAAATCTCAAACTTGAATAAAAATCTCAAACTTGAATAAAAATCTCAAACTTGAATAAAAATCTCAAACTTGAATAAAAATCTCAAACTTGAATAAAAATCTCAAACTTGAATAAAAATCTCAAACTTGAATTTAAATCTCAAACTTGAATAAAAATCTCAAACTTGAATAAAAATCTCAAACTTGAATAAAAATCTCAAACTTGAATAAAAATCTCAAACTTGAATAAAAATCTCAAACTTGAATAAAAATCTCAAACTTGAATAAAAATCTCAAACTTGAATAAAATTCTCAAACGAATAAAAATCTCAAACTTGAATAAAAATCTCAAACTTGAATTTAAATCTCAAACTTGAATAAAAATCTCAAACTTGAATTTAAATCTCAAACGAATAAAAATCTCAAACTTGAATTTAAATCTCAAACTTGAATAAAAATCTCAAACTCGAATTTAAATCTCAAACTTGAATAAAAATCTCAAACTTGAATAAAAATCTCAAACTTGAATAAAAATCTCAAACTTGAATAAAAATCTCAAACTTGAATTTAAATCTCAAACTTGACTAAAAATCTCAAACTTGAATAAAAATCTCAAACTTGAATTTAAATCTCAAACTTGAATAAAAATCTCAAACTTGAATTTAAATCTCAAACTTGAATAAAAATCTCAAACTTGAGTTTAAATCTCAAACTTGAATAAAAATCTCAAACTTGAATTTAAATCTCAAACTTGAATAAAAATCTCAAACTTGAATTTAAATCTCAAACTTGACTAAAAATCTCAAACTTGAATAAAAATCTCAAACTTGAATAAAAATCTCAAACTTGAATAAAAATCCCAAACTTGAATAAAAATCTCAAACTTGAATAAAAATCTCAAACTTGAATAAAAATCTCAAACTTGAATAAAAATCTCAAACTTGAATAAAAATCTCAAACTTGAATAAAAATCTCAAACTTGAATAAAAATCTCAAACTTGAATAAAAATCTCAAACTTGAATAAAAATCTCAAACTTGAATAAAAATCTCAAACTTGAATAAAAATCTCAAACTTGAATAAAAATCTCAAACTTGAATAAAAATCTCAAACTTGAATAAAAATCTCAAACTTGAATAAAAATCTCAAACTTGAATAAAAATCTCAAACTTGAATAAAAATCTCAAACTTGAATAAAAATCTCAAACTTGAATAAAAATCTCAAACTTGAATTTAAATCTCAAACTTGAATAAAAATCTCAAACTTGAATTTAAATCTCAAACTTGAATTTAAATCTCAAACTTGAATAAAAATCTCAAACTTGAATAAAAATCTCAAACTTGAATAAAAATCTCAAACTTGAATAAAAATCTCAAACTTGAATAAAAATCTCAAACTTGAATAAAAATCTCAAACTTGAATAAAAATCTCAAACTTGAATAAAAATCTCAAACTTGAATAAAAATCTCAAACTTGAATAAAAATCTCAAACTTGAATAAAAATCTCAAACTTGAATAAAAATCTCAAACTTGAATAAAAATCTCAAACTTGAATAAAAATCTCAAACTTGAATAAAAATCTCAAACTTGAATAAAAATCTCAAACTTGAATAAAAATCTCAAACTTGAATAAAAATCTCAAACTTGAATAAAAATCTCAAACTTGAATAAAAATCTCAAACTTGAATAAAAATCTCAAACTTGAATAAAAATCTCAAACTTGAATTTAAATCTCAAACTTGAATAAAAATCTCAAACTTGAATAAAAATCTCAAACTTGAATTTAAATCTCAAACTTGAATAAAAATCTCAAACTTGAATAAAAATCTCAAACTTGAATAAAAATCTCAAACTTGAATTTAAATCTCAAACTTGAATAAAAATCTCAAACTTGAATTTAAATCTCAAACTTGAATAAAAATCTCAAACTTGAATAAAAATCTCAAACTTGAATAAAAATCTCAAACTTGAATAAAAATCTCAAACTTGAATAAAAATCTCAAACTTGAATAAAAATCTCAAACTTGAATAAAAATCTCAAACTTGAATTTAAATCTCAAACTTGAATAAAAATCTCAAACTTGAATAAAAATCTCAAACTTGAATAAAAATCTCAAACTTGAATAAAAATCTCAAACTTGAATTTAAATCTCAAACTTGAATAAAAATCTCAAACTTGAATAAAAATCTCAAACTTGAATAAAAATCTCAAACTTGAATAAAAATCTCAAACTTGAATAAAAATCTCAAACTTGAATAAAAATCTCAAACTTGAATAAAAATCTCAAACTTGAATTTAAATCTCAAACTTGAATAAAAATCTCAAACTTGAATAAAAATCTCAAACTTGAATTTAAATCTCAAACTTGAATAAAAATCTCAAACTTGAATAAAAATCTCAAACTTGAATAAAAATCTCAAACTTGAATAAAAATCTCAAACTTGAATAAAAATCTCAAACTTGAATAAAAATCTCAAACTTGAATAAAAATCTCAAACTTGAATAAAAATCTCAAACTTGAATAAAAATCGCAAACTTGAATAAAAATCTCAAACTTGAATAAAAATCTCAAACTTGAATAAAAATCTCAAACTTGAATAAAAATCTCAAACTTGAATAAAAATCTCAAACTTGAATAAAAATCTCAAACTTGAATTTAAATCTCAAACTTGAATAAAAATCTCAAACTTGAATTTAAATCTCAAACTTGAATAAAAATCTCAAACTTGAATAAAAATCTCAAACTTGAATTTAAATCTCAAACTTGAATTTAAATCTCAAACTTGAATTTAAATCTCAAACTTGAATAAAAATCTCAAACTTGAATAAAAATCTCAAACTTGAATAAAAATCTCAAACTTGAATAAAAATCTCAAACTTGAATAAAAATCTCAAACTTGAATAAAAATCTCAAACTTGAATAAAAATCTCAAACTTGAATAAAAATCTCAAACTTGAATAAAAATCTCAAACTTGAATAAAAATCTCAAACTTGAATAAAAATCTCAAACTTGAATAAAAATCTCAAACTTGAATAAAAATCTCAAACTTGAATAAAAATCTCAAACTTGAATAAAAATCTCAAACTTGAATAAAAATCTCAAACTTGAATAAAAATCTCAAACTTGAATAAAAATCTCAAACATGAATAAAAATCTCAAACTTGAATTTAAATCTCAAACTTGAATAAAAATCTCAAACTTGAATTTAAATCTCAAACTTGAATAAAAATCTCAAACTTGAATAAAAATCTCAAACTTGAATAAAAATCTCAAACTTGAATAAAAATCTCAAACTTGAATTTAAATCTCAAACTTGAATAAAAATCTCAAACTTGAATTTAAATCTCAAACTTGAATTTAAATCTCAAACTTGAATTTAAATCTCAAACTTGAATAAAAATCTCAAACTTGAATAAAAATCTCAAACTTGAATAAAAATCTCAAACTTGAATAAAAATCTCAAACTTGAATAAAAATCTCAAACTTGAATAAAAATCTCAAACTTGAATAAAAATCTCAAACTTGAATAAAAATCTCAAACTTGAATAAAAATCTCAAACTTGAATAAAAATCTCAAACTTGAATAAAAATCTCAAACTTGAATAAAAATCTCAAACTTGAATAAAAATCTCAAACTTGAATAAAAATCTCAAACTTGAATAAAAATCTCAAACTTGAATAAAAATCTCAAACTTGAATAAAAATCTCAAACTTGAATAAAAATCTCAAACTTGAATAAAAATCTCAAACTTGAATAAAAATCTCAAACTTGAATAAAAATCTCAAACTTGAATAAAAATCTCAAACTTGAATAAAAATCTCAAACTTGAATAAAAATCTCAAACTTGAATAAAAATCTCAAACTTGAATAAAAATCTCAAACTTGAATAAAAATCTCAAACTTGAATAAAAATCTCAAACTTGAATTTAAATCTCAAACTTGAATAAAAATCTCAAACTTGAATAAAAATCTCAAACTTGAATTTAAATCTCAAACTTGAATAAAAATCTCAAACTTGAATAAAAATCTCAAACTTGAATAAAAATCTCAAACTTGAATTTAAATCTCAAACTTGAATAAAAATCTCAAACTTGAATTTAAATCTCAAACTTGAATTTAAATCTCAAACTTGAATAAAAATCTCAAACTTGAATAAAAATCTCAAACTTGAATAAAAATCTCAAACTTGAATAAAAATCTCAAACTTGAATAAAAATCTCAAACTTGAATAAAAATCTCAAACTTGAATAAAAATCTCAAACTTGAATAAAAATCTCAAACTTGAATAAAAATCTCAAACTTGAATAAAAATCTCAAACTTGAATAAAAATCTCAAACTTGAATAAAAATCTCAAACTTGAATAAAAATCTCAAACTTGAATAAAAATCTCAAACTTGAATAAAAATCTCAAACTTGAATAAAAATCTCAAACTTGAATAAAAATCTCAAACTTGAATAAAAATCTCAAACTTGAATAAAAATCTCAAACTTGAATAAAAATCTCAAACTTGAATTTAAATCTCAAACTTGAATAAAAATCTCAAACTTGAATTTAAATCTCAAACTTGAATAAAAATCTCAAACTTGAATAAAAATCTCAAACTTGAATTTAAATCTCAAACTTGAATAAAAATCTCAAACTTGAATAAAAATCTCAAACTTGAATAAAAATCTCAAACTTGAATAAAAATCTCAAACTTGAATAAAAATCTCAAACTTGAATAAAAATCTCAAACTTGAATAAAAATCTCAAACTTGAATAAAAATCTCAAACTTGAATAAAAATCTCAAACTTGAATAAAAATCTCAAACTTGAATAAAAATCTCAAACTTGAATAAAAATCTCAAACTTGAATAAAAATCTCAAACTTGAATAAAAATCTCAAACTTGAATAAAAATCTCAAACTTGAATAAAAATCTCAAACTTGAATAAAAATCTCAAACTTGAATAAAAATCTCAAACTTGAATTTAAATCTCAAACTTGAATAAAAATCTCAAACTTGAATTTAAATCTCAAACTTGAATTTAAATCTCAAACTTGAATAAAAATCTCAAACTTGAATAAAAATCTCAAACTTGAATAAAAATCTCAAACTTGAATAAAAATCTCAAACTTGAATAAAAATCTCAAACTTGAATAAAAATCTCAAACTTGAATAAAAATCTCAAACTTGAATAAAAATCTCAAACTTGAATAAAAATCTCAAACTTGAATAAAAATCTCAAACTTGAATAAAAATCTCAAACTTGAATAAAAATCTCAAACTTGAATAAAAATCTCAAACTTGAATTTAAATCTCAAACTTGAATAAAAATCTCAAACTTGAATTTAAATCTCAAACTTGAATAAAAATCTCAAACTTGAATAAAAATCTCAAACTTGAATTTAAATCTCAAACTTGAATTTAAATCTCAAACTTGAATTTAAATCTCAAACTTGAATAAAAATCTCAAACTTGAATAAAAATCTCAAACTTGAATAAAAATCTCAAACTTGAATAAAAATCTCAAACTTGAATAAAAATCTCAAACTTGAATAAAAATCTCAAACTTGAATAAAAATCTCAAACTTGAATAAAAATCTCAAACTTGAATAAAAATCTCAAACTTGAATAAAAATCTCAAACTTGAATAAAAATCTCAAACTTGAATAAAAATCTCAAACTTGAATAAAAATCTCAAACTTGAATAAAAATCTCAAACTTGAATAAAAATCTCAAACTTGAATAAAAATCTCAAACTTGAATAAAAATCTCAAACTTGAATAAAAATCTCAAACTTGAATAAAAATCTCAAACTTGAATAAAAATCTCAAACTTGAATAAAAATCTCAAACTTGAATAAAAATCTCAAACTTGAATAAAAATCTCAAACTTGAATAAAAATCTCAAACTTGAATAAAAATCTCAAACTTGAATAAAAATCTCAAACTTGAATAAAAATCTCAAACTTGAATAAAAATCTCAAACTTGAATTTAAATCTCAAACTTGAATAAAAATCTCAAACTTGAATAAAAATCTCAAACTTGAATAAAAATCTCAAACTTGAATTTAAATCTGAAACTTGAATAAAAATCTCAAGCTTGAATAAAAATCTCAAACTTGAATTTAAATCTCAAACTTGAATAAAAATCTCAAACTTGAATAAAAATCTCAAACTTGAATAAAAATCTCAAACTTGAATAAAAATCTCAAACTTGAATAAAAATCTCAAACTTGAATTTAAATCTCAAACTTGAATAAAAATCTCAAACTTGAATTTAAATCTCAAACTTGAATAAAAATCTCAAACTTGAATAAAAATCTCAAACTTGAATAAAAATCTCAAACTTGAATAAAAATCTCAAACTTGAATAAAAATCTCAAACTTGAATAAAAATCTCAAACTTGAATAAAAATCTCAAACTTGAATAAAAATCTCAAACTTGAATAAAAATCTCAAACTTGAATAAAAATCTCAAACTTGAATAAAAATCTCAAACTTGAATAAAAATCTCAAACTTGAATAAAAATCTCAAACTTGAATAAAAATCTCAAACTTGAATTTAAATCTCAAACTTGAATAAAAATCTCAAACTTGAATTTAAATCTCAAACTTGAATTTAAATCTCAAACTTGAATAAAAATCTCAAACTTGAATAAAAATCTCAAACTTGAATAAAAATCTCAAACTTGAATAAAAATCTCAAACTTGAATAAAAATCTCAAACTTGAATAAAAATCTCAAACTTGAATAAAAATCTCAAACTTGAATAAAAATCTCAAACTTGAATAAAAATCTCAAACTTGAATAAAAATCTCAAACTTGAATAAAAATCTCAAACTTGAATAAAAATCTCAAACTTGAATAAAAATCTCAAACTTGAATTTAAATCTCAAACTTGAATAAAAATCTCAAACTTGAATTTAAATCTCAAACTTGAATAAAAATCTCAAACTTGAATAAAAATCTCAAACTTGAATTTAAATCTCAAACTTGAATTTAAATCTCAAACTTGAATTTAAATCTCAAACTTGAATAAAAATCTCAAACTTGAATAAAAATCTCAAACTTGAATAAAAATCTCAAACTTGAATAAAAATCTCAAACTTGAATAAAAATCTCAAACTTGAATAAAAATCTCAAACTTGAATAAAAATCTCAAACTTGAATAAAAATCTCAAACTTGAATAAAAATCTCAAACTTGAATAAAAATCTCAAACTTGAATAAAAATCTCAAACTTGAATAAAAATCTCAAACTTGAATAAAAATCTCAAACTTGAATAAAAATCTCAAACTTGAATAAAAATCTCAAACTTGAATAAAAATCTCAAACTTGAATAAAAATCTCAAACTTGAATAAAAATCTCAAACTTGAATAAAAATCTCAAACTTGAATAAAAATCTCAAACTTGAATAAAAATCTCAAACTTGAATAAAAATCTCAAACTTGAATAAAAATCTCAAACTTGAATAAAAATCTCAAACTTGAATAAAAATCTCAAACTTGAATAAAAATCTCAAACTTGAATTTAAATCTCAAACTTGAATAAAAATCTCAAACTTGAATAAAAATCTCAAACTTGAATAAAAATCTCAAACTTGAATTTAAATCTGAAACTTGAATAAAAATCTCAAGCTTGAATAAAAATCTCAAACTTGAATTTAAATCTCAAACTTGAATAAAAATCTCAAACTTGAATAAAAATCTCAAACTTGAATAAAAATCTCAAACTTGAATAAAAATCTCAAACTTGAATAAAAATCTCAAACTTGAATAAAAATCTCAAACTTGACTAAAAATCTCAAACTTGAATAAAAATCTCAAACTTGAATTTAAATCTCAAACTTGAATAAAAATCTCAAACTTGAATTTAAATCTCAAACTTGAATAAAAATCTCAAACTTGAATTTAAATCTCAAACTTGAATAAAAATCTCAAACTTGAATTTAAATCTCAAACTTGAATAAAAATCTCAAACTTGAATAAAAATCTCAAACTTGAATAAAAATCTCAAACTTGAATAAAAATCTCAAACTTGAATTTAAATCTCAAACTTGACTAAAAATCTCAAACTTGAATAAAAATCTCAAACTTGAATTTAAATCTCAAACTTGAATAAAAATCTCAAACTTGAATAAAAATCTCAAACTTGAATAAAAATCTCAAACTTGAATTTAAATCTGAAACTTGAATAAAAATCTCAAGCTTGAATAAAAATCTCAAACTTGAATTTAAATCTCAAACTTGAATAAAAATCTCAAACTTGAATAAAAATCTCAAACTTGAATAAAAATCTCAAACTTGAATAAAAATCTCAAACTTGAATAAAAATCTCAAACTTGAATAAAAATCTCAAACTTGAATAAAAATCTCAAACTTGAATAAAAATCTCAAACTTGAATAAAAATCTCAAACTTGAATAAAAATCTCAAACTTGAATAAAAATCTCAAACTTGAATAAAAATCTCAAACTTGAATAAAAATCTCAAACTTGAATAAAAATCTCAAACTTGAATAAAAATCTCAAACTTGAATAAAAATCTCAAACTTGAATAAAAATCTCAAACTTGAATAAAAATCTCAAACTTGAATAAAAATCTCAAACTTGAATAAAAATCTCAAACTTGAATAAAAATCTCAAACTTGAATAAAAATCTCAAACTTGAATAAAAATCTCAAACTTGAATTTAAATCTCAAACTTGAATAAAAATCTCAAACTTGAATAAAAATCTCAAACTTGAATAAAAATCTCAAACTTGAATTTAAATCTCAAACTTGAATAAAAATCTCAAACTTGAATAAAAATCTCAAACTTGAATAAAAATCTCAAACTTGAATTTAAATCTCAAACTTGAATAAAAATCTCAAACTTGAATAAAAATCTCAAACTTGAATAAAAATCTCAAACTTGAATAAAAATCTCAAACTTGAATAAAAATCTCAAACTTGAATAAAAATCTCAAACTTGAATAAAATTCTCAAACGAATAAAAATCTCAAACTTGAATAAAAATCTCAAACTTGAATTTAAATCTCAAACTTGAATAAAAATCTCAAACTTGAATTTAAATCTCAAACGAATAAAAATCTCAAACTTGAATTTAAATCTCAAACTTGAATAAAAATCTCAAACTCGAATTTAAATCTCAAACTTGAATAAAAATCTCAAACTTGAATAAAAATCTCAAACTTGAATAAAAATCTCAAACTTGAATAAAAATCTCAAACTTGAATTTAAATCTCAAACTTGACTAAAAATCTCAAACTTGAATAAAAATCTCAAACTTGAATTTAAATCTCAAACTTGAATAAAAATCTCAAACTTGAATTTAAATCTCAAACTTGAATAAAAATCTCAAACTTGAATTTAAATCTCAAACTTGAATAAAAATCTCAAACTTGAATTTAAATCTCAAACTTGAATAAAAATCTCAAACTTGAATTTAAATCTCAAACTTGACTAAAAATCTCAAACTTGAATAAAAATCTCAAACTTGAATAAAAATCTCAAACTTGAATAAAAATCTCAAACTTGAATAAAAATCTCAAACTTGAATAAAAATCTCAAACTTGAATAAAAATCTCAAACTTGAATAAAAATCTCAAACTTGAATAAAAATCTCAAACTTGAATAAAAATCTCAAACTTGAATAAAAATCTCAAACTTGAATAAAAATCTCAAACTTGAATAAAAATCTCAAACTTGAATAAAAATCTCAAACTTGAATAAAAATCTCAAACTTGAATAAAAATCTCAAACTTGAATAAAAATCTCAAACTTGAATAAAAATCTCAAACTTGAATTTAAATCTCAAACTTGAATAAAAATCTCAAACTTGAATAAAAATCTCAAACTTGAATTTAAATCTCAAACTTGAATAAAAATCTCAAACTTGAATAAAAATCTCAAACTTGAATAAAAATCTCAAACTTGAATAAAAATCTCAAACTTGAATAAAAATCTCAAACTTGAATAAAAATCTCAAACTTGAATAAAAATCTCAAACTTGAATAAAAATCTCAAACTTGAATAAAAATCTCAAACTTGAATAAAAATCTCAAACTTGAATAAAAATCTCAAACTTGAATAAAAATCTCAAACTTGAATAAAAATCTCAAACTTGAATAAAAATCTCAAACTTGAATAAAAATCTCAAACTTGAATAAAAATCTCAAACTTGAATAAAAATCTCAAACTTGAATTTAAATCTCAAACTTGAATAAAAATCTCAAACTTGAATAAAAATCTCAAACTTGAATTTAAATCTCAAACTTGAATAAAAATCTCAAACTTGAATAAAAATCTCAAACTTGAATAAAAATCTCAAACTTGAATTTAAATCTCAAACTTGAATAAAAATCTCAAACTTGAATTTAAATCTCAAACTTGAATAAAAATCTCAAACTTGAATAAAAATCTCAAACTTGAATAAAAATCTCAAACTTGAATAAAAATCTCAAACTTGAATAAAAATCTCAAACTTGAATAAAAATCTCAAACTTGAATAAAAATCTCAAACTTGAATTTAAATCTCAAACTTGAATAAAAATCTCAAACTTGAATAAAAATCTCAAACTTGAATAAAAATCTCAAACTTGAATAAAAATCTCAAACTTGAATTTAAATCTCAAACTTGAATAAAAATCTCAAACTTGAATAAAAATCTCAAACTTGAATAAAAATCTCAAACTTGAATTTAAATCTCAAACTTGAATAAAAATCTCAAACTTGAATAAAAATCTCAAACTTGAATAAAAATCTCAAACTTGAATAAAAATCTCAAACTTGAATAAAAATCTCAAACTTGAATAAAAATCTCAAACTTGAATAAAAATCTCAAACTTGAATTTAAATCTCAAACTTGAATAAAAATCTCAAACTTGAATAAAAATCTCAAACTTGAATTTAAATCTCAAACTTGAATAAAAATCTCAAACTTGAATAAAAATCTCAAACTTGAATAAAAATCTCAAACTTGAATAAAAATCTCAAACTTGAATAAAAATCTCAAACTTGAATAAAAATCTCAAACTTGAATAAAAATCTCAAACTTGAATAAAAATCTCAAACTTGAATAAAAATCGCAAACTTGAATAAAAATCTCAAACTTGAATAAAAATCTCAAACTTGAATAAAAATCTCAAACTTGAATAAAAATCTCAAACTTGAATAAAAATCTCAAACTTGAATTTAAATCTCAAACTTGAATAAAAATCTCAAACTTGAATTTAAATCTCAAACTTGAATAAAAATCTCAAACTTGAATAAAAATCTCAAACTTGAATTTAAATCTCAAACTTGAATTTAAATCTCAAACTTGAATTTAAATCTCAAACTTGAATAAAAATCTCAAACTTGAATAAAAATCTCAAACTTGAATAAAAATCTCAAACTTGAATAAAAATCTCAAACTTGAATAAAAATCTCAAACTTGAATAAAAATCTCAAACTTGAATAAAAATCTCAAACTTGAATAAAAATCTCAAACTTGAATAAAAATCTCAAACTTGAATAAAAATCTCAAACTTGAATAAAAATCTCAAACTTGAATAAAAATCTCAAACTTGAATAAAAATCTCAAACTTGAATAAAAATCTCAAACTTGAATAAAAATCTCAAACTTGAATAAAAATCTCAAACTTGAATAAAAATCTCAAACTTGAATAAAAATCTCAAACTTGAATAAAAATCTCAAACTTGAATTTAAATCTCAAACTTGAATAAAAATCTCAAACTTGAATTTAAATCTCAAACTTGAATAAAAATCTCAAACTTGAATAAAAATCTCAAACTTGAATAAAAATCTCAAACTTGAATAAAAATCTCAAACTTGAATTTAAATCTCAAACTTGAATAAAAATCTCAAACTTGAATTTAAATCTCAAACTTGAATTTAAATCTCAAACTTGAATAAAAATCTCAAACTTGAATAAAAATCTCAAACTTGAATAAAAATCTCAAACTTGAATAAAAATCTCAAACTTGAATAAAAATCTCAAACTTGAATAAAAATCTCAAACTTGAATAAAAATCTCAAACTTGAATAAAAATCTCAAACTTGAATAAAAATCTCAAACTTGAATAAAAATCTCAAACTTGAATAAAAATCTCAAACTTGAATAAAAATCTCAAACTTGAATAAAAATCTCAAACTTGAATAAAAATCTCAAACTTGAATAAAAATCTCAAACTTGAATAAAAATCTCAAACTTGAATAAAAATCTCAAACTTGAATAAAAATCTCAAACTTGAATAAAAATCTCAAACTTGAATAAAAATCTCAAACTTGAATAAAAATCTCAAACTTGAATAAAAATCTCAAACTTGAATAAAAATCTCAAACTTGAATAAAAATCTCAAACTTGAATAAAAATCTCAAACTTGAATAAAAATCTCAAACTTGAATAAAAATCTCAAACTTGAATTTAAATCTCAAACTTGAATAAAAATCTCAAACTTGAATAAAAATCTCAAACTTGAATTTAAATCTCAAACTTGAATAAAAATCTCAAACTTGAATAAAAATCTCAAACTTGAATAAAAATCTCAAACTTGAATTTAAATCTCAAACTTGAATAAAAATCTCAAACTTGAATTTAAATCTCAAACTTGAATTTAAATCTCAAACTTGAATAAAAATCTCAAACTTGAATAAAAATCTCAAACTTGAATAAAAATCTCAAACTTGAATAAAAATCTCAAACTTGAATAAAAATCTCAAACTTGAATAAAAATCTCAAACTTGAATAAAAATCTCAAACTTGAATAAAAATCTCAAACTTGAATAAAAATCTCAAACTTGAATAAAAATCTCAAACTTGAATAAAAATCTCAAACTTGAATAAAAATCTCAAACTTGAATAAAAATCTCAAACTTGAATAAAAATCTCAAACTTGAATTTAAATCTCAAACTTGAATAAAAATCTCAAACTTGAATAAAAATCTCAAACTTGAATTTAAATCTCAAACTTGAATAAAAATCTCAAACTTGAATTTAAATCTCAAACTTGAATAAAAATCTCAAACTTGAATAAAAATCTCAAACTTGAATTTAAATCTCAAACTTGAATTTAAATCTCAAACTTGAATAAAAATCTCAAACTTGAATAAAAATCTCAAACTTGAATAAAAATCTCAAACTTGAATAAAAATCTCAAACTTGAATAAAAATCTCAAACTTGAATAAAAATCTCAAACTTGAATAAAAATCTCAAACTTGAATAAAAATCTCAAACTTGAATAAAAATCTCAAACTTGAATAAAAATCTCAAACTTGAATAAAAATCTCAAACTTGAATAAAAATCTCAAACTTGAATAAAAATCTCAAACTTGAATAAAAATCTCAAACTTGAATAAAAATCTCAAACTTGAATAAAAATCTCAAACTTGAATAAAAATCTCAAACTTGAATAAAAATCTCAAACTTGAATAAAAATCTCAAACTTGAATAAAAATCTCAAACTTGAATAAAAATCTCAAACTTGAATTTAAATCTCAAACTTGAATAAAAATCTCAAACTTGAATTTAAATCTCAAACTTGAATTTAAATCTCAAACTTGAATTTAAATCTCAAACTTGAATAAAAATCTCAAACTTGAATAAAAATCTCAAACTTGAATAAAAATCTCAAACTTGAATAAAAATCTCAAACTTGAATAAAAATCTCAAACTTGAATAAAAATCTCAAACTTGAATAAAAATCTCAAACTTGAATAAAAATCTCAAACTTGAATAAAAATCTCAAACTTGAATAAAAATCTCAAACTTGAATTTAAATCTCAAACTTGAATAAAAATCTCAAACTTGAATTTAAATCTCAAACTTGAATTTAAATCTCAAACTTGAATAAAAATCTCAAACTTGAATAAAAATCTCAAACTTGAATTTAAATCTCAAACTTGAATTTAAATCTCAAACTTGAATTTAAATCTCAAACTTGAATAAAAATCTCAAACTTGAATAAAAATCTCAAACTTGAATAAAAATCTCAAACTTGAATAAAAATCTCAAACTTGAATAAAAATCTCAAACTTGAATAAAAATCTCAAACTTGAATAAAAATCTCAAACTTGAATAAAAATCTCAAACTTGAATAAAAATCTCAAACTTGAATAAAAATCTCAAACTTGAATAAAAATCTCAAACTTGAATAAAAATCTCAAACTTGAATAAAAATCTCAAACTTGAATAAAAATCTCAAACTTGAATAAAAATCTCAAACTTGAATAAAAATCTCAAACTTGAATAAAAATCTCAAACTTGAATAAAAATCTCAAACTTGAATAAAAATCTCAAACTTGAATAAAAATCTCAAACTTGAATAAAAATCTCAAACTTGAATAAAAATCTCAAACTTGAATAAAAATCTCAAACTTGAATAAAAATCTCAAACTTGAATAAAAATCTCAAACTTGAATAAAAATCTCAAACTTGAATAAAAATCTCAAACTTGAATAAAAATCTCAAACTTGAATAAAAATCTCAAACTTGAATTTAAATCTCAAACTTGAATTTAAATCTCAAACTTGAATAAAAATCTCAAACTTGAATAAAAATCTCAAACTTGAATAAAAATCTCAAACTTGAATAAAAATCTCAAACTTGAATAAAAATCTCAAACTTGAATAAAAATCTCAAACTTGAATAAAAATCTCAAACTTGAATAAAAATCTCAAACTTGAATAAAAATCTCAAACTTGAATAAAAATCTCAAACTTGAATAAAAATCTCAAACTTGAATAAAAATCTCAAACTTGAATAAAAATCTCAAACTTGAATAAAAATCTCAAACTTGAATAAAAATCTCAAACTTGAATAAAAATCTCAAACTTGAATAAAAATCTCAAACTTGAATAAAAATCTCAAACTTGAATAAAAATCTCAAACTTGAATAAAAATCTCAAACTTGAATAAAAATCTCAAACTTGAATAAAAATCTCAAACTTGAATAAAAATCTCAAACTTGAATAAAAATCTCAAACTTGAATAAAAATCTCAAACTTGAATAAAAATCTCAAACTTGAATAAAAATCTCAAACTTGAATAAAAATCTCAAACTTGAATAAAAATCTCAAACTTGAATTTAAATCTCAAACTTGAATTTAAATCTCAAACTTGAATAAAAATCTCAAACTTGAATAAAAATCTCAAACTTGAATAAAAATCTCAAACTTGAATAAAAATCTCAAACTTGAATTTAAATCTCAAACTTGAATAAAAATCTCAAACTTGAATAAAAATCTCAAACTTGAATAAAAATCTCAAACTTGAATTTAAATCTCAAACTTGAATAAAAATCTCAAACTTGAATTTAAATCTCAAACTTGAATTTAAATCTCAAACTTGAATAAAAATCTCAAACTTGAATAAAAATCTCAAACTTGAATAAAAATCTCAAACTTGAATAAAAATCTCAAACTTGAATAAAAATCTCAAACTTGAATAAAAATCTCAAACTTGAATAAAAATCTCAAACTTGAATAAAAATCTCAAACTTGAATAAAAATCTCAAACTTGAATAAAAATCTCAAACTTGAATAAAAATCTCAAACTTGAATAAAAATCTCAAACTTGAATAAAAATCTCAAACTTGAATAAAAATCTCAAACTTGAATAAAAATCTCAAACTTGAATAAAAATCTCAAACTTGAATTTAAATCTCAAACTTGAATAAAAATCTCAAACTTGAATAAAAATCTCAAACTTGAATAAAAATCTCAAACTTGAATTTAAATCTCAAACTTGAATAAAAATCTCAAACTTGAATTTAAATCTCAAACTTGAATAAAAATCTCAAACTTGAATAAAAATCTCAAACTTGAATAAAAATCTCAAACTTGAATAAAAATCTCAAACTTGAATAAAAATCTCAAACTTGAATAAAAATCTCAAACTTGAATAAAAATCTCAAACTTGAATAAAAATCTCAAACTTGAATAAAAATCTCAAACTTGAATAAAAATCTCAAACTTGAATTTAAATCTCAAACTTGAATAAAAATCTCAAACTTGAATAAAAATCTCAAACTTGAATAAAAATCTCAAACTTGAATAAAAATCTCAATCTTGAATTTAAATCTCAAACTTGAATAAAAATCTCAAACTTGAATAAAAATCTCAAACTTGAATAAAAATCTCAAACTTGAATAAAAATCTCAAACTTGAATAAAAATCTCAAACTTGAATAAAAATCTCAAACTTGAATAAAAATCTCAAACTTGAATAAAAATCTCAAACTTGAATAAAAATCTCAAACTTGAATAAAAATCTCAAACTTGAATAAAAATCTCAAACTTGAATTTAAATCTCAAACTTGAATAAAAATCTCAAACTTGAATAAAAATCTCAAACTTGAATAAAAATCTCAAACTTGAATAAAAATCTCAAACTTGAATAAAAATCTCAAACTTGAATAAAAATCTCAAACTTGAATAAAAATCTCAAACTTGAATAAAAATCTCAAACTTGAATAAAAATCTCAAACTTGAATAAAAATCTCAAACTTGAATTTAAATCTCAAACTTGAATAAAAATCTCAAACTTGAATAAAAATCTCAAACTTGAATTTAAATCTCAAACTTGAATAAAAATCTCAAACTTGAATAAAAATCTCAAACTTGAATTTAAATCTCAAACTTGAATAAAAATCTCAAACTTGAATAAAAATCTCAAACTTGAATAAAAATCTCAAACTTGAATAAAAATCTCAAACTTGAATAAAAATCTCACACTTGAATAAAAATCTCAAACTTGAATAAAAATCTCAAACTTGAATAAAAATCTCAAACTTGAATAAAAATCTCAAACTTGAATACAAATCTCAAACTTGAATAAAAATCTCAAACTTGAATAAAAATCTCAAACTTGAATAAAAATCTCAAACTTGAATAAAAATCTCAAACTTGAATAAAAATCTCAAACTTGAATAAAAATCTCAAACTTGAATAAAAATCTCAAACTTGAATAAAAATCTCAAACTTGAATAAAAATCTCAAACTTGAATAAAAATCTCAAACTTGAATAAAAATCTCAAACTTGAATTTAAATC
Organism: Allacma fusca; assembly: GCA_947179485.1. Taxonomy (NCBI): domain Eukaryota; kingdom Metazoa; phylum Arthropoda; class Collembola; order Symphypleona; family Sminthuridae; genus Allacma; species Allacma fusca. The sequence continues at coordinate 80,602,016 of OX359245.1, read as the reverse complement.
TCAAACTTGAATAAAAATCTCAAACTTGAATTTAAATCTCAAACTTGAATAAAAATCTCAAACTTGAATAAAAATCTCAAACTTGAATAAAAATCTCAAAATTGAATAAAAATCTCAAACTTGAATAAAAATCTCAAACTTGAATAAAAATCTCAAAATTGAATAAAAATCTCAAACTTGAATAAAAATCTCAAACTTGAATAAAAATCTCAAACTTGAATAAAAATCTCAAACTTGAATTTAAATCTCAAACTTGAATAAAAATCTCAAACTTGAATTTAAATCTCAAACTTGAATTTAAATCTCAAACTTGAATAAAAATCTCAAACTTGAATAAAAATCTCAAACTTGAATTAAAATCTCAAACTTGAATAAAAATCTCAAACTTGAATGAAAATCTCAAACTTGAATAAAAATCTCAAACTTGAATAAAAATCTCAAACTTGAATAAAAATCTCAAACTTGAATAAAAATCTCAAACTTGAATAAAAATCTCAAACTTGAATAAAAATCTCAAACTTGAATAAAAATCTCAAACTTGAATAAAAATCTCAAACTTGAATAAAAATCTCAAACTTGAATAAAAATCTCAAACTTGAATAAAAATCTCAAACTTGAATAAAAATCTCAAACTTGAATAAAAATCTCAAACTTGAATAAAAATCTCAAACTTGAATAAAAATCTCAAACTTGAATAAAAATCTCAAACTTGAATAAAAATCTCAAACTTGAATAAAAATCTCAAACTTGAATAAAAATCTCAAACTTGAATAAAAATCTCAAACTTGAATTTAAATCTCAAACTTGAATAAAAATCTCAAACTTGAATAAAAATCTCAAACTTGAATTTAAATCTCAAACTTGAATAAAAATCTCAAACTTGAATTTAAATCTCAAACTTGAATTTAAATCTCAAACTTGAATAAAAATCTCAAACTTGAATTTAAATCTCAAACTTGAATAAAAATCTCAAACTTGAATAAAAATCTCAAACTTGAATAAAAATCTCAAACTTGAATAAAAATCTCAAACTTGAATAAAAATCTCAAACTTGAATAAAAATCTCAAACTTGAATAAAAATCTCAAACTTGAATAAAAATCTCAAACTTGAATAAAAATCTCAAACTTGAATAAAAATCTCAAACTTGAATAAAAATCTCAAACTTGAATAAAAATCTCAAACTTGAATAAAAATCTCAAACTTGAATAAAAATCTCAAACTTGAATAAAAATCTCAAACTTGAATAAAAATCTCAAACTTGAATAAAAATCTCAAACTTGAATTTAAATCTCAAACTTGAATAAAAATCTCAAACTTGAATTTAAATCTCAAACTTGAATAAAAATCTCAAACTTGAATAAAAATCTCAAACTTGAATTTAAATCTCAAACTTGAATAAAAATCTCAAACTTGAATAAAAATCTCAAACTTGAATAAAAATCTCAAACTTGAATAAAAATCTCAAACTTGAATAAAAATCTCAAACTTGAATAAAAATCTCAAACTTGAATAAAAATCTCAAACTTGAATAAAAATCTCAAACTTGAATAAAAATCTCAAACTTGAATAAAAATCTCAAACTTGAATAAAAATCTCAAACTTGAATTTAAATCTCAAACTTGAATTTAAATCTCAAACTTGAATTTAAATCTCAAACTTGAATAAAAATCTCAAACTTGAATAAAAATCTCAAACTTGAATTTAAATCTCAAACTTGAATTAAATCTCAAACTTGAATAAAAATCTCAAACTTGAATAAAAATCTCAAACTTGAATAAAAATCTCAAACTTGAATAAAAATCTCAAACTTGAATAAAAATCTCAAACTTGAATAAAAATCTCAAACTTGAATAAAAATCTCAAACTTGAATAAAAATCTCAAACTTGAATAAAAATCTCAAACTTGAATAAAAATCTCAAACTTGAATAAAAATCTCAAACTTGAATAAAAATCTCAAACTTGAATAAAAATCTCAAACTTGAATAAAAATCTCAAACTTGAATTTAAATCTCAAACTTGAATAAAAATCTCAAACTTGAATAAAAATCTCAAACTTGAATAAAAATCTCAAACTTGAATAAAAATCTCAAACTTGAATAAAAATCTCAAACTTGAATTTTAATCTCAAACTTGAATTTTAATCTCAAACTTGAATTTTAATCTCAAACTTGAATTCAAATCTCAAACTTGAGTTCAAACCCCAAACGTGATCACCGACCTGATCTCAAACTTGATCCCCAAATTGATCTAAAACTCGAGTTCAAACTTGATCCTCAATTTGATCTCAAACTCGAACTCAAACTTGATCTCAAACTTGATCCCTAACTTGATCTCAATCTGGAACTCAAACTTGATCTCAATCTGGAACTCAAACTTGATCTCAATCTGGAACTCAAACTTGATCGCAATCTGGAACTCAAACTTGATCTCAAACTTGATCCCCAACTTCATCTCAATCTCGAACTCGAAATTGAAGCCAAACATCATGCTAAACTTGAAACCACACTTGAACTTCTAGGTTTCAGCGTATACAAATATTAGTTTGTTCTTAGACTGCAATTCTTAAGCTAAGTACGTGATACGTATTCGACGGGATTGAATTAAATTTGAGACAACACGGACGTTTTGAAATATTTTTAAGAAAGAAGGTCTCCATTTTGGACTTTTGCGCTTAAAGATTAATTTCCCCAATCTTACACTCTTGTCATGCCCATTTATCTCAACACCGGAATTTGTTGGATAGATTCCGGAAAAACTTGTACAAATTTTAAAAGACGAGCGTCGACAGTTCAGAAATAAAAATTCTTTAAGACTAATTTGTGAAACAGATAATCTCAAAAAAATCTCGACTTTCCTTCATGTATTTTCGAACTGTGAGAATAATTTTTAACGCTGATCACAATTACGTTAAATCTGGAAACGAATTTGATTTCAAATAAGAAGTGTCATATTGTTTTCTTGTGCCTTATTTGAATAATGGCGAAAAATAGGAATGGGTTCCCTGTATTTGTCAAGTATTTGTCATAAGATGTTACACGCCGCATTCACGGACTGCAATTGAATAAATTCTTGATTACCAATCGTCCGATATTGATCGCCGAATGCTCGTGTTCAAGAATTGGCTAAAGTTCTTGACAATTTTTCAGAGAACAGAGACCGGTCACAGTTGATCACAAAAGGGTCAATGGTTTCAGTTTGCAAATATTAGTCAGACGTAATTTTATGTTCGAAGGATGAAAAACACTGGTCACAATATAACATTTAATTTCAATGCTGGCGAAAATTGGGTCAAGAAAAACGCTATAAAAAGTATTGGCTTTTGTTATTCCGTTAAACTCATTCGGATGAATCAATAGTTGATAATATTCGGGGAAGAAACCTCGGGTTACTTATTTCGGGTAGTCAACAATCAGGCTAGAGGTTGTGCCAGTTTTTACTGATTAAAAGGTCAAAGAGTTAGTTCTGATCAAGTTTGTCCAAAATGAAATCTTGGTAACACTTTTGACCAATGCCAGCTTTACCGTGGCCAATAAATCGTATGTGACGATTATTGACAAATCTGTTCCATGGATCCAATTTTGACCAGAAAAATTCAATAATAGCTGTGAAAGTAGAAGTTATTAAAAATAGTCAAATGGGATTAAAAAGACACGCCAAACTTTTGGCAACAACTTCCAACAATGTAAAACAAGTTTCAAACAAATCAAAACCTCTATTTTAAACTCTTCTTACCAAACAATCTTTTTAAATTATTTTGAACGGAACGGTGTGGGACACAGTTTTTACAACCCCGTGTCGTTTCAAATCTGTTTCTAGTTAAAATTGTTTCTTATCGTAGCTTAACACCTTTGCTTTAGGGTTTAATGAAATTGAGCAACGTCAGGATATTTTGGGAAAAATTATCGTTTCGAATTTTCTATGTTTCAATCAAATGGGGATTTTTGCCATAATTTCTTTACAAAAATCAAAAGTTTGAACAACTGACCCGTGCGTTACTCATTTAAGATATGGTGGAATCGAAGTGGTAACAAATTTGATACAACATGCGGGAATTCAATATGTTTTTATGATAAAAGTTCAATTGGTTATAAATTATTACACGGGATATAAAAAAGACACAAAAACCGTAAAACTCCATGGAAATACACCAACGCAATTCTGCAGTCCACTTCAAAATGCTTAACAGTACTTAGCTGTCACTCTTCACATGTACATAACGCACATCCCAAACTACTTCATCTGCGTTACTTATAATTAGAAGATACAAAAAGATAAAAGAAGGCAGATTTTTCCAATTGACAACTTTTGTGCAATCGCAAATTACAAAGGAATAAATGCCAAGGAATAAAATTAATATGACCTCGTGATCATTTAGGAAAACTACCCTGAAGAAGAGAGAGAAGTTCGCTTTCTTGATATGATCTTCAATAAATGGGGCGTGGATGGGTTTACTGCCGCCCTTGACTTCAGAGATAATACACAGGAATACAACATGTACTACATTAAATTCTTTGGAAACTACTTAGGCAAGTTGAATCGGTTAAACATTTGGCACAGAATACATTTTGAATATTTAGATTTTATAAATCATGAAAAAAATTTTAATTCATCGTCCTAATAATTTTAACTCGTGCAAAGTATCCCATGAATTTTTAATTATTTCTGATTCAATTTTGTAATATTTTAGGGTATTTATCGACAGTCTGGAAAACCCCAGCAAATGTTGAAACATTTGCAAAGTCTCGAGATTTTGTAAATGCATTCATTCGCGAAGGAAAACTCTGCCTGGAAAATATTTTATTTAAAAAAGTTAGTTTCATTTTGTTACTCCTTCAGTAATTTAAAAAGGTTCCATTTTCTGCTTCAAAATGCTAAACAATTGATTGGAATTCTAGACATGGGTTTTGAGTAGATATTTGCATCTATCAGCCGTCGTGATTTGCTTATTTGATGCGGACGAGAAGATTTACGACGAATTCAACGTCGGTTTGGAACCATCATTTGAGAAATCATTAAATCAATTAAAACAGAAAATCAAAACATATCCCAAATATATCAAAAGAGAGTAAGTATTTCCTGGATTTGGAGTTTCCGTTCTCCTGTGACAATAAATTTTGAATTACTCAAAATTGTTTTACAAATAAAAACTGACACCGCATTATTTATAAATGAGCTCTCTCTACACAAACAGCGTATTGACAACTAAAGTAATGCAAATAGTGTTTGTATGAACTGTCGCGTTTTTTGACATAAATTAAAACCCACACAAAAAAAGTATTGTAATTGATTGAAACTAATTGAAATGCTATTTAGATTCATAATATACAGAACCAAAATAAATTTGAAAGAATTCCAACAAAAGGTAGTGTCAGCTACGACCGTCCTATATTAACTTAACTTTTACTAAATCTAATTTATGGGCTCTTCTAAATATGAAATTGGAGGTCTCCTAATATTTGCGATAGTTTTCAGGAGAATAAGAGCCATGTGTGTCACGTTTGAGATCCTTTTTAGTACTCTCCGTTTATTAATATATAAGTGATCCAGCGGACCTAGACCGGAGGTGGAAGATGATTGGAACTCCCAGTTCCAATAACCCCACTTCCCTTGACTATACATATAATGATATGGGTGTACCCCATAAGGTTGTGAGATACCACTCTCACACTTTCCCCCCACCAGGGGAATGAGTCGACCCCGACTCATGGCGGTGGAGATACAGACATGTGCATAAACAGATACAGATATGTATCAATATACATATAAAAGTAAGTATAATCACAAAAATGGGGCAATAGACCACTAAATATTTGAAAACGAACAAAAATTGGAGGATATAAATCCAAAAAGAATGATAAAGAATTAATATGTTCCCCTCAGATACAAAAGCTACAAAATTCACTCATTACAACCTACATAATTACTCAAGGTTCAACATGAAATGAGCCCGGTGACGAATAGAGCGTAGCCGATGGTAGATTTGACGTAATAAGATTAATTCCGCCCTGCGAGTCTGGACCTGAGATATTGAGATGATGAGTGTCTGCAAAGGCAGAAGTTGATCCGCAGGGGGAGAATGAGAAAAGGAAGTTGAATTCCCGGTTTGCCCCGACAAATAGGATCTTATGAGGTGTATGAATTCATCACATTGGGCTACGCACATAAACCACTGGGTAGTAGTGATGAGATGATTCAAAATGTAGGTCTTGCTCTGGATCATCTCGACGTCAGCCTGTGTGAGGTGAGGGGGAGCCGTAGAAGCCATCTTCAGTCCTGAAATATAAGGAAAACATAAAATGAATTGACGAATAAATGTAACTAATTCCCTATAACACCAAAAATTAACACGAGTCCATGAATTACGAATGTGGGAGTAGTAAAAATAATGAAGTATAAGCAGCGGAGATTCGTTGATTCACCTACCCAAATGAAAAACAAATGTTCTCAAATATTAATGAGACTTGTCTGAGAAGTAACCAGATTAATTAGAGTAATAATAACGGGAACAGTGATGTATTGATACAAGGAGCTGTTGAAGAATGAGACAGTGGAAAGGGAGCAAGGTCTTATATAGGCCCACAAATATGACCGCATATTAAGTTAAATTAATTACAAAGGCAATAAACGTTTAGTGATTGTGTCATAAACGTTAGGTTGACACAAAAATAGGAATGAACTTGTAAAAGAAAGAGTTCAAAATGGTCAAGGATGAGTGGAGAGGGAGAAGGGAGAACAAAGTGACATGAGGAGGATCGCTACTTTGGAGCAGAAGGGGAGGCGGAATTATTTCCAGCAATAGTTAACCCCTGGAATGGATGCTCGGAGGCCAAGTAGTAGTTAATCCCTAACATGAGAAAACGTTCCTTCAGGTGAGTCAGCTGTGATGGAGGAACGGAGATTCGTCCGTCATACAGGAACGTCCATAATAGCTCCAATATGGCTGGCTCACAATCTGGCCAATCCAATGTAGTTATGGGGTCTTGTTCACGTTTTTGAAAATAGATGGCCATGGCTGTAGAGCTTGCCACCAGTACAAGCTTGTGGAATAATTTGAAATATCCATGGGCCGCCGTAATCGTAATTTCCGGAGGCTGGTTACCCATCAAAGTGCGGAATGTAGGGCCGTTGTACCATGGCTCATTTAGAATAAATTGTGATGAGGGTGTCTGGATGGAGGGAACATCGGAAAATGAAGCAGCGAACAAAGCCCTTGGTGTTAATTGTGATGCTGGGTTCCTCAATTTTTCCAGCAGTCTTTCAGCTTTGGAAATAGCTGATTGAAGGTGAGACAGTCGGGACTCAGCTGCGGAAATCAAGCTGTCTTCGTTAACTGGACTTTGGGAGCAAGATGACTCAAGATGCTCCTGACTGGTGCAGCGGAAGCAAAATAAAATGGGGAGGTCATGTGGACGTAGTGTGAGCACCCTAAATAGCAGGACAAATCGACCCCACCCAGTAGATGGCACAAGGTTGCGTAGGTTGTCCAGGTCTTGACATAATGACATAGTGGTGTAGGACTCCGGAATTTCCGTTTGAATCCTGGTGTCGAAGAGTCGCACATTGAGAGCTTGATGAGATTCAGTGTCTGTTAAACGTAAATACATGTTAAAAAATTCCTCTCGATAACGCTGAAGTAGGTGTTCAGTGGGGATGAGGGATGTTAAGTTTTTCTGAACTTCTTTCATCAGAATCGACACCTCCATAGAATCGGAAGAATTTTCAGGCATCACTTTAGAAGAGGGAATTTCCTTCAAGATGCGGAGCTGAATTTGTTCCCTGATGAATCGATTACAAATTCTAGAAGGAAACACTGGTTTCTCCCTCCATAGCAATTGGTGAGCCATAATGAATAGCTACAAAATTATTAACAATTAAATTTTGCTTTTGTCAGACCCTCAAAATTACCCCCAAAGTGTGCACCACTACACAATCACACTGTATTTCTAAGCTGTGTATATTTTGTAAAAAATAACTTACAAAATGGGCGGCTGAACCAAACAGATTGAGAACAGATTCAAGTAGGAAGAAGTCCAAAGGGAATCAATTGATGACAGTAAGACTTATTAGGAGAGCAGAAAGAGACCTTCTAACTGGAGTTGGAGACCACGACTGAGGATGGATTTGAAGAGTGAGATATGGTTTTTGAACTTTAAGAATTTTGACCCCATAATTATCTCCCAAATGAAATAGCAGAGCTATTGAATAGTTTGAAAAATTTGAATTGTAAAATAGATTGGAGATATTTTTTGTGGGTTGTATCGTCTTGGTCCCAAAATAGCTGTAGGATTAAGATAAGAATTCTAAAGATTTTAACATATTTGAATTTACCAGTCCTAACAGCTATTTTCAGGAATGTGGAAGTTAATATTCATATTAGTCTCAGTCTAACTCCCCATAACTTTTAACATGCCCATCACCAACAATTCTGGACTCTAATCTTTAAGAAATTATGAAGAAAGGTAGGAGGCTATCTTCAAAAGGGAAATATTTAGAAAGGAAAGATAGTGTCAGAATCAAACATCGATTCTGACCCTTGATTCAGCCGTGTGTATTGGGCCCTAAATATGTGTAAGGAGTATTGGAAAGTGAATGTATAATTTGTGTGTGTTGTCTTATCACATTTAAATTTTAAATATTCCTACAATGGTATTTTACCCTCAATTGAACTATCTCGAAATTACCATTTGTCGTGGTAATTATTTAGCATACATTTAATTATTCCCTGTAGTGTTATTCAGGAATTTTGGGATACGGAATTGAGAGTAAGGAAATTTAAATGTATTCCTGAGTCAACTTCTAAATAATATTCGTAAAATGCCATTATTTATCCTGCATATAATGTCCAAGTTCCATTCCCGTGTCTACAGACCTCTTTACTCCGTTAATAATAATGCATATAATTAATTACCACGATTATTTGTGTAAGTTACCACCGAATCTCCGATTACCACACCATAAACCTGAGTAATATTTTAACTGGCATATAAATAAATAAAGAACCAGGTGATACTCATAAAGGGTTTACCACCCCTTCTTATTTCCTTCTCTTTTCCCTAAAGTCAGGGGCTTGATGAGGGACAGTTTGCGTCCTCTGTCGGCCACCACGCCTAAGCTCCGCGGGCCTAACTTCGGAGGATTGAGGGCTCCCTCTATAATTCCTATGTGCTACAGCTGTAGCAGCAGGGCGGGCTGGAATTAAATTTAACTCCATGTCGGAATTTGATGATGCATGTGTTTTCTTTTTGCGCCCCTTTCCAGAACGTTTGAACCCACTAGAGACTAAAGATGGATCGTGAGAAGTCGTGGTAGACTTGGAAGTTTCCTCATGATGCCCCTTTATTTGAGCGTTCGTGGGAGTTGGGCAACTTCTGGAGCTCTTCTTAAATTCAGGAGGTGGAGTCTCGGCTATGGTCCTTGGAGGATTTTTAACAAACCCTGGGCCAACAGTAGGAAGTCCACTCTTCCAAGGATTGGACTCCGCTGTCCTTCCCCCGGCAATGGGCATTGACCGCCCCGGTCAATGGAGGGATTGATTGGTCCATCAGTAGGGAAATGCTGTATAAGAGGAAAAATATTATTATTTGTACTTTTTAATAAAGTATTTGTACCCTCTACCGCTGGCATCATAATTTTATGTGAAGCCGTTAAAGAGGAGTCAGAGGGAGTCAATGTTGGACTAGTAATGTTAGTCCGTGATTGAGTATATGTAGGGCTAGTTATGGTAACCCTATTTGGACTTACGACTTGAGCGTAAGTCTTAATTAAGTTATTATTTACAGGGCTGATTTCAGTAGGAATCAGCGTAGATTTAGTATTTAGTACTTCAGATGTACTAATAAATGAAGAAGCACATGCATGGAACTCAGGTGGCTTGGTGGAATGTGTAACAGAATCATGATCTGTTGTAACGGAACATACTGGCGATTGGGAGGATTTGCCAGTATTTAAAATATTAGCATGTGGACTTACCACGTTAGCGTAAGTCTTAACGGGAGAAGCGGACTTAAGAGTCGCTGTGACAGGACTTAATTTAATATTAATAGTAAGGGCGGGTTTAACAACCTCTGATACAGAGCTAACTGCCTGTGCATATGTTTTATCTGGGCTGGAAGATACTGTGTTCGCCAGAATGGGTTTTGAAAACTGACTATGAGACTGAATTGGTTCGAAAGTCTCAGTAATATTACTGGCTAAATTAATGTTAACAGCTTTAAGTGCTGTACTAGGACTGACAACCTGAGCGTAAGTTTTGACTGGTGTCAGAGGCGTCGGAACAGTGTGTACTGTCGGACGGGTAACCTGAGTGGGGTTATTGACTAAATGACCTGAGTTTACGTTTTTGTCGGGACTTAAGAGGTTGTGAAACGTCCCGGGTGTACTTAAAAGTACAGGAGCACTCTTATTTAAATTAACAGGTTGTTGGGAGGAAATACTGGAGGCATTAGAGACGGAGCGACTGAGAATGTCCGCATAAGAAATGCCTTTGACTACTAAAGAACCTGCACTTTTATCGGGAGGAGTCTTAATGGGCGGGACTACAAATTCAGGACCTTGGAAAATGTTACAAGTCAACCTTTTTGGAATTGACTGAGAGGATTGATCCGTATCAGACCCTGGTGATTCTCGAAATCTTTTACGAATCTTAATTTTAGATTTTCGTAATTGAACTGAGTCCTTAGACTCCGAAATTCGAGTAGGAGTGACAGTCATATTTGTGTTGACTCGGGTTGGTATATTTCCGTCGATGGATGGGAGATCTTGGCGAGGTAATCTGTAAGGTGTCCAATCCATCCTGGGAGGAGTAATAAACGAATCCGCGTTTGTTTCGCCTGAGTCAACAAAAACTTTTGGGACTGTCAGAGTGTCAGTAGGGCTCTGACGATGTACCGGAGATTTACCTACATCGGGAATAATAGGAGAGACATTTAGTTCAGAGCTTTGACTTTGAGCAACATTGGTAGATAAATTTAAAATATCCTGAGTAGAGGAATGAAATACGCGTGTCCCAGAGGTTGCAGGCTGTGGTGTCATATCTAAGGAAACGGAATTAAAGTTTTCAATTAAATTTGAACATAACTTAGATGCAAACTCTGCAGTAGTGTCAAGTGTAGATGCTTCCATAGCGGGATCAAACGGAGAATAAATCTGCGAATTAATTATTGACGATAAATTCTCAAGAGAATTGTCGTCGAAATCACTCAGCATAGCGGTTTTGGGGCAAGCTGGGGTTACGAACGTAAAGGAGTCAGATGGTGACGTAATTACTATATGGGGACCTGGAGATGAGACCATAAGTTCCGGTACTGTTAATTCCGGAGGACAAGGAAATATTGGATCATTACCTTGTACCTGTGAATTAACGGTGGTCACCTCTGATTTTGGAGGGGACAAGAATGGATTGGGCAATATCGATGAGAGTTCGATACTCTCAGAACTAGTAGAAGGTGTAGTGACTTCCACGGTGGGTATTTGGAAATTAATTCCAGTTACTGTACTAATATCCGGATTGGTCAAAATCTTTTCCGCCTCAATATGGTGTACTAGTAGGGGCGAAATATCTCGAGATTGCTCACAATTAGCAGATTCTAAGGATTCCTGCTCATTAGTTACAGGAGCACGAATACAAACGGGAGTATGTGCAATAATTTTACTCTCTATGTTTTGTATAGAAAGGGGCGGAGTATCTCGAAGCCTCTCAGATATTACGGGAGTTAAAGATTCTAGTTCATTAACTATTGGAGTAGGGATACTAATGACAGTAGGAGAGATAGTGTTACTCTCCGTGACTTGTATAGAACTTGGCGTAGTGACTGGAAATCCTATGGACTTTACAGGTTTTAAATTTTCCGGTTCACTAATTAATGAAGTCGGAGTACAAACAGGAGTGGGAGAAATAATTTCTCTCCCAATAGCTTCGGTTAGTTGAGGCGAAGTAACTGTTACTTGGGAGATCAAAGCTGTGTGAGCATCGGGTGCAGTCGTAATTGTAACCTGATTATTAATGACGGGAGGAGAAATTATTTCTCTCTCTATAACATGTGATGTTAGGGGTGATACAACATTAAGTACTTCAGACGGGATAGGAGCTACAATATCTAATACATCGGGTATAGTAGTTCGAGTATTAACGTCAATAGGAGAAATTGTGGCTTTCTCAGTTTGTAGGGGCAAAGTGACATTGGGAAGCACTTTGGAAGTGAACGTTATAGAAGTATCCTGCACACTAGGTATTTCCGTCAAAGGGATTACAGCAGGAGGAGAAATAATGTTTCTATCAGAAAATTGCATTAGTATAGGCGAAGTAACTTGGGGTACTACAGGAATTAAAGCTTCAGTAGCATCAGGTGTACTGACTAATGTAATCTGAGTGCTAGCAGGAGGAGAAATTATTTCTTCTCCAATGACGAGTGGTTGATAAGGTAAAGCTACATTGGGAATTACGTCCAAAATTAAAGTTTTGGAAATATCCCGTACATTGGGTATTTCATTTAGATTAATGACTGCAGGAGGAGAAATAATTTCTTTCCTAATTATATGCGTATTTAGGGGAGAAGCATCATTAAGTACTTCCGGTATTGCAGAGGTTAACGTTTCCTGCTCATTGGGTATATCTACATCGCTAGATACTAATTGGGAATGAGGAAATAGAGTTTTCCTCACATGAGACGTGAGTTCATCAAAAAAGTCAGTAATGCTTTTTTGAGGAACTACTGACGATTTAGAACTGTTTTGTAGCGTTTTATTAAAACGAAACTCCTCTGTGGGAAGTTCTAATGGTGTATGGAACATTGTGGGCTCTGTATTCAAAATGCTATCAGTGAAATTACTATTAGTAACATTATCCGAGGAATTATTAGGAGTCAAAAATGGCGGACTGGAGTCACCACTGGTATCATGATTCAAATGATAATTATTTGACTCATCAAAAAGACGGGGCATTGTTTCGGGACTTATATTAGTCATAACAGAGTCTTCATTGGAGGAAGTGGGACTTGTTACAAAAATGAGTGGGTTCACAAGAGAGTGTACAGAGTGAACACCATTAGGACATGACTTTGGAGCTAAAGAATTAATTGAAATTCCTGAGACTGATATAGGTTCAGGGTCTGGTGGTAATAAGGGCGTTGGGGTTGGAGTTATTATCGGAGGAACGGGCTCTTGAGCAAAGTGCGAGACTTTAGATCTCGTTTGTACAGGGGACCGTATTGTTTCCCGAGCCGTAGTTTTAGGTGGAACATAACCATCTGGAGACGTGACATTTGTACGGCCTTTCTTGCGCCTGCGAGGTATACGTGGACCAAACCGTGGTATCTCATTCTGGGTTCGTGGAACCTCGGGTATAGGTTCATTACGGGTTTGAAAATACTCCTCAGTCTGTAGGTCGTTTTGGAGAGCTGCAAAGATATCATCAGCATTCAGAGCAATATTCTCACTATTAGCGCCATCTAAATTATTGAGAGCATTAGAGTTCAAATTATTATCAACATCATTTATAAGATCATTGTTAGCATGAATATTAGCATCATTTATAGCTCGCGATTTTGATCGAGTTATTATAGGAGATCGGATGATAGTTTCCGTGGAGGATGAAGGAGGTCGATATGACTCTTGGGAAGAATTAGAAGACCTCTCACAATCAGCATTGGAATCATCATTTAGATTACTTAATGAGGAATTCAATACAGGGTTGGGAGGAGTCGGAGAGTCAATTTGTGACACCATTGGATCAACAGGATTCAAGCGAGAAGGATCTTGGTAAATGTCAATAATTTGACAGGGTTCTGTAATACTCGGGGCATAAGTTCGAAGCCGATTAACCCAGTTAGAGTCATGGTCATTTGACGAGGTTACGGAGGAGCCAAAAGGAACAATAACAGGCTCTCTAGGTGGAAGGGGCGGAGGGACATCGATAGTGCGATGTTCGGGACGTATCTCTTCAACAGAATTATGGTGGGCATAATCGTGAAGAATTTTATGCGTGAAAACATCAGCGTAGTCATCTTGCCACGATACAGGTGGTCGGAATGGCTTCATATTATGAGAATGGACCCTCCGAATACGGTGCTTGGCCCGTTTGGTTCCACGGTATTCTACAACAAAGGAATTAATGCCACAAACTTCCACAATTTGGTATGGTCCGATCCAATATAGTTGGAGACCCCGTCGGACTTTATCTGCAATCCAAACTAAATCACCACGTACAAAATTATGAGCCTTACGATTTTTATTAAATTTTTCAGCTCTTTTGTGCTGTTCGTTAGCTGTATTTAAGTTAGCAAGTTGGACCCGTTCTTTTCGAGAACTTTCACGTTGTTCGGGAGTTTGGGGCTCAACGGTAGTAATTACAGGGGTTACGAGATCCAACTTTGTTTTAGGTTGGACCGCATAAACCAAACTAAATGGGGAGAATTTTGTTATTGCATGTACGTGCATGTTATGTGACTTGCAAGCTTTACCTAAAAAGTCATCCCAATTATCTCTTTGGGCAGATACATATTTTCTAATGTACCGTTTGATTTCGGCATTATTCCGCTCAATATTTCCATTAGAGGAGGGGTGATTAGGCATTATTTTAATATGAATTACGCCATGTTTTTGTAAAAATTGGACAAACTCAATGGCTGTAAAATGGGGGCCATTGTCCGTGACAATGAATGGAACAACACCGATTTGTTCGAAAATTAACTTTTTCACCCATTTGCAAGAATCTAGGGCAGTGTTAGTGGGACTAGCCGCTGCCCACGCAAATCGACTAGTGTGGTCAATAGCCACAAAAATATATTTATTACCGGACCTAGAAGTAGGGTCGATAGGGCCCACATAGTCCACTGCTATACGGGTAAAGACTTCCTCAGGAGGGGGAACAATTTTCATTAGACCGAGTGGCTTGGTAGTAGCAGGGTTAGCCACCTGACATGTAGGACAACCTTGAATATAACTAAGAACATCTTTGGGCATCCCCTTCCAGTAGTACCGACGGTAGAGTTCCTGATAGGTCTTATAAATGCCTACATGGCCTCCATCAAGCGCATCATTATGGGCTAACTTCAGAATTGCTCCACGGAGAGATTTTGGCACCACAAGTTTGTAGGGGTCCACAGAGCGTTTATCAAGTCTAAATAATAACCCATGGATCAAAGTAAAATGTTTAGACAAGCCATTTACATTATTTCCAGTACATTGATTAGGTACTTGTAACTTGTGAATAATAGTTTTCAAATGATCATCATTATTTTGATGTTCGATAAATTCCTCAATATTACCACCAATTATAGCATGGACATTAGGTTCTCCCGCAACATTTGTTTGAGAGGGAATTATTGTTAAGGAGCGTAAAGGATATCGAGACAAACAATCAGCATGCGGGATATTTTTGCCCGGAACATGTATGATTTCCTTATCCTGTTGGGCTAGTTTTATTTGCCAACGAGCTATCCTAGAGTGAGGATCCTTCATAGTACAGAGGGAAGTAAGAGCAGCATTATCTGTACGGACCTGTATTCTCCTTCCATAAATGTAAGGTCTAAAAACCTCAAAAGCATACACAATAGCTAAACATTCCTTTTCGGGATTAGAATAATTAAGTTCAGCTCCTTTTAATAACCTAGAGGCAAATGCAATGGGCCTCCAGATTTTACCATCCCTGGATTGTTCACAGGTAGCTCCTATGCGATATCCGCTCGCATCAGAGACAATTCGGATGGAAGCTTCAGCATCAAAATAATCTAAAACAGGAGCATTAACCATGGCATCTTTTAGAGCTTGGAAGGTTGTTTCCTCCTCTTCACCCCATACAAATGGAACATCCTTCTTAGTTAGGTTATGCAGAGGTCTGGCTTTACCTGCAAAATCTTTAATGAAAGTACGATAATAATTACAGAAGCCCAGAAATGACTGGACTTCTTTGAGACATTTAGGACTGGGGAATACTCTGACAGCTTCAATTTTCTCGGGATCAGGATTGGTTCCTTCTCCAGAAATGACGTGTCCTAGAAAGTGCAATTCATTAAAGGCAAAATAGCATTTCTTAATTTTAAAGGTTAAATTGAACTTTTGAGCACGCATTAGGACAAGTTCCAGACGATACATGAGCGTATCAAAATCATTAGCAAAAATTAGTAAATCATCAATATAGACTAATACAATTGTATATTTTAAATCACCAAGTACGGTGTCCATCATTGTTTGGTATACCGCTGGTGAATTTTTATATCCAAATGGTAGTCTATTGTAACAAAACTTACCCTTTGGAGTGGAGAAGGCAGTTTTCAACTGACTTTTTTCATCCAATCTCATTTGGAGGAAGCCCTGTAGTGCATCAAGCGTGATGAACCACTTTGCTCCAGCCAGGTAGTCCAGGCAGTCATCAACCCTAGGAATTGGGTAGGTGTCCTGTTCCACCTGGTCGTTTAGGAGGCGAAGGTCCACACATACTCGATGTGTGACAATTCCCTGGTCGTCCTTCTTTTTGGGGACAACTATGACCGGGGAGTTGTATGGAGAGACGCAGGGCCGTATGACTCCAAGGCGTAAGTTCCTCTCCACATGTTCCTCGAGGACCTTCTTTTCTAGAGGTGCCAAACGGTAGGAATATTTGTGGAAGGGTGAATGATCTCCTGTATCTATAACAACTGGAGGATAGTTAACAACACCAAGCTCATCATCGCTACGAGCAAAGTATTCAGCATATTTATTAATTATCATTAGCACATGTTCTTGTTGTGATTCATTAATGTTAGGACCCATTTTTATTTCATTTTTAATATAGGGAGACTTCGGAGCTTTTGCCGTAAGTTCTTCGACCTGTAAATGAAATTTCTGTTGGGGAATAACTTCAGAATTCTTATTAGACATGTTGAGATAATTGTTTTCATTGCTAAATCTTATTGTTTGCATTAAATTAGTGCTTGGTTCTGTTAAACATGATTCATCAGTAATTATTGAAGGAGAAGGTAGTACCTGAGAGTCCTCTTCTGTTGAGTCTCCCTTATTTAAGGCGTTTACCTGATTGTTATGATTATTATTTATAATTTGATTTTTACGTAATATTCGTGATTGAAGCTCATGACTACGTTTATCATGAACTTCTGGATGCTCTTCAGGATCTCTTGATGATTCCAGAGAGTCGGTGAAAGGAGCGTCTAAATCGCGTGTACTCCATTCGCTGTCCGTGGGGATCCACATGTGTTCTGAATCATAATGTCCCACTTTGTCCTCATTAGCTGTCCCATTGGGTCCTTCGTATTCAACTAAAGATGCATGAGAATTTAAATTAAGTCCAAACCTATGGTTGAAATTACTTCCTAATAACAGAAGTGTATCCATCTCTTCTATGATGGCAAACCTATAATTGTGACCTAAATGTTCATCTCTTTTAGTATAGAAATACAAAATAGCCGAACGACAATAAGATCCGGACTGGGTTTTACATATAGTAGTAAAAGACTTAGGTTCATGAGTTACTATTTTGATACTCTTAGGGCAGTATTTATTTAAATAGTAAGCAGTGGCGGCCGCCATGGAGGATAACATTGAGCCAGTATCCACTGTAGCTCTAAGAGTCACCCTATGTCCGGCCACACGCAAAGGATAAACCACATCCTTGCGTGCGTAGGTCAAATTACAGAGGCGGAGAAATTCTTGAATCATGATTTCATCATGAGAGAGAGTTTCTTCCTCCGGTGAGAGCCCATGGGGTTGGGCTTCCTCAGAATCCAGTGACCTACGACTGGAAAGTGCACGTAATGACATACGTTGACGTGGCTTTAAATATAATTTATTAATGATATTAGAGGAATCCTCTAATTCGTCATCCTCCAATGTGGGAAGAGGTCGGGGAGTCTCTTCCTTGAACCTGGTCTTCTTCTTCACCTTAACAGGAACAAGCGGTGGTGGTAGGTCCGGAATGTCATCGGGCATATCAATTATAACTTGTTGCTGTACTTTGGTTGTAGGAGGAACATCAGGTAGAAATTTATTGGGATCATAAACGCCATGGTATTGAGGAGTGTAGGAAGCATGCCGAACAGTTGGAACCTGAAAAGCTGGATGCGGAATGCTTAGTTGATGATTATTAACTTGATTACTCACCCTAACACTGGGTTTATGATTGTGAGGCTGGATGGTCTGGTCGGCCCCGGCCGCCAGACCATTCAGTTTCCCGAAGTATTGTTAATCGGGACAGAGGCTGGGGCTTCAGCGGGAGGGATCGGGCCATTCACCATTCCTTGGCGATCCTGACCATAGCCTCGGTTAACCCAATTCGGTTGTGGACCCTGAGAACGTTGTTGCTGGCCCTGGTATTGGGATTGTTGATTCCCTTGGTATTGGGGAGTAGGACGAGGTCGTTGATAATTGGGGAAGTTATTTTCCGGTTGTTGGTAATTCCGTGGAGGCTGAGGATTATTGGATTGACGGTAATTCTCCGTAGGCGGATAATTCTGCGGAGGAGGGTGCTCATCAAATTGCATCAGATCCTGCGGTTGTTGATGTTGTCGGGAACTGGTATTATAACCTGAAGAATTCCAATTCCCATGTGAATGTGCTGCTGAATTCTGAAAATTTCCCTGAGAGGATACACCATTATTATAATTAGGACCTGGTGCCTGATTACCAGTATGAAGGAAACGGGAATTACGCGTGTCCATGTTGGACATGATGCGAGAGGTGTTACCGTTCACCACATCCCGCTGGAAATCCCGGCACTGCTTCCAGTGATGATTACTGCGATTACAGTAATCACAAACCAGCTGGTTTGCAGCCCTGACTGAACTCTCGTTCAGTTGTGGAGCCTGGGAAGCAGACGTGGAGGACCGAGACCGGGCATTATTGTCCATCGGAGTGTTCCTCAATAGTCCTCGGATGTTCTTAATGAACTCCGGGATGTTCCGGGAAAGCGTGACGGCAAAGGAGTCGATGGACGGAGGCAGCTTCCCTCTAGCCTTCTCAATGATGGCATCATCCGTCATCCGGGGATCCAGATCCAGGCATAAATGTTGCAATTCCGCAACAAAGGAGTCAGCGGACATCCCTGCTGTATAGCGGAAGGAATCCAGGGCTGCCTGCTTCGCCGGCTTGAGATTCTCGTGGTCGAACCTCCGGATGAGGCTGGAAGAGACAAACTTCCAGATTTCCTTGGCAGGTTTTCCCATTTCCTAATACAGGCGGATCCGGGGAAATTCGGATCTAAACCACTCCTGGACTGCCTTATCGGGGGACTTCTGGAAGAATTTCCTCAAGTTAAGGACCACGGAGTCAGGACTAACGAACATGTCCTTGGAGTAAAAATCGACATGGCGGACGAAGGCCCGAGGGTCATCGTCGCTGTAATATTGTTCGACTTCGGCCCTAAAGCGATCCAGTCTTCTGTACTTCTCGTCGGAAGACTTAGGATTCGGTGCCCCAAGAAGATCAGCAACAGGGACGTTCATCAGGGACGGACCCAACATGGGTTGTCGAGTGAAAGGATCCGGATGTCCACTAAATTGTTGCGGTGGATCAGTGGAAGGGCTGAAGAAATCCCCAAAAGGGTCAAAGGAAGTCCAAGCAGATTGTTGATCCATTGTTGAAATATGTTGCGTCTGAAAAAATAAATTGCTAGCACGGAAAGAAGCGTAATGTAAATAATTACGAAAACCTATGAACGGATGTTGATTAATAATCCAAAAATGTCAATTAGAATTAAATTGTAAGTTGTAAGTCTCTGTGGTATAATCAACTCTAATTTTAAAATGCAATGAATGCAGAGTGGGAGTTGTGTAGTTACTGTGATGATGAATTATGATAATTAGTTAAGGATGCTAAATAATTAGTCACACAATAGTGAGTAGATAATATCAAAGGATCGACAGTCCTTGAGATTATCATATGCAAAAAACTAGATATTATGTGAATGGGAATAGCGTCCAAAATTATCGAAAATTCAAACAAATTCAAAAAATATTGAATGATATCAGTAGCAGCACAAGCTTGAAAAATCAAAGTCAAAAAAAAATCCAAGATACCTACAATTGAAAATAATTCAAACACAAAACGTAAAAATTAATCAGTCTTTGTCAATAGATTTACAAAATGATGATAAGTGGATTAGCGAATGTAATCAAGATTATTCAAAATGGACCTGAATGGAGTAGTCCCAGAAAAATTATCAGGAACGTCTCAACCTTGAGGAATACAAAGGCTGACCTCAGAGGAGTTGACCTCACAATCAGCACTGATTGTATGTGGAAGGTCTCAAAGCCTTATCTTGAATCGAAGAGGTAATGGACGGATGACCACGCCGAAAGTTGAAATCCAAAATGGTGGATCTTCAGAATTATGAATTTAAACCTCAAGAGCTCAAAAAAAAAATACGAATGGATTAGTGATCACGCATAAATTACATGTAATTCGTGAAAATACTTGGTAGAATGCTGTGGTAAAAGCGGAGGATTAGATGTCCGAAATAAATTGTAAAGTACAATGGACCGTAATTAATTAAATTCCGAAAACGGGGGATAGAATGTGAGCAGGTTGTGGATAATTGTAATGACCACAACTTATAGGGGCGAAGTGTATTGAGACAAAATAATTTCAAAATTTCAATTAAATATTGAAATTCCGAAGGGACTCGGACTGATTGTCAGACAATGGATAACGTATCGGCGCAGAGTATGGAATATACGTAGGGAGGATCAGAGCATACGGAGGATATAAAAATTCAAAGAGGAATGAATTTGGGAAGTGAGGAGAAAAGCAGGAATTGTAATTTTAATTAATTGCAATTCAAAGGCTTTTCCAAAGTATGGACTGTACGTAGGTATACGGACTATACCACTGCACAGTAATTAAGAGTTATAATGGACGACGGTGTTCTCCCTAAATTTCAAAAATTGGAATTTGGAAGAATAAACTGAATTCAAAAATAAATTCCAAAGCCAGAGACATATAACAGTGTGGTATAGAGGGACTTGAATTATTAATAATACGCTGGGATAATATGAGACGGGTCACAAAAAAAATGACAAAGTCCAAAATTACTTGAAAATAATTAGTCACTCGTAGGAGAAAAAGTATACGCTCGTACTAGGAAAATAATAATCAGTCGTAACAGGCTATGAGATTCAGTGGCAAAATAAATTTCCAAAATGAAATTGCAGTAGTAAGGTTTGCCTATTGTATGGACACTGGAGGAAATTATGTGGGAGGCCAAAATGCAATAAGCTCCAAAATTTCAAAAATTATTGTGAAGGGGCAACATGAGACGAGTATTTTTTCAAAAACAATAATGAAACCGAAATGAAAATTGGCCAAGTAAATTCTGAGTCTGTGAGAGAATAACAGGGAAAAAAGAAATTACACTTGTAAGGTCTTTCCTCAGCACGGTCAAAAGAAGTGGCCAGAGTAATTGGAGTTTCAAAATTAATTCAAAAATAAATATGCCATACTTCAAAATAAACTGAAATTTTGAAAGTGTGGAAATTCGGAAGACACTGTATAATGGGTAGATGAGGGAAGCAAAAATTGAAGCGAAAATAACCCAAAAAAAAAATAAAGTGCAATTGTAAGTCTTTCCCTATCAATGGCCAAACCTAACTCCACAGTGAATGTTATATGTTGAAATAATGCTCACAAAAAGTTCTCAAAATGAAATCAGAGTATTCGGAAATTCAAGAGTGAATGCCTAAATGATTTGAAATTGGAATCAAAAATGAAACGGGAAAAGCAGTCCAAAACTATAAGCCACAATTGTACGGTCTTTCTACGGTGTGGAGACACGCCGTATGAGATGATGGTGAGTAGAGAACTGGAGGGGCAATGTGAGACTATGCAATTTCAAAATTCATCATTGAAATCAAAATTTCGAATATTGGTCAAAATAAATTTAAATTAGGATGTGAAGGGTACAGAGAAAGGGAGAAAGGAAGAAATTACAGTGGTGAGGTCTTCCTTTTGAAAAAATTTCAATGGGTTGGATGAGGAAATCAAAAATAACTCAAGCATATAGAATGCAATTCTAAGGCCGTTCCCACCAATGCTCAATAATAATTTTTCAGGATTACTTTAAGCAACTGAATTATATGGAAATAAGTAGCTCCCCAAAATTGTAGAGCATAGAATTGGAAAAATCGAAATGCCAAACTGAATTCCAAAATTATTGGGAATTTAAACCAAAATGGGATGTGGGAATGTGGGCGCAAAAGAACGCTGCAATTATAAGGCTTTTTCACCGTAGCGGGCCACGCCGGTTGAACGAAGCGTGCTTGGGATCGGAGAGGGGCAATGCGAGACTAAGCCAGAATTTTCAAAAAAGAAATGTAAGGATTTCGAAAAATTAGGGAACCGAGAATAAATCTGTGTATATGATTTATACGGATTAAAGTTAAGCGAAAATAAGAGTTACTGGGTATAATGGCTCGTCACGTAGAATACGAGTAAATACTTGTATAAGAAACGGCGTGGTCGTGGTGTGACTGGCCCAAAAAATTAACGAGGATGATAATGAAATTTTGCCAGGATAATCCCCTTATAAATTAGAGCAAAAATTCCCAAAATAATTATTCGGTACCGATAGCAATGCACGAAATTGGTTAAGAATAATTGAAACGAGAAAAAAAATCGAAATGGACTGGGAAAGTACGGGAAATTTTATGAGATCAAAAATAAGCACGTAAAAATTCCCGAAATTATGTTGGAGTCAAAACTTTACCACATAAATGCAAAAATTAGGAGAAAAATCTACACAATCCTACTAATGAAAAGCAATCCTCAGAAATAATGAGAGGAGAAATAAGGTAAAAAAAAATCGATACGTTAACCTTACCCTTATCCAAAACGAGCATCCAAAATTATTTACCGACACTTTACCACTTTTACCAACACACAACAGATAAGTTCAGGTCAGTTCCTTTTCACGGAAAATTTATGTAAACACAATAAAAGTCCTTTTTGAGAGTCACTGAGTTGCAGAAAATTCACTAATTCACAAAAAATCCATGAAGAGCCGGAGATCCAGTGATGAGTCCGTGACGGCGTGGTGAGTCGGCCTTCACTACTGCTGGGCACGGAGGACGGCGTGGGAGAAGATGGCGGCCTATGTGTTGGAGCCGATGGCCACGCTGCTCCTACGGCTGTGTGCCGTGCTGCTGCCGGGGCGGGATGAGACGCGTCCTGGGAATCCGGAGATGGGAGCACACGCTGGCCTGCGAGAGCAGAGGGGGAAAGCCACGCAACCTCCACCAAAAATGTCAGCTACGACCGTCCTATATTAACTTAACTTTTACTAAATCTAATTTATGGGCTCTTCTAAATATGAAATTGGAGGTCTCCTAATATTTGCGATAGTTTTCAGGAGAATAAGAGCCATGTGTGTCACGTTTGAGATCCTTTTTAGTACTCTCCGTTTATTAATATATAAGTGATCCAGCGGACCTAGACCGGAGGTGGAAGATGATTGGAACTCCCAGTTCCAATAACCCCACTTCCCTTGACTATACATATAATGATATGGGTGTACCCCATAAGGTTGTGAGATACCACTCTCACAGTAGAAAATTGTAATCGGAAACCAACATGGGCGTCGGAACTCTCGAAAATTTTCAATTCTCTCTCTTAACTGATGATAATGAATCGGATTCCGACACCTCGTCCGGAGTCTTCACACGAATCAGAAAATCATGATGAGCAAATCAACGGGAACTCATCAGAAGATAAAAACCACGCTTGGATTTACTGCAATAGTAATTTTGTATGAATTGTAATGTGATGTAGTCTTCGATGGTCATTCAGGGTTGACAAATTGCAAGAAAAAAATAAAACCTTTTGATTTTCACCATTTCTTAATTGCTCCAGAAATTATAAATGTATTTTGCTAACGTTACAAAAATCGTATACTCATTTTTTTAAATCCCAAAAGTTGTTTTAAAATCCTAACATGATTTTGAAATTTAAAAATAAATAAATTCTTTTTATTCGAGTGTACATTCTAAAAACAGAAAAACACGAAATGGCAATTATTGAACTCAAAATTCACAATAAATCATTCGACGGTCATAAGTCATTTTCATATACGCAGCACTTCGGATTCATTCCCAGCAAAGGTGGGTTAACAATTTTTTACAAATCGACGGTACTCCTGAATTCCTTACGTTTGTTTCCCCAGTTTTCAAAATATCTCGTTCTCGCATTTTTTCCTAAAACGGTAACGAGACAAAAAAATATTTTAAAATCAATGAAATATTCAACATTAATATTAAATAATAAAATTATTTTTACCAGCAAATAAACTTTGCTGATTTTAGAAAAATAAATAGAATTTAGGTATATTTAAATGTTTGCTTTTTATCATTCCCCTAATATAAACAATACTCAACTTGTGGACTATACAAGGTGTCCAAAATCGTCGTGTTACCCATTCCCCAGAGAGTAGATAAATGAAGTTCTTTAACCACCCTTGACCTAAGCTTGACCTAAACCTTACATTGCATAACATTCGTCAGAAACAACTCCATCATGCGCTCACTACAGTTAAGTAATAAAATCCTTTAATAACACAAGCATCTGCAAACTTGAACTCAAAACCCAAATTCAGGAATTCAAACTTGATCACCAAATTCAAACATGTCTCTACACCTGGAGTCAAACAAGAAATTCCTATTTCAAACTTGAATTTCAATCTCAAATTTGAACTTAAATCTCAAACTTGAACTTCAATCTCAAACTTGAACTTCAATCTCAAACTTGAACTTCAATCTCAAACTTGAACTTCAATCTCAAACTTGAACTTCAATCTCAAACTTGAACTTCAATTTGAAACTTGAATTCAAATCTCAAACTTAAATTAAAACCTCAAACTTGAAATTTAACCTCAAACTTGAAATTCAACCTCAAACTTGAAATTAAACCTCAAACTTGAAATTCAACCTCAAACTTGAACTTCATCATCAAAATTTAATTCAAATCTCAAATTTGAATTCAAACTTACACACCCCCATCGCCTTAAAGTGAAACATCATGCAAACTTTGAAACTATACTTGAACTCCAAGTTGAAGTCAAAGTGTGCTTAATAATCTAAGAATTTCAAACAAGCGACCAAAATAAGTCTGTGGAGCGGAAATGGTTTACTTGTGAGAACAAGTGTTTTTTCGTGGGATGTTGGATTGTTTGCTTGAGATTTTGGAAAAATTTTAAAAAATGGGCTGATGGAATGCGGGACAGAATTTTAATTCGTATTTGCGGTGACCCTGTAAAAGAGAATGGATTGAATAATATTGAGAAATGTACAGGGGTCCAATTGTGACTGAGCCGCCCTTTTCATTTCCAGACCTCGTGTAAATCATGATCATTTGGATTTTGTGAAAATGTGAACTTAAAGACGTGAACATTCTGCCTCTGATTAATAAGGCCGGAGATGGAAAGCAATTACATATTGATTATTCTAAGCAAAACTTCTCTCGACACTTAAACCAAATCTCCAAATTCCAAACTCTTTTTAGCATGTCATAGAATAGTCGTGTGAATATTTTAAACCCAGTCAGCTCATCAACATTCAAGCAATCTCAAATGGTTGTAATCTGCGAGAGCTCAAGTTTAAAAATAAATCAAGTTCGAGCCTCAAGTGACTTGACCTTGAACTTGAAAAGCCACACTTGACCCAGTACTCAACGTTAGGTTAAATCTGGATTTGAAGTACAATAATTAAAAGCATGGGACAAATGACTACAATATAAATAATGTCACCAGAACACTAGCTAGATCTCAACATGTACCGAAACGTACACTTGACTTCAAACTTCAACTTGACCTTACATTCGATAGCAAACTTGAATTATTTATGCTTACATTAGGATTCAAACAGTGGTCGGATCGATTCAATTTGATTTGAATTTTTCAATTTGATTCAATTTGAAGCTTGAATTGAATCGAAAAACCGATTTTCGATTTATTTTGCCCCAAAACAATTCAATTCGATTCAATTCACCCAGTGAATCGAATTGAATCGTAAATCGAACGATTCAAGAGGGAAAATACAAAATTTTTCTTATGTTACTGGAGTGTCGTATACATATTATAAAGGGTATAGTAAAAGCTACGCTGAAATAACAAACGTTGTGGTATACGTAGTATTTGGACTTTGATTATGCGGGGAAAAAGTACCCGTGCGCAGCCGAAGCAGTTTTGATGAATTGTTTGAATTGCAATTCACAAGATATGATTCGATTCAGTTCAATACCCAAATCGAATCATTCGATTTGGATTTGGTGCAAATCGAATCGAAATACTACTGAATCGAATTGAATCGAATCGAATCGAATCGAAAATTTCCAATTCTGAATTGAATTGGTCCGACCACTAGATTCAAATAATTAAGATTTTTAAGATTTTTAAGCGAAACTTGGCTTGAAATAAATACTCGACTTCAAATACAATATTTGGCCACAAATTCCATCTTCTAATGAATCTCGTACTTGACCTAAAACCTTCATTTCATCTAAAACTCCTACTTAGCCTCAAACTCAAACTTCACCTAAAATTTGAACTTGATTTTAAAATTCCAGAGGAGCTTCACGTTCTGAGCCATCATAAGCAAGAAGAGCTCACAACTTACAATAATAATCTGATTTTAAAACAATAAGATTCAGCAGTCCACAGTCACAAATATAAAAATGTATACAACGAACCAGACTTCAATTCAAGACTTCAACCAAATTCATGAACGCAGACCTGAACTCAAACTCAAAATTGAAGCATCAAGCTTTAAGCCAAACTTCAACACAAACTTGAGCTCACACTTGCATATCAAATCTCAAACCTTATCTCAAACTATAATTTAAATCTCAAACTTGAATTTAAATCTCAACCTTGAATTTGAATCTCAAAGTAGAATTTAAATTGCAAACTTCAATTTATATCGCAAACTTGAATTTAAATCTCAAACTTGAGTTTAAGTTTTATGTTTGAATTTAAATCTTAAACTTGAGCTTAAATCGCAAGCTTGAATTTAAATGTCAAACTAGAGTTTAAATCTTAAAATTGAATTTAAATCTCAAACTTGAGTTTAAATTTTATATTTGAATTGAAATCTTAAGCTTGATCCATAACTTCATCTCAAACTTAATAACAAAGTTAATCCCAAACTTGATCTCAAACTTAAAGCCAAACATCATGCTAAACGTGAAACCACACTTGAACTCTAATTCGAAATCAAACTTGACCTGCAAATTAAACAATTTCAAAGAAGCGACCAGAATAATTCTGTGAAGCTAAAGTGGACTACTTGTGAGAATTGTTTTCCAGTGGTATGTTGGATTGCTTATTTGAGATATTTGAGACGGTCATGAGTCATTTTTAGCAGCTGAGCAAATCGGATGCACACTCAGCAAATGCGGGTTAAAAATTTTTGCGAAGCGGCGACTTTTACGAGTTGTGCGAGCAGAGCATAACGAGACAACGATATTGCAATAAAGTGTATGAGATTGTAACAAAAGCCCAGATTTTTTTCGTATCTCCTTAATTATTTACATTTGTTCCCCTCGCTTCAAAATGTCTCTTTCTCGTATTTTTTCCGAAAACCATAAAGAGAATTATAAATCTAAAATCAATAAGATTTTCCCTCTAATTTTTAAATAATTATAATAACTTTACGAAAAAATAAATGTTGCGGATTTTAGAACTATAGAATATAATGTATGCATACCTATAGGTAAATAAAAATGTTTGCTTCCTGTGA
Organism: Allacma fusca; assembly: GCA_947179485.1. Lineage (NCBI taxonomy): Eukaryota > Metazoa > Arthropoda > Collembola > Symphypleona > Sminthuridae > Allacma > Allacma fusca. The sequence goes on along the minus strand of OX359245.1, from coordinate 80,574,306 downwards.
TTCACCCAGTACGAAGAATATTGGAATTACGGAATATACAGGGTGTCCTATTTCATTGTGTGACCTATTCCCCAGATAAGAGATAGAAATTCCGAAATTTTTAACCGAACTTTACCTAAACCTGATGTGAATTACCATTCCTTAGAAATTACTCCAGCATGACCTCAGCATAGATAAGTTATAAAAAATCTTTAAAACACAAAGATTTGTAAACTTGAACACAAAAACCAAATTCATGAACGAGAACTGAACTCAAACTCGGAATTGAAGCATCAAACTTCAAGCCAAACTTGAACACCAACTTAAACTCAAACTTGCATATCAAATCTCAAACCTTATCTCCCACTTGAATTTAAATCTCCAACTTGAATTTACAACTCAAACTTGAATTTATAACTCAAACTTGAATTTACAACTAAAACTTCATTTTACAACTCAAACTTGAATTTACAACTAAAACTTCATTTTACAACTAAAACTTCATTTTACAACTCACACTTGAATTTACAACTGAAACTTGAATTTACAACTCAAACTTGAATTTACACCTCAAACTTGAATTTACAACTGAAACTTGAATTTACAACTCAAACTTGAATTTACAACTCAAACTTGAATTAAAATCTCAAACTTGAATTAAAATCTCAAACTTGAATTAAAATCTCAAACTTGAATTAAAATCTCAAAATTGAATTAAAATCTCAAATTTGAATTAAAATCTCAAACTTGAATTAAAATCTCAAACTTGAATTAAAATCTCAAACTTGAATTAAAATCTCAAACTTGAATTAAAATCTCAAAATTGAATTAAAATCTCAAATTTGAATTAAAATCTCAAACTTGAATTAAAATCTCAAACTTGAATTAAAATCTCAAACTTGAATTAAAATCTCCAACTTGAGTTTGAGTGTCATATTTGAATTTAAATCTTAAACTTGAGCTTAAATCGCAAGCTTGAATTTAAATGTCAAGCTTGAATTTAAATGTCAAGCTAGAGTTTAAATCTTAAGCTTGAATTTAAATCTCAAACTTAAATTTAAATCTCAACCTTGAATTTGAATCTGAAAGTAGAATTTAAATCACAAATTTGAATTTATATCCAAGCTTGAATTTAAATCCCAAACTTGAATTCAAATCTTAAGCTTGATGCATAACTTCACCTCAAACTTGATAATAAAGTTAATCCCAAACTTGATCTCAAACTTAAAGAAAATCATCATGTTTAACTTGAAACCACACTTGAACCCTAACTTGAAATCGAACTTGACCTAAAAATTAAAGAATTTCAAAGAAGAAAGAAAATAATTCTGTGAAGCTAAAGTGGTTTACTTGTGAGAATTGTTTTTCCGTGGCATGTCGGATTGCTTACTTCAGAATTTGGGCAGATGGATAAATTTAATATGGGCTGATGAAATGCGGGGCATAATAAAAGGGATGCGTATTTGTGGGGGTGTTGTAAATCAGAATGGATTGAATAATATCTGGAAATGTACAGGGATTGAGTTGTGAATGAGACGCCTTTCCGTCCATTTCCACGCTTCGTGTAAATCAAGATAATTTGGGACTTTGGGCAAATTTCACTGGAAATACGTCTACTTTTGCAGAATAATAGGACACAAAAGGAGATCCTCAACGCCATGTTGTGTAATCTGTGGCGTCATTTTTTTCTGGAATCATATTTTCCAACAAATCGCTCAACATCACATGAACGTCTTCAGTCCATTTCACCAATTCCCAAAATCAAAAACTTCTCACGCATAGCTCCAAATGGTTTCAGTCATTTCAAGAACGTCACTCAAGATCTCACTTCAAAATCCAACTTCGAGTTCCGCATCAAACTCAACTCAAATTCGATTTCAACTCAAGTTGCATCGCGCGCTTGAAGTAAATGAAAATCCTAAACTTGAAATCAAGTTCCCATCAAAACTCAAATAAAACTTTATACCTGAACTCAATTTGACTGTCATACTTGAACTCAAACTGATTCTGACACTTCAATTTTCAAGTCAATTTTGCTAAAATAAACCTCAACTCACAATTAAACTAATATCAGACTTGAAATCCAAGTAAATCTGAGCTCACAATGTAATTTCAAGTCTAACTTGACCTCACACTCAAACATAAACTTGAGCTCACACTTGAACTTAAATACAAACTCAAAAAATATCAAAACTTCAGTTTAATTAGAAATTCCAAAGAACTTGAAATTGGAAGTTGATCTTGGATCGGGTGCGTGTACTTGTTCAGAGATATATGAGTATGTACTAGTATGGTATTAAATGTGGGATTCGAATAGTAAACGCAAACTCAAAAATATAAGAATGTCAGTTTAATTAGAAATTCCAAAGAACCTATGTATTAGTATGGTTTTTAAATGTGAAAATCGAACAGAAAATGTTTGTTTGAATTCGACGCCTGAAACGATTACGGACGGAGACACTTTTTGGTTGCGGGGAATTCTGGGCAAATGAACGGAATTAAGGAAAATGAGAAAGACGTTGTCTGTAGTTAATAATGTCGGAGATGAAAATCAATTACGCCAAACCTTGTCTCCGCACTAAAATCAAATCTGCATTCCATTCCTCGAGATCCATATCAGCTCTTCTGGATGTATTTACAAAATGTCAAATTTTTGAAATCCAATATTCGTGAAATTGCTGAGGAAAAGAAATTTTGGTTGCTGTCGTTTTATCATGAAAGTCCTGGCCGTTGTAAAATTATTCAACAGCACGGGGAAATTTTGTACTCAGAAGTGCAAGAAATATAAAACAAATAGCATATCATTTAGGTACCTAGCACAGAACTTCTCGTGTAAATCGACTTCAGAGAAACATTTCGCTGCTACTAAATTTTGATTAGAGCTGCGCGTAATGTGTGCGCAAATATTTACAACCTAAACGTTCCACAGTAGGGAACGCCGGTGCTGAATTTCTGAATGTATTTCCTACACGAAAATACTTGGAGTATTATACACACTATTTAAACCATGTGTGCGTACGTATGTGAGTATAATATCAGCTTACGGATATACTGAACTTGTTTTTAATTTTTCAACATCAGAGTTACTTATTTTCGAATACTCAGTAAATTCTAGTCCATTGTTTCCGGTGAACTTCAATTTTGAGATGTTAAGGGTGATTACGTCTCGTGATTTGCCTTTGTTTCGAAAAAATTCTAGCACCATTGTTTGAAATATTTTAAATCATTAATTTCAATCCTCTCAAAGCTGTCATCAATTTGAAATTAAGATAACTGGATGACTTGGAAGATTTTCATTAATGAGCGACCCGAGCTGAAGTAATGGTGTATGATTGGAATAACACTGCAGAGCATATTTAGTTTGCGTATAGTCAAGTTTTACTGCTTTTAATATTATGCAATTAATAAAATGATTATTAAATGAAGATACAAGATATTGCTATAATAATTATAGCAATATCTTGTATCTATTGCTATATCATTAATTATATAATTAATTACTACATTTTGATTACAGTTACGGGTTCGATTTTAAGCACTGGTCCCGAGCACCGCTCCAAGGGTACAGCAAAATACCTGCGACTAAATGGAAAGGACGCTGTATCTTGGTACAAATGTGATGTTAGGTGAAATAACTACTGTCGTGGGCCGCACAAAATGTATTGTTATACCATGTCGTGTTATTCAACTTGTTTGCTCAAATTCTACGTAAAATCATCGACATGTCTGTAGGACCAAGATCTCCCTCTGAAAAAATGCGCAGTAAGTGCTTAAATTTGCGCCATACACAAGCTCGATATCTGAGTTCATATTTCTCACGTGGATTGGATTTTTGTAAATCTCCCTGTGATCTATTCTGAATTTCCCGGCTTAATCAATTAACGAAATGTCCTCAAGGATTTAAAAAATTCCCGCTGGAAAAAAGGTCAACGAATTTTAAAATCCCTATTCGCAAAAATGAATCTCAGCCATTGAGATTTTCCAAGTCGGAAATATTTTTTCCTCTCGAAGAATGTTCCCGTCTTCCCACAAAAATCAGAACTGTTTTTTCTCTGCTCTTCCGGAGTCATTATTATGTGCAACCAAGTATAACATTAAGTAAATATGCGCTTAAAAAGTACTTAGGGTATTCAATGTTGTAGTCGCTCTAATCACAACCAGTTGTTAAATAATTAAGAACAACGACTTTTTTCCTTCTGAAAAAGAAATGCGTCAACAAGTCAATCTATTATTACACTGTGAGGCACTGTAGCCAATACTTTAACAAATTTAACCGCACACACAACATAAAACTGGAGTCCTACGAGTTGTGGCTCTGGGGTGGGTTAAATAGTTTTCAAATGTGTGATAAAATTAAATATGCTGACGTACAAATGTTTTGAGCAGGAAATTCCAAATTAATTTTAGCAGCCAAGAAAACGCGATATGAACTTCCCAAGTAGCACAAAAGCGTAAATTAATGGCTTTTTATACGTGTTTTCGAACACGTAAACACGTTTAAATAAGGTTAATCTATGGTGTCAAACTAGTACATATTGCGTTGAAAAAAGGTGAAAATGTCCCACTAAGTCAACGTGATTTAAAACACGTTAAATAAGCGATTACTATTTACTACAAATAGACATGCTTTACACCATATGAAAATACAGGCTGCTATGCTCAACAAAAAATTGTCAGTTATAATGTAATAATTTGGATGGCTTTTATTCAAGCGTACACATAAGTATAATTAATTATATATGTATATGTAGATCGAAAGATAATTCCGATTAGTGGCCACAAGTAATTGGTTGTTCATCCCATGTTTGTGGAAATTTAAGTGTTGCTATGTATTACAAATAATAACTTGGATTATATTAGAAAAATGTAAAAAATAAATGTTAAAATCATTGCTGATTTCAGTCATCAGAAGGGTGCAATTTCTGCCGTTTAAGTTTTCTGAAATAATTAATAAACATTTCATATTAGCACACCGTGTGATTTTATAACCATTACTCAAGACTCAATTTTTGTACTTCCAATTACTTACTGGGAAATTCGATTAGAAGCTTGCTTAAGCCATTCTTTAATAGAATCCTCAACCAAATTAGTGGTAGCTTTGTTTGTTCCCAGAAACCCAATTACTGCATCTGCAAGCATATATAATAATAAACTGATAAAATTTTATGCTACCTGCTAGCAATATTAATTAAGTCATACTATAAACTCATCACCACTAATAATCGTTGTTAAACGCATTTGAATCATGGCGACTTTTCCATTTTGACCCCTCCAATTTAATCCCTGTGCAGCTTCATCCGTGAGGATCTTTCGAAGAATATTCCGAGTGCACTTCCCGACATCCGTTCCTCCAAGCTTACTAATACGAATTTCCTACATACAAAATTGATGGTAAATTGTACAAATATCTTGACAATAGCTCAAAAACTTTATTTTACTATGTAAAATTGTAATCACAAGTTCTCTCTCATTTTCATCTTCAATTAGTAACGAGTCCAAACGTAGAGCATCTGAAACACTTTCAGCAGGTAATTTTAATTTCCAGCTTCGTTTCACAGTTTCGGGAACACTTCTATGAAGAAGAATCTCTTGGGTTTCCTCCACGTGCTTTATTCTGGTTTTGATCACAGAAAGTGAATGCAAAACCTCTCTCTGAAAATCTTTAAAATTATGCCACTGACTTGACTAAAGCACCATGATTTGAAATTTATATAAAACACTTATTTTTAAGTGTTTTACTATTTAGAACGCAAATATATACATACCTGCAATACCCATATTTGTATTAGAGTTATGACCAAATAATTTGGGCCCCGAAGACATATTTGGAGTTCTTTCACTATTAAAGATAAAATCAATGCTAATCTAAGTATAAAATCACTCAAGTTACTATTTACATATGTGCGTAAAATCAAACCTACCGTGCCGTAGCATTCGGGGTGTGTGATACCAGGTCAGTTAAATCACGTCCGGAACTCTCCTGCGATTCAATGTCGGAGTCCGAGACTAAATTAAGCACTTGCAGTGGTGACACTCCTATGGGTTGTACATCTTGAGAGCTGTCATGTCTAGGGGAAATTAATAATTTTGACATATTGTTAACTTGGAGCTAAATATATTTAAATAAATACATCCAATTCTTTAATTTTGATTAAATTCAAACTTTCAGCTGAATTAAATAAATTAATTGCAAGTTCAATTGAATTAAATTACAATGCGACTGGAATCAATTAAAACGACTAAAGACAAAATTAAATCGTGCCGGAAATAAGTTTGAATAGTTGGTATTAGCTACCTGACGTTGACACCACTTTTGCCTGCGACATTAGTTGTCACGGAAATTTTGTTCGGACTTGAATTTCCTAAGGTCGGTAATGGGAGTGGCAAATTGGAATCATCGGACGAATCTTCGGAATAAACTGGCGTGGTCACATGTTTAAAGTGCTTTGACATTTTTACGGGCGCTAGAGTACTAAATGCTTTAACCGGTTTCCGCTTTCGTTTTTTATCAATATCGGTGTTGACATCGGAGGTATCCACAGCACGATTCTGCTTTTGCCTCGCCTCTAGTTCTGTTTCTAAAAAATTAGGAAGGCAAATTATATGTATTACGTGGAGTATGATTACCATCAACGCTAATAAATAATTGACGGAAACGAAATTGATTATTATTATAATTGCAATAACATCTGGAAACATATACCATAAACACCGCCAACTGTTTTCTTGATAGAATACTGGCTCCAACTATCATCAGGCAAGACTTGTTTTGACACAAGTTTGGTTATTGCAGAGGATTTATGACATGAAGGCCAGTAGCATTTCTTCTCAGACAATTTCACCCATGACAGAGGAACGACAGCAATATCCGATGTAGCATTAGGGTACACGAATTCTACTACGCAAAACGGCATCTTTCTAGATTTTTTAAGTATATAAAACCGAAAATTAATTTGTGTGTAAAACTGGTATTGCAGCCATGTAATCTGGCATTGTAGGAAGAAACATAATCTTCCTTTTAATATCACGACAATTCCATATTTTAAGATCACTTAGTTTGCTATATTTCACTAAATAGACCCCTAACAAATTCGATTTACAAGGAGAAGAAAACAAATCGTATTTTTCAGTGAATCGCTGTCCAATTAAAAATACTCCGGAACTATTTTCAATAATATTTTTAAGCACACATAAGTCGCCAAATATATTTTCGAAGTAGGAATCTTTGGAATTAACTTCCAATTTAAATGCTGTGAGTTCAACGATTTTGTACTGTGTTTTGACTTCAAAGTCAGAAATTAGTGGCCCCCCACAATGGACTTTGATTAATTTCGGGGAACTTATCGGCAGCTGAATTGTCGGAGAATTAAAGTAATCATTATTTTCTGAAATCCGCTTGATGACTTGCTGAAGAGGCTTTGATTTACTTTTAACTAATTTTTTAATTTTTTGCATGTTATTTTCAAAGACACAAGCACTAAAATTGTCCAAGTGGCCGTTTATATTCCTGTCTGAAGCTAAATGCAGTAAAGCATGAACATTATAAGATAAATGTTGAAAACCATACATATTTTGAAACGTTTGCACAAAATATTCCAGAAGTTTTCCAGCGTAATTAACAAGTTCTGAAGTGGAGCCCGGATCGCAGAGTATAAATATTGAGACTTGGAAAGTCATAAAATGGTCAAAATATTCAGACTTTAACACTTTGTGTAAAATTATTGGCGAAAAATAAACAAGAAAATTTCGAAATTCTGTGAATTTCCACCGCAGTAATTCAGAGAGTCCTCTAGGCTTCCTACTAAAATCAGAAGTTACAGATTTTTGAAAGGAGCACAATTTCGATGACATGTGAATAATTTCTTTGCTGCTGATTCGATATTTCAGATTTTTACCATGTGTCCATAACACAAGCAACTTTTTCATGACTCCGAGTCCAACAACGTGCATATAATCCGTGGGAAATGTGTCAATCATATTGATGGGTAGCTCTTCCAAAATTGATTTGCCAATGTGATGATCCTTGTTTGTGTGTTGTCGAAACGATGCATCGGTACGTAACGTCTTCACTTTTTTGTTAAATACAACCCGTCGCTGAAAATATGTACCCTTTTGATCACATTTGTGACACCCATAATATCCATTGTGAGACACGGTCCCAAGAATAAAGGATTTCGCTGGAGCATCGCATATTATAGCCCGAAGCGATACAACAATTTGTTTTCCTTGCACGACAATACCACTAACAAGAAGACCTTTCATGTCATCCACAAACTCACGAAGAAATTCATTTCTGCATTTCGGTTTTGATACTCCGTAAAATAATCCTCCGAGAAATGGACTTGTAATAGCATCATTTTGTATTACACATTGAATTGGCCAAAATTGACTTCCACAACTTTTCCACAAAGGCAGTCCATCAATATTCACATCAATTACAATATTCGGGGGAGGGCTTCTTGATTTGTAGATTTGAAGCAGAGTCGTTTTTAAACAGAAATTAAAATAATGGCCAACCAGTAGTTTCCTCATGTTAACTGTTCTTGGAGTGTTAACGAACGTTCTGGAGTCTTTTGGAATGTTCTCATGACCTCCATTGTATTTGAGGATTTTTAACAACTTTGACATAGAACTTTGACTAATATTTTCCTCGAGTTTCCAACGAAGCAATTCGGAGTAAAATCGATTGTTCTGGCTTTCTTGAACGAGAGTAGTACAAGGCGTTTCAACGTCTTCATCGTTGTGCTTTGAAATTGTGCTGAGATTTTCTTCAAAATTTGTTTCAACGTCAATGGCTGGATTTAATGAAGACTTTACTAATTGGGTTTTAGGTTTTTTCCCACAAAATTTAGTTTTACGAGCACTATTTATTGTAGCATGTAATGTTCGATTTACTTCTTTTGTTGCCAGGCGGTTTATATGTCGGTTGGAATACTTCATTTTCACGTTATAAAAAAATATATCGATACTGGTAGAACTATCAGCAGATTTTATTATTTACAAAATGGGTTATTTCAAGTAATGATAAACTTACCTATAGATTTTTGAGAAGTTGGAGCATGCAGATTCCTTTCAGCTATCACCGAGCATGGCTGGCTGTTAAGTTGTGTGTACAAAGAATTCTGCCGCCTGAAGTGTCTTGCCTTGTCAAAGCTGCGCATCTGCGAATGCGCAGTCATTATGTTACTGAAATACTAGCTACATGCAAACTATGGTATGAGTTTCGTTTTTTGCAAACGTTTAAAGAGCGTGTTGGAAATTCGCGTGTTGAATGATTCCTAAATTTACACGTGTATGGTGTGCGGGGTGCTACTTGGGTTACTAATGCGTGTAGTGCAGTTACGACTCTTATGTGGTTCTCATTTCTTCTTTATTTAATATTTTTCACTTGTGCTTTTCCGAGTAGGAGTGATTTTTGCTGAATAAAGGTAAGTATACCGTTTGAGTAAACAAAGTCAAAATTTATAACAAAATCCCAGGTGGCACCAAAGACGATACCAGAGCTGCGCTCAAGTTCAAGTAGACCATGAGTATTTCAAGTCATGGTCAAGTTCGGGTCATGGTCAAGTAAAATATAATGGATATATCCAGTATACTTGAACATTCAAGTCATGGTCAAGTTATGTATATACTTGAACCTGAGATTTGAAATCAAGTAGTTATCATGGTCAAGACTAAAAATTCTACTTGAGAGTCAAGTCATGTTCATGGTCAAGTAAAGATGTATAAATCCTTGACCGGGAACCATGAGTATTTCAAGTACTTATTCAAGTAACGAAACGTTACGCATATCAAAGTTGTGGCGCCATATATTTCAATAGGCTTTTTTCCAAAGTGTCGTTGTCGTTACTCCGAGACTCCGTACCCATGCAAGTTCGTCAAAAAAACATCTTTACGCTTTACGATTCAATATCTCCAGATCCGCTTGGAAAGCCACGGTTTTACTAGTGAACTAAAGAATAAGAATATAAAAGGTTCGAAGCAGCAACTCTGAAAGCGACAAAGTTCAATAATTGTTGTACTGTATTGTTGTATAAAATAAATGCATTGTTCATGAATCAAGTTACTTAAATTCAAGTACTCTTTTCGTTCTAAATAATGTAACATTTGTACAACGTTAGCAACTGTACTACATATATAAGCCAGTGTGTTGCATTAACAGGGCGGACGCTGAATTGTGAATATTTTGAGTGAAGCAGCCTAAACTTGAATGTTAGCACAAAGTAATTATTATTAATAGTAAAATTCAATGGGAAATGATTTACTTACACCAATTTAAGACACTAATTAATCATCGAGATTTAATTAATCAAAATGTTTTTGGTGAAGCCTGTGAATTGTGAATAATATTTTCATTTGCTGTTTTAGTCGATTAATTGAATGCAGTAAGAAACATCAAGAGTATTTGATCAGATTATATACAATTAGTGTTGTTGCTATATTTTAAAGTGTGAATACTATTTTTATATTTCTATTTTGAAAAACTTGACAATTCAAGTCAAGTTCAAGTTCGGGTCATGGTCAAGTCATGGTCAAGTCAAGAGTTGTCCCGGCTATACTTGACCAGGTTCAAGTTACGCGAAAAGTACTTGAATACTTGACCCTGAATTTTCAAGTAATTGTCTGACCATGAACCGTCAAGTTCAAGACAGTCTGAAAAACCTACTTGACTGTCAGGGTCAAGTCAAGTTCAGGGTCAACTTTTCGTTTTACTTGACTTGAACGCAGCTCTGGACGATACCACCTGTCTGTTCAAAAAACGTCAATGTTAAATCCCCTAACAATTTTCAGTTTTTGAAAGTCGATGCAATTTTGATTTTCACTATTTCAATGAAATTCGAGTTTTACGTGCACATTTTAAGCATGAGATCGGTTCGGTTTAACGCGGTTATCCGATCATCGGTTAACCGAAACCGACGGTTCGGTTGGAGAAGTCGTAACCGAATTGAATTAACCGAACGGTTCGGATACGTCAATGCCTAACCGGATATCGGTTTCGGTTCGGTTCGGTTTTAAATATGAATTTATCCGTTCGGTTCGGATGAGTAAATGTATCCGCTCGTTTAAACCGACGGATAACCGATTTTGAATTTCGTTCCTAAAATTTTTAGGAAATCGCAATCGACTGTAGCATGCATTTCTCGAGACAAACGATTGTTTCATTTTGTATCTGAAATATATTTAGAGAGCACAACGCATGGACCACGAGCAGGCATACATTTGTTCATCACATCGCAATTATTTATAACACCAATATTTAATTTTTGCCTTAAATTAAACAAGTGTATAATTACTACAACTAATATGCCATCAGTGAAAACCTCCGACTCTGTAATAAGAGAAGAAACTACCGGGAGCAACGAGCTTTAAAAAATTAAAAGTGGGTTTTGGGACCATTTCGTCTTACTGGAGATTTGGTCCTTAGGTTTTTAGTTGTCATTTGAAATTAAATAATAGGTAGAATTTGATACAAATTTGTGTAGTAATTGTTTTAAGTTTGAACATTTTTATTAAAACAAAGATTTTCAGAAAATATTTTAATAAATATTTATCTTTTTCGAATGAAGTTATCAATTATAAAATGTGCAATATTGTTTCGGTTATTCGGATAACCGACAAACGGTTCGGTTATGCAAATTATCCGAACCGATTTATGGCGGTTCGGTTTCGGATAGGAGAATTTTTTTATCCGAACAAAACGGTTCGGTTCGGATTTTGAAAAAGAATTAACCGAAAACTTCGGTTCGGTTCGGTTACGGTTCGGATTTGTGTTTTATTTGAACCGATCTCATGCTTAGCACATTTATATAGCCTTAACAAAATTCCCTCCAAACTAATCCCTTTATCATGGCGCATCCGTATGTATGTTGTTGATATGATATATTTACTCCATATTTAATCACTTATACATGCGCTTAAACTAGACTATTGTGATTTGCTCTATGATGTACATATTCACAACATTAATAATTAGCCCCACGCAAATATCGTCACACTGTTTTGAAAAATAATCCCTCCAACATGTCCACTAATGATCCCGTCCTCAAGGATTACCTCCAGCATAGCTTGTTTATCTCTGATGTGCATATGCACAGCCTGCATAGCTAGCCCCATCCTTAGACAAATATTGTCATATTTTATTCAAAGGTAATCTCTCCGACATGAACACTAATGTTTTCCTCAATGAATCATTCCGTCGTAGCCTTTTTATCCTGCATGTGCACATGTACATCCTGTATATCTAGGTCCTCACACACAAATATCGTCAAATTTTCTCGACTATTTTCCCTCTAAATTCATATTTGTGTTTTCGCTCCCAATGAATCCTTGATAGGATTGCATTTGGAGAAAATTTTATATTTTTATGGGGGAGGGGCAAATTATGGAATTTGCACATCTGCACGCTAGAGGGAAAACTTGTTATGCTGGAAGGGTTCATTGAGGAGGAACGCATTAATATCCATGCAGAATGGATTACCTTTGGAGAAAAATTAAATTTATTTGTATAGGGGGCTAATTATGAATGTTGTAAACAGGTTTACAAAATTGCAAATGCCCTGACATTTTCGGCTTTATCCCTGTCCAAATTGCCCTGGCATTTTCATTTGATGGTATTTTGCTCATCTGTGGCACGTTGGGTAGGTGGGTATATTCAGACTAAGGCATAAAATTTTGCTATGCTCCCGAGAATTGTTTCAATATTTAGCTGTAGCTATGGATCTACTTACTTTGCATACTATGTTACAAGGTAAAATAGACAACTTTATTGAAAATACAATAATTATTTATTATTTATTTTGGTGTATGAATTAATGCCTAATCATTTTCCTTCTGCAAACGAAATGCGTCAACAAGTCAACATATTATTACACTGAGACACTGTGGGCATTGCTTTAATAAATTTCCAAGAAATAAACCCGCAAACACAAAATAAAACTGGATTCCTACGAGCTGTGGCTTTAGGATGGGTTAAAGTGTTTTCAATTGTGTGATAGAATTAAATGCGCTGGCGTACAAATGCTTGGAGCAGGAAATGTCAAATTAATTCAGCAGTTAACAAAACGCAATATGAACTTAATAATGCAAGTAGTACAGATACGAATCTTATGCGGTCCTCTATTTATATTTTTTTCTTGTACTTTTCCGAGTGGGAGTGATTTTTGCTGAATAAATTTAAGTATACTGTTTGCGTTAACAAATGATATGAGTGCATTTTATACTGAATGAAATTGAAATGGGAATTTAAGTTTGCAATTGATGTAAACTAAATCTGGCACACTCTTTATACTTACATCCCATTTGACCACATTAATTGTTGTATATGCTTTCGCATAAAGTATACTGTATTGCAAAATACAGTAATCCAGTGTCGTCATCAGTTTAGAGATTAAATAATTATTTGTTGCGAAATTGTATTGTAGAATCCCTGTTTTGAGTACTAAGTGTTCATATCATGTTTATACACACGCATGTATGCATTTTATATAACTTTCGGATGGCGTACTTATTGGAGAAAAGTTGCTTCCTCATTTATGTTTAGTGTATTTTTATGTAATACTGCCTGAATTTTGGCAACGTTACAATTCAGTTCTCAATAATTTAGGAATACCATAAGTTAAGCAGAAACGAAACTCTTGAAGGACAAACACCTGCAACCAGTATTGTCTTTCACTGTCACATTGCAAATTGCCTTCCAGATCTACGTGACATCTTTATAAGTATAATCTTTCTTGTATATAAGATAGAACGAAAATATTAAAGAATAAGTCCCAACATATAAGTGCATTTTGTCCCTTCCAAATAGTGCAACTTACGTTATTAGAAAACAAAGGTGTTCTAATTTGTCAAGCTTTCCGTATGTGAAATCAACAAGAATTTTGCAATAATTGTCTTCTAAAAATGAACAGGAAATTTCTTGTCCTTTAGTTGATCGTTTATATATACTACCTCTATGAATCATAAAACTTTAAAGCAGACAAGTACAGGAAGCGTCCTGTTGCAAGGTTACTCGCTAGTCCTAAAGATGTTTGAGACTACTAGTCTTCTGAATCCTGCCAAAGAACCTCCTGCAACCAATCTTCGCTAAACAGGATAACGGTTATCACTATGTGACTAAACATCAGCAATTCTATGAACTCAGTGGAACCATGTTTCTAATAGTAGGTCTGTATTTGATTTGTATTAAAATGGCTAGTAATTGTTACCAAATTATATTGATTGCTCTGACTAGTACTTACAGAATTTTCTAAAATTTATAATTTATTCGAATGGAAATTTTGAGTTGTGACGGGTACCGAAACTGCATGTGTTGAGGAATAAATATGTGACGATGAGGATGGGATTGTGTAAATTTCCTCCGAGAGTTCTTCTTTGGTATGAATAATCTAAATTCCTGTGTTGAATCCTTTTAAAATTTCCACTTGTTTGATTAAAAAGTCGATATTAAATATTTGGGTTAGTAACTTGGGCTTGTATATGGAATAAGTGTCATTGTTCGTGTTGCCCATGGGGCTGGAAGTTTCGTACCCACACATGTATCTGTTCCTAGAACCATTTTTCCAGAACTAACTCAATTATCCTGTTACGATAAAAATCCAAAGTTCGTAATCCTGTTTCTGGAGGAACATGATTGTTCCAGTTCATGTCCCCAGAAGTACTAAAAAACTCGCAGAAAATTGAAAGTACCGCACATTTATGCCTCAGCACCTTTATAATGTAACCAAATTTATGAATCTCTTTGAAAACCAAATCGACTTTATGAAAAATAAATAACAGTGCACCATGTCCAACGCCTTTAGGTACTCGAATTTAAATGAATTTAAATTTAAATTTTGTAGCAGTCTCTAAATTAATTGTCGCAGCGCAAAGTACAGAAGTTATTGAAATCAGCTATGACAAGTGTCAACTTCATTATCCTGAAACTATTAAACAAAACAGCGCGCTGCAGTTTTCTTAGCTTCAATTCGTAGCATTCATGAGAATTTCACTTTCGCAGCATGGGTAGGTGCATTTTAAAAATTAGCTTGTTAAATGTTAATTATTTGATGTATTGTCACGTACTCAGGGGTGGATTTATAAAATTGTTTGTTTAGCCTAGCTCTAACCCTCAAAACGGCTTTGTTAGCCTGTCCACTTGTAATCTCAGGGTCTTCAATGTTTTTTAAACCAAAATGTTGCCCCAAACGTTTGGGTGGGCAACACCGTAGATCCACCCTTGGACATACTTTTGAAGTTATGTTTTGTGTGTGAGGCATTTTTTTATTACAAACTTCGTGTAATTACCAGGTAGATACCGCTTTTGTTTCTGTTCCTTCACCCGCTTTTGTCCCTATATTTCGGGAACACTCCCCGTGTTCAAAAACGTTCCCAAAGTGGTTTGGGAACAACCACACTAATTCAAATATAGAATATTAACCAAGACGTCCGAACCATATTACGAAACTGAAATATTTAACAATGAATTTGAATTTCTTTTGTGGAAATTCGTAAATTTTCATTTGATATGGAAGTGGTCTTTAAATTACTGTAATACAAATATACTTAGTGTTAAGGTTACATGGTCGTTCCAATGATGGAAATTATAAATAACGGGGTATTTCGCTGGCCTTTAGAACGGGTCGGATTTGTGCAGGAAGATGGAAGGTATCTTTTCAAAATTTTAATTTTAAATTTTCAGTTTTGGAATGAACTGGTCCTTCCACTAGCTCAAGTTATAAATATTTTTTACCTTGACTATGACTCGAACACATGGTCAACTTGAACTTGTGCGCAGCACTGATTGCTGGAGGGGTGAATACTGTAGTGTTGGCAAGTATCGCCAGTTTGTCAGTATCGGGAATATCGGTTTTGGTATTATGCATTTTGGCGATATTTGCGACAATATCGGGTATCGCCGATAGTTTTTGCTCAAGTGAATAAGCATATAAAGTATACAGAGTTAACCTTGACATCAACGGAACTAGCTATTAGCTAGTAGTTAGCTAGCTATTTGTGTCATCATTCATACATATATGAAAAATCTGAATCTTGTAATCCCGGGGCGATTACAAGGAGAGCAAAGCTAGTATGCAAAATATTGAATTTTATGCCTATGTAGATACAATGTATATTACATCTATGACAACCATTGTGGCGGTCATGTGATGCTACCGAAATTTTTTAAATTTATTCTTTCTAATTTTCATTTCATGGAAATTTGCAAAACTCTGCACTTTTGCATTTTCCCGGCGAGTATTGTGAAACTTAAATTGCAAAATCCGGTGTGAAACGTTACTACTTTGCATTTCGAATTTTACAAATGCAAAGTGCAATGGTGGAACAAAAACGTTTCAAAACCAAATGAAAAGTGAAAATTGAGGAGTGAAGAGCGCTTGGTGAAATAGGCCCCGGGACCCAGTTTTTCCTACCCGAACCCTCTTTCATGGTAACTGCTCCCGCCGACAATTATTTTCTAACAGTAGAAGTGGAAAGATCAGCGGGATAGTTCCCTTGACACACGAATATGCCCAGATTCCCAAACGTTTACCAAAAGGTAACCAGTCCAAATTTTAGCAAACTGGAGAATCTTTAATGAAAACCTTTGCATGGAATTTACATGAACCCGAAATTGCACTTTCAAGTATCGATTCCAACGTGTGCTTGCTTTGTGCGTTCTTCTCCTTCGGTTTTCGCACTTCTGCAACATGCATTCTAGGAACTAATGATGCCAATGGTCTGGTCTGATTCAGATTTTATGAAACTGGTCTGATTCAGTCGTTTGGACGGGACCAAAAATATATCTGGTGTAGTCCAAGTGTTGAATCAGACCAGAGCAATAACGGACCATTATAAGTGGTCCGGGCCAGACCATTTGCATCCCTACTAGAAACCATGGCTGCAAAGATATGCACAGAAGCTGGAGGTCACTTTCATTTCTAGTGACTGTTGATATTTCTGTAAATCGTCGTGATAAAAACTATACTTCTAATTTTCCTCGTTATTGAAATACTGTTGACGTAAATTGCCCAATGATACTAACAAGGAAAAACCTTCGGTTCGCAAGATTTATGGACCCGACATTCAAATATCAGATCAATTTTGGGTTTATGTAAGATTTCTTGCATGACATGAATTGGAATGACAAGTAACTCCTGGGACCCGAAACGCCAAGTCCGGGTACTTACAAATATCTACTTGAAAATTCAAGTGCAGGTCAAGTTCAAGTTCGAATCCTCAAAATACTTGACCCGAAAGCAGGTCTGAACCAAATATTTTTAAATGTTAAAAGTTCATTGAATCTCTGGATTATAAAATCACTGCACAGACAGGGGTCGGTTTTGTTTAAATCTCCCTTGAAGATAGCAAGCCTTTCCATGTACAAGGAATCCTTGGTTGTAAATTTGGAATCTTTATACAACAAGATTAACTACCACATCATCAAAATTTGACAACGAAATCTTTCGAAAATTTTAGCGAATCTTTGGTCACTCGTTTGACCTAATGAAATCGAAAAATGTCAAATACACAAGTGTTAACATATTTACTTAAGACAGAAAAGCACAGTCACCAGCTTTTGCAAAGTAAATTATCTATACAGTGGTTCTCAAGGAATGAAAAAGTATCCATATGAAGTGAATGCTGAATAAGGGTTTACCAGTATGTAAGAAATTAACTGCATAATCGATGGGACCTTAGGATCGGATTGAAATTTTGTGAGTTTATTTACAGGGTTCAGCGTTCTAGCGCGTACAAGTATTGGTGCCATCTATGTCCATATATGATTTTTTCAAAGCTTAATTTGATCAACATTTACACCAGCTGGTATTCCTTGCTGGTTTGGTGACATAAGACTGGCCCAAATTGGTCAGAGCTGGTTTGTTTTAAATATGTTCGTATTGGCCACATGCGGTTTCTTTGCCTGACATTTGCCCATATTGAGCCCAGCTGGTACCATGGCCTCAGATTTGCTTATAATGGTTTCCGACGATATATGGGTCTTAAATTGGTCAATATTGGGCACAACTGCTTTAAATATTAAATATTTTATCATCCGAGGTTTTAACAAATTATTTTTACAGACTAACTATACAAGCTGACACCGAATAATTTTTCAGTTTGTTTGCTTTGGATTGCGTTCCCACGTTTGTTATAATAACAGTCTAAACTAAACTTCTGAGACTGCAATTATTTATTATGTAGCCAATTCATTCATATTCTTTCTTACAATTTTCGCTCGCAACATCAAGATAATAGCGTGGGAACTAAAAATGCCGTCATTTGGAACAAGTATTTCTGCGATTATGCATTAATGTTTTCATTTTTACGCGTAAGTGTACATTCTACAGCAGTGTTGGATTTTTGTAAATATCTATTAGATTATTTTTTATATCTCCTGCTGAAATTAGCTGGTAGAAAAATAAAAACCACCTGCTGAAAAGAAACAAGCCAGTCGTTGAAAAACTCGTTTATCACTTCTACAATAGTGGCAGTTATATACGAGAATCAGTAAACGCATTAAAGTGGTTTTCACATACGTATTAAAATCACATATATTCGACCACAGATTTGGCAAGTACTTTGAATCGGACTAGATTGCCACGTTGGGTTGTAATCCTAGTCAAACTAATGTAACAAAGTCATCAGTCAATCCCAGACAAAGGGAAATTGTCTTCTCAAAAAATGTTAGGGAGGTACGGGTTATGCTGTCCCCGGCTGTTCGAAACTTGTACCAACCATTTCCTGACTTTTTGTTGTCAAAATTGCAATAATTTTTGCATTTCTTAAAAATCATCCCAGCACTCACAGAGGTCAGGGTTGAAAATTTGTCGAAAATTTGAATCGAAATCCAAATTAAATCAAAAAAAAATATTTGATTTGGAATCTTAATGTAAAGTTCTAAACAGGATTGGAAAATAAATATTGGTATTAAAACTTAATGATTTTCCGATAAATTCAAATTCCTTGTTTATTTACTTTGGTTTTTGTATAAATAGTTCTTCAATGTAATAGTAAAACTGCAAAGAAACGATACTCATTTTTTATGACTACAACGACTAAAATAGAAATACAAATCAAAATAAAATACATTGTGCAAAACGTTTTTCTGCATTGCGTTTCATTTTAAACGATTACAAAGGTCCAATACTAGTGAAATCCACCTCTGAAGAGAAGTAGGATTGATTAGTTGTGTGTTTTTTTGTTTAAAGTTCATGTTTGCGTTCCAAGAACAATGAATTTAGTACACGCAAGACACAACTATAAAGATGTACTTAGTACCTTCACCTACCTGCAATCCATTTTGCTTTAAATATTTGGTGCCCTGTAGTGTTTTTGTCAAAATAGCACATAAATGTTCTGTTTTTGTATCATAAAATGTATAATTTAGGCATCTATAATGCAAATATTAAATACATTATTTTCAAATGCCAATAGCAGTTAGTCAAACTATTTCGTGATGATTAATATTAGATAACCTAATATTCAAAGATATACAGGAAATACCAAAACAAATTGTGTTGATATACATTTCTCTTTACTATGCAATATCATTCCTATTTTTGTTGTATTTTTATGACTCGAAATTTATATACGCTAACTTTGCTCTTGCATAACGCAACCATAAAAATGCTAATGAATTTAAGGGGATTATCCTGTTTGTTTTAAACTCACGCTTGTTTTGTTATAATACATGGAAAACATTCCTACATAAATGTTGAAAACAAAAGGAACGAATGTTAAAAATTAACGAGAAAAAGGCGACTGGACAATAACAAGAGATTTCTTTGAATAAACAATACTAATAATTGATTGCCTCCAAACTAACTAGATCAAGTGGCAATTACTGTGCTAAAACATAATTTAGCAAAATGGCGACAGTTACTGGAGTGTCTGGAACGATCAATGCTGAATATGTTGACAACCGGGTGATAGTTAATTTGCATGCAGAAAGTAAAACACCGCCTCTGCACATGTTTGAAAAAAGGAACAAGCATTTTTTTGGCAGGGATGACAAAATTAAAGAAATCAAAGAAGCTATAGAGGAAATGAAGGAAGAAACGGATTCTTTCCGCAGAACAATTGTACTTCGGGGTTTTGGGGGAATGGGAAAAAGTGAGACAGCTAAGAGCTTTGCAGAAACGTTTTCCGATATGTACGACTATATCGTGTGGATTGATTCTGAAACTAAGCAAAGTGTGGAAGCAAGTTTCAGAGAATTGGCCGGAAGGATGGAAATGGAATTCAGATCTCTCGATGATGTTCCCAAAATTCAGGCGAAGATTTCAAACAGTTTCAAAAATGGATTATTCATCTTTGACAATGCAGAAGGATTAACCACGACAGAGACCCAATTCGGAATAGAAAACCTTTTGTTCAAGAAGTTTCCAAAAAACAAGCCAATTTTCTTAGCCACATCTCGTAATGGAATTAGTCTTTGGGGTGGCACGCGAAACGAAGTAAAGTTTATTTCCATCGATAGACTCACAGATGAAGAATCCACGGACGTTTTGAAGAACTACTTGTTCGTCCAAGGCCGTGAAATTCCTACTTCCTTGGAAGATGCTATTTCTTCATTGGTTAAAACTCTGGGGGGTTATCCCCTGGGTTTGAGTCTTGTTGGTTCCACAATAGTTGAAAAAGCAGAAGAAATTTCGCTTGATGAGACTGTGTCTAGGATTGAACTGTACACCGAAATTCTAAAAGATGTTCCACTTGGAAAAGTTTCCGGAGAGTTGAATTACAAAGCAGCCCTGGAACTGATTTACAACCAAACGGTTAAAAAAATTAGTGCTCGTGAATATGGGAGCATTGCAATTGAACTTCTTAATATCATGGCCTGTCTGAACCCCGATGGATTGTATTTGGGACTGATTAATGCAATCTACGGTGGAACAACTTGTGAGTCAAAAAGGGACAATGAAGTTACGAATCAGAATGTGAAAAAAGGACTTGTAATACTCAAAGATTACTCAATTGTGAAAATCGATAATTGGAAAAGATCAAGGATACACAGATTGATTCAACAATGTGCAAGCAAAACACAAGTTTGTCAGGAAGCACTGAGTAAAATTTGTACCTTTTTTGAACACAATGAGAAAAATTGCGATTGGGGTATTCACATCGGAACTTTATTTGACATGCTAACAACTGAGGGCGGTGTCGACAATGTGGAATACTTTCTGTGCTTACTGTTATGGAGGAGTGACACATGTTACTGGAAAGATCGTTTGCTGAAGTGTAAATCGTATTTTAATAAAAAATCATCCCCGGAACCTACGTTGTTTACGCTAGCGGATATTTATTACAATCTACGATATACTCTTAATAGGAGATCTGTGAACTGGGAAGAAATAGAGACGAATAGATTCTGGACGAAAAGATTCTGGACGAATAGAAATATAATTCTCAATTTGTCACAAGATTTGAGACGTCGTGTGTGGGTTATCAGAGCATTACTTAAATTCTTACAGGTGTGTATCTCACGCAAATACGTACTAAACTTACTGAAAAGAGTATTAAACATTTTGACAGGAAGCTTTATCCACAATCAATCAATCACTTAAAGCTGTTAATTATTTTTGCAATTAGGTACCGATGCCTTTAAGGAGGGAAAGATTTAATTCTTTTATAATTAGCTGTTGCATGGAATTTACAAATGAGAAATTGGGGATACTGATCACCGAACCTTGTAACCTCCTCATAACAATCTATGGAAAGAAGAGTACTCGAAATGTCAGTGGAGATTCTGCATTCCTCAAAAAACTATTTGATTGTCCACCAAAGGAACTTCGGACTTACTTGTGGAAGACTTCATTGGTAAGTACGCTTTGGTTCATTTTATGAAGTCTACATTTCATCACAAACCCTTAGGCGAAACCTAAGCTGAAACAAATACTTAAACGTTCGATCAAAATATCTTTTAAAATGACTTTTTAAAGTTACACTGGTGTAAGTTAGCAATATGGCTGCTACTTGTGAACGACTGACACAATTTGTGTAATGTAACATGTAATCAAGGTACCAAAATCCTTTTTGAGCATTCACACATGCATTTTCAATTTCTGCAGTCACGTTTGGTTTAATAATTTCTTCACATCGTTTTGATTCCTTCAATGTTTTTAATGTTGTGCCTTTTATTTTCCAGAATATTAAGGTTATATTATGAAATTAAAATTCCTATATTGTTGTCCATATGGGATGGAAATATCCCTTCCTCCAAGTAGGCCAATTCCTAGTTGTTTTATTAATGGTGTGCCTTCATCGTTCCTGATTCACTTAAAAGTAATAATTTTTAAACGTGAAATAAATTTTTATAAGTCAATTTATTTGACCAGATTGTGAATGAGGTACAGTGGATTTTAAATTATTATACCTCACGAATTCAGTGTTCCCGGGTTTTCTAGACTAAAATGTAGACTTAGGTCATTAGTGAGGTGAAGTGAGTTCAGCATATACAAATGAAGATCATGTATACATACTTACACCTTACACGCTGAATAAGAGCATTTAACATAATATTTTTGTTTACATTTTTCATCAGTGCAATCAACAAAAATTCATTTTTCCTCTATGCGAATCAAGCCTCGCATTTATACAGTTACAATACTCTGTCTTGAGTGTAATTTGTTTTTATAATTTAAAATGAGGGTGTTTTACACTTGCGATATTTTGAGGAAGGGAATTGGTGTATAGATGGACGTAGTGTTTTCTTGGAAATATTCAAGAAAAAAGTATTTATTTCCAATCGTTATATTTATTGTGACTTTGATTTCATTTTATATTCATAGTTTTAACTTAGTTTGTACGGTCTAATTATTATCAAATTGGTATATGCCGTACAGGAAGTAGTGGTAGCAAGGGAATACATTCTTTGATTACTGTTAGAGGGAAGTACTGTTGCCTCATAATCTGGTCTTAAATTCCCTACACGCAAGAATTATTTTTGATATAATTACGACAGCTTAATGAGCCGAATAAGTGAACATTTCAGGATCATAGTGGCATTGTTTTGATTTCATAATGAAAAAGTGCTGTTGTAATTATGAACAGTACCCTACAGTGCCACTGAAATCATTCTGAAATCATTATGTTCTTCCAGTGCTAGCTGGGGTGCTTGATGCTAATGCATACCATGTAATTTAACACATGTAATAAACATATACTGATATATAGCCACCACTTTCGAAAATTTCTTAGCATTGAAAAGTTCAAGTTATACAAAGAGGAGCCTATAAGGACGAGTGAATATTTAAAACTTTTGTACGATTTCCCTCGCAAACCAGAGCGAGATGGCTCATTTTGCCAAATATATAAGCTCACACAATACCTTATAACGATTACGTTTTGCATGTAGTGATGGTTACGTGTTAGATCGCACGAAGGAGGATGGCATGATTTGAGCATTTTTCCCCAAATGCATTCCACAAAGTTCTCTTTGTTGAGCATTGCAGGTGTGCCTGATAAAAACATTAAGCTAGGTTAAGGAAATTTATCTTGAGGTCGGTTGGAGTAATAACGATGTGAAGTTCATGATTTAGCCATTTATTCATACTAAATAATAAAATAAATAATAATAAATGGCGTCTCGAAATAAACTTCAATATGCTGTTTGTAGAAAAATTTTTTCACCCTAACATCTATGAAATGATTCTACTAATAACGTTACCAAATATTCTTCTAAACAACGGAACGAAGTTTTTGTAACGCGGTTATCAGAATTCTTGCCGCCTCTTTATATTGGAAAATATTTTTAAAATCTTACTCCAATATGTCAACTTTCTAAAACATTTACGCTAGAAATTCTTCTTAAAAAATGGTTGTTCTAATTACATGGTCATTTTGTCAAAAGATTTCAATCAACACCGAAACGAAAAAAACATAAAAGTGTAAATTATGCAAAAATCGCAAAATCATCAACTCCACTTCGTCGGACATCCAAGCAACTTTAAATAGATGTGTGCAACTTGGGTTTCTTTTTTTACGGGACACGTCGTAATTTTCAATAACAAGAACTTTGTGAAATGAATTTTAAAATACGTGTAAAAATATTTGCAGAAACATGAGCAAATGATTACTTCTTAAATTGGTTAAAAAATACTTATTGGTACACTGAATACAGTGCAGGGGCAAATAAAACACCAATATTGGAAATTCCTGTAAAGCGATTCCAGAGGGGTTTATTAATTTAAAGAGTTATGACCAAAGCTCCCTAATTGACTCAGATTGGCAATTCAATTTTAGATAAGAAATCCTAACAATTTAATTTCTAAGAAATTTAGAAGGAAAATTTAAATTGATTACGCTTTAATATATAGTTCGTGCTGGATAATTCATATTTAGCGTCCTCTAGCACCGGAGCCAAGTCGAACTGGCTCAAACTTATTGAGGGTTTTGACATTGCAACCTATCAGCACCCAAAGTCTGGATTCGATCTGGAGTTTACACCCCGAAGGTTTCCCTTGTAAATTGTATTGCATGTTTTGCATGTTCAGGAAATTAATTGTGAAGGTATTTTAAAGGATAGAGATACATGAAAATTAAAATCTACCATGTTCAATGTAATCCAATTTTATTTCAAGTTTCTGGTGTCACTGAAATTTTAAAATTTGAATAATTTTATTTACGACACAATATTGAATTCGTGGGTAAGCTTATGTGAAAATATAAAACAATTGGTACAAACAAATCAGTCTGGAAAAATATTTAAACATCTGAAGGAATACAAAAGGAAGTTTGCTTGTTTACTGGATTTTCAAATGTGAACCATTCATTTATTCTAAATAATTACAACTTTAGAGAAGATCAGGCAACAGAATGTTTTTAATAACAATCAGAATTAAATTGTAGCTATATTGCTATTCCAAATCAAATCAAAAATAGTCACACAACTCAAGAAAATACGTGTCAAATGTATATCTAGATGAATTGTTGTTTTTATTTGTTTGAATTTTACGTATTTTCCAGACCATTTCAACTACGATTTCACAACTTGATAAACTCCTGAATGGAATTATTATACAAAATTATGAGAAAGTTACTATTACTTTTAAAAGTAATCAACTGAAAAGAACCTCCGTTTAAAAATTAAACAAAAGTAAAGTTCATAAAGGGACTCAAAATCACGATTTACACAAGCAAAACTTTTAATCCAGAAATCAGGAATATTTTTACAAAATCCTTGCTAAATAATTAATACTAAAATAATTGCTCCACTTGCCTAACGGTGGTATCCACACGTTTTGAGATATATTTGATTTTGAATTCGGTGGAATATTTGTGCACAAACTGTGCTTCGCCCAAAACTACGCGGACAATTGTAAAAAAGTTACAGAATTTGACGTCGTTCGCAATTGTGCAGCATAAACCAATGTCATTGCTCACATTTGAGGGATAAAATTTACCATCGTCTATTCCATCAACTTATGTGCAAACCAGTGTGCACAAATTTGACAGGATTTTTCCCACAATTGTTCAAATCTTTCCTATCAGGGAATAATCTGGGGAATGGTTTTCTAATGCATGTGATTTTAATATGTTCAATATGTGCTTGTGGGGTGTAAATGATTTCTTGTCACCATTTAGGAAATCATTATACAATTAGTAATGTAAAACGTTGCCGTTTTGTTTTGAAATCTAAACTGTAAATAATTTCTTAATTTTTTCATTATAATTTAGTATGAACACCTAACAACAGACGATAAACACAGCTTTAATGGAATATTTAAGGTCTTCGGTCTCCAATGGTTCACTGATTCCCTTAAATTCACAAATGATGAAGAAAAGCACGATCTGTGTAAGGAGGACTTTTGGCTGTACCTAGGCAAGTTTAATGTGTATTTACTTATTCACTCAAACAACTAATTATAATTAAGTACTGCGGAGTTGGATTGCTTAGTTTATGGAGCATTGACAGATAATTCAAAAACTTAAGCAAAAGATTAAATATTGGCATTACTTTTGCAAATACAACAGTTTCGCGTTTGTTCGGAAGTTTTTGTTGAGTTGAATTACAACAAGTCACACATTTTTAAATATTCCAGGCAATTTGCTGAACGTGTGGGAGAAACTAAAAAACAGTGACAAATTCATCAAATATCCGGAGTTCGTAAAGGCATTTATGGACGTCGCCAAATTCTGTTTGGAAACAATTGCTTTGGATTATGTAAGTTTCATTTTAAAATAATGTTAGGAAATTAATTTAAAAAGTTGTCCTTTAATATTTTAGAACTCTTAAACAAATAGATTTGAATTTTAGGAATACCCTGAAGATACATTTTTCCGCATATCTTTCGTCGTTATTTCCCTATTTGATGCTGACAAGAAGATCTATGATAACTACAACAGCCGTATCGAACCAGCATTTCAGAATGCGTTGAAAGAACTAAAACAGAAATGCAAATCAAACAGACGATTTGTCCTTGAAATGTAAGTGTTTAGTGTCCTTGGTGTTTGCATACTCTGGTCACGTGTTACGAGGGAAACACGTTTCTCATTTACATACAATTGGATGTAATGGACTTCCGTTACATCAAGGAAAGGAAGTTAAAAACAAAGGGTCGAAGGGTATTTGACGACTACGGTTGGCTAAAACTAACTACTTGCATAAAAATTGACTAAAAGTAATATTGTGACCTTCAGTAACTCATAATGGATTAAATGCAGTTGAACTAATGGGACATATCCGTCCAAAATACATAATATTTATCATTATGTGTTACAAACTGCAATGTGGATTTAGATTGTAAAATTCCCTTTAAAAGTATTGTTCGGTTATGACACAATTTCAAAATCAGTTGAATAGTTCTAATTTATACTGGTGTTATTTTGCGAACCCATTGGATCTGTCTTTTGAAGCGTAATGACATCATTACACATTTAGAGGGTGGCTTTATGCAACTTCTTCACTGAATGTTTCTAAACTTCAAATTGCTCCAAGAATACTGAAGCAAAAAAATCCAAGGAAATGATTTTGATACTTCCTTAAGACGCTCACTATCAGTTATAGTTTCTTTTGTTACTCGCAGCCAATCATTGTCCCAGAATAGTCCCCAATCAAATACAATAGATTGGAATAATAGCCACCAAATCTAGAGTGTATCTAACGAGGTATGCATTTCTTATGTATAGCAACTAATTTCGAGCACAACATAGCACGCCTTACAATTAGAACTCCCAAAGTCACTTTAAACAGGTCATTAAGACAAGAATTTGCTACGGGTTATTTTCGAGTATAAATGATCCAGGTTTTTTCATATCGTTTAGAGCGGTATGTATGTAGAATTGAATGTGAAGCAGAAAAGCTGGATACATTTTCGATACAAATTAATGTGCACTAAATTTCAACAAAGCAAACTAAAACGCGTAAACAGCTAAAAACATAATCAACTGTAGGTACTTAAATCTAATTGAACCACTATATTGTTCTTTTTAGATAACACGCATTAATTTATTTTTGTTAGGACATTAAACAGAAAATGCATTTAGCCCATTTTATTTGTATTCCAACAATATACAGGGTCACCATCGTCCATCTTCCTCCTTATATTGCCTCAAGGTAGGGATTTAGAACATACTAGATTTTTTAGTTTGCAACAAATTCTTGTCCAGATTTTCTAAAAAACAATTTTCATTGATTTGGCGCAATATTAAGGTTCATCAAGGCTCGAAAATGATTTTCCTGAAGATCAATCACTTGTTTCTTTTAATACTTTATGTTTTTTGAGTGCCTAAGAAAGTCATATTCACAAGCGCGGGGAAAGTGTCTGATGGTGGAAAATCGTCAGAATGTTCGAAATCTCATCGTATCCAAATACTCGGCAGTCATGGTTAGGTGTGAGTAGGGTATATCGATTTGGAAATGCCCAGCATTTTGGGCAACTTGCCAAGTATGCCGGGCAATGTTTGTTAACTCAAGTAACTGGAGTGAATTTTTCGTGTACTTTCAGAAGGTACCGTTAAAAAACCTAAACAGTAGATTGCACAGGTAGCGAGGAATCTGCTTCACTTGATTTTTTTTTGAAATTGAAAGAACGTTTTCTTTAAAACTGAAGATTCAGTGAACTAATTTAAACAAAATATTGGGAAAAATTTACGTTAGCAGGAAATGTATCTTACGATAAGATTATTAAGAATACGTTGTAACTAAACAATTTTTTTATCTAATGTTTTAATTTGCAGAGATGCAGGAAATCTGTTCTTATAGATAGTTTCTTGTTTTTGAAAATATGTCAAACCACGGCAACAAATTTGAAGTCAAATTATTGAATTCAAAATGAAAGAATTAATTGCATTTGCTTTTACCAAATATTGCAAGCACGCTGAGGATTGTCCCTCCAGCACTATTAAATAGCAATTTATCGTTTTATCATAGATGTCATGGCTGTTATAAAAATATTTAATAACACTTAAATGGAAATTTTCCTTTTTTAAAAAACGTGAAATATAAAACAATTGAGGGCATTGCTTTTTCCCTGGCACCAGATTTCCAGTGACAATTGACTTCAGTGTCACATTTCGTTTCTTCTAAATTTTGATTTGAGCTGAGCAACAGCACGCGCAAATATTTACGACCAAAAAATATCAAAGTGGGAAATGTCAAAGTGTACTTTCTCAGTGTTATTTCTCATAAGCAATTTCGGCTAACACTTCAAATTCACATTTTATTTTTATTACCGCTGGTCATGAACTTTTATACCAACACACATTGTTGGAGCATCATTTTCCGCAAAACACAATCATCCACGTACTATTTACAATCTGGAAAACCACCTCTGAACACCTGGGACGTTTTTTGAATGTAGAACGAGTGTAATAATTGTAAAAGTGGAACAGGAATCCAAATTTTACTCTTCCGATGCATTGAACCACTTGAGTTTCAAAACCTGAAGTTTTCGAGGAAACAATTTAAAGCTCTAACGTTTCATGCCAGAATGACCGCTCAAGCTTTGGTCATAAAGATTGTAAACTTTTACTTTGAGTTCAAACAAAAAATTTAACTGAAAACAAAATAAAATTTCAATGAACATTTGAAGCTTGATTTTCATTTGAAACTCGAGAATCACTTCCAATTTGATGTATAACTTTTTTTCAGATTCCCGAGATATGGTAAAAGATGTCGTTTGAAAGAATTTCACGTGAAGGTAGAAAACTGTTCGTGGAAACAGAAATGGGCGACGGACTTCTTGGAATTCTTAACCACACCAGCATTAGAAGCCTTATTTTTCGCAGATTATCGTTTGTCCCATTTCCTTGAAAACTCTTACGTCATTCAACTGTACAATTTAGTAAGTACCATGTGAAATAAAATCTATAATCTGATGCATGTAAAATCATAATTTAGATAAATTAAATGTTGTTGCTGAAGCGATAAAATGACCTGCAGAAAGTGCTGTAAAAGGCATGCGCTTGTAGACTATTAGCTAACATGTTGTCTCTGAGGTTTTGCCCTAATTGTTTTTCCAAAAGACTTCTCCCTGTAGTAGAAACGCTTTTAAATTGTTTCTATTTTTAAAGTTTTTTGAAAATAAATTTTATTGTTTCTACGTATTAAAATTTCAGAGAATATTTTGCGATATATTGTTACGTTGCTATCACCCGGGTATTGATGTTGTGTGGGTAATAGTCAATGTAGCCTAGGTTCGGGCGTTCCATTCCCCTGAATTATGGTTTCGATGTTGGTGAAACTCATGAATAAATGGAACTTATTGAATTCTGGGTGTAGTTCTTTTATTTAACTTTGGGCCAATTTAATGTTCCTAGAACTGATACAATTTACACTGAACAATTTACATTTAACACAAAATAGAATTTGAAGTCTGAATCTCTTCTTCCTGAAATTCTGAGAATTTCATGTTGCCCTGCTTGCTACCTTTTGAGATCCATCCCGGAGGGAATGGACTCTAGGTGCGGCTCCTCTTGATGTTGCTTGCTTGAAGTCGAGATTAGAACTTGTACTTAATCTACGTGTCTTAATCTAAATCTAATCTTATCCTATTCTTAGTTTATTGTTTATTAAATAATCTGAATCATTTCCTTTCCTTTACTTATGATTATGTTAGGTCAGCGTTTGGTCTCACGTAGCTTCTGCTTACGACCTTCTAAACTATTTGCTGACTTAGATTATGCTTATTCTACTCTATTTATAATATATCCGTAACATTCCTCTTCTGGGTAATTGTCGACCTCGACAATATCATCTGTCGAAGTTCAAGTTCATATTATTTATAATTATACTAATGTTATTTATGTTACCTTACTTTGTAGCTATATGGTGGTCGTTATATTGACTTTGTAGCAAGGTCGTAATGGTATTCATGGGTATTTGTTGTTAAGGCATTTTATACAATTTATCATACATGTTCATCATCATGTGTGTGTATACTTTTGTAATGCTGTACAATATTTGATGGTGTTACTGTTTGTATACTTACGTCTGATAATCAACCATTTTCATCCTTTCATCATTTGCATATACACTATTTACATGGAATATGTCGTTATTTGGCTTGATTTCTAATGTTATTTATCGTATCTAAGATTAGAAACATCGTAGCAGAATTGAAAATTTTGTACACGCAATTATAGTATGTCGAAACAAGAATTCGAATCTCGAAAGATACATTAAAATACTATGTTTTGAAAAGAATTTGTTTGTAAAAAACTGGCAAGAATACTTGAAAGCAGATATGAAACATTTTCCTTTGTTTCTATTCTTATTTGATTTCTAATTTTTCTGATACCAAATTCTAGTTGTTGCAACAATTGGGGTAGCATGTTTATATGCTAAGGTTATTGTTAAAAGGTTGGGGTATTGGTTGATAATAAGACTGCTAATAAGTTCTTTTGTGACTTTCCTTGTGGAACAATTTAACATGTCACAGACAAATCGTTGTGGGGAAAATTTTGTCAAAAACTATGATTGCTCAATATCACTATCAACGGTTTGAAGTGACGGTCTTGAGCGCAGTAGTGTCGCTCTTAAACACAATTATTTGAAAAACCGACTCTGAAACCTCCTGAGGTCTCTACAGAAAGTTTGAAGAATCTTTTTATTTTCGCCTGTGAAATATTTGAGTTGTTTTTCGGTGGCTAAATTAGGAATTATGTCCTTCTCATGCACAACTGTTGGCAATTTCACCAAATGTGAAAACATCGTGCTCCATGAAGTTCTGTAAGTGGTTCTTACTACTCCATAAGACATAAAATCATATTGTACCGTGAGCTATTTCCTCAACTGAGATAGGAATGTATTTTGGCGATAATCATAAATATATATATATATACCTTGATCTGTAAAAATCCTATTTGATGAAATGTGTCCAATTTGTAAGTTAAATTTTCTGTTTAAAATTCCTTTCAGAATTGTGTTTTCTTAATATAATTTTTGTCTTGGGAAACTATGGAATTTATCAAAGCTAATAAGACATTTGATCTTTTAAGATTTAAAACTGATCCTTTTTATTGGATAAACGAAGTGAATTTAATGATTCCGTAAACCTTTTGTCATCTATGATGTGTATTCGCACAGATAGCTTCCGTCTTAGACTTTTAACTCAAAATTGTAAAAAGATGTCAACACTGTTTGCAATGTGATTCTCGTTGCCTCTTGCACCTCTCGATTCACATTGAACTAGTTTATAACTAACAATCAAATATATCCATTACTGTAATTTTCTTACTTTTTATATTTTTATTTAAAGTTCCTCCTACCTATTCGTGGTATATTTTTGTTTATTCTTCTGGTCCCTAGATCATTCATGTAGGCCCTTGGAATAGGTGAAGGTCCTTGCTCTCAAACGACATTAGGATCCTTCTGATCGGGGCACATTCATGTCAATAATTTTTGACAAAATTATTTTCTAACTATCATTTGAAATGCGAAACACTTTGCAAGTAAATAATTTAGTAAAAGAACCTGTGTTACAGAAATTCTTTTGAAAGAATCTATCCTTTGGACTTTCGTTTTACTTAATCTGTTTTCTAGGTACCTAAAATATTAGCACGTCTAGCTAAATAGATTTTGTTAAACTGAATTTAAAAGGTAAACTGATCCTGATCGTAGAGAACTTGCTTATACAGGGTTCTGATTTTTGCTGGAAATTTGTTATCCCGCTCATCCTTAAGCGATGAGTAGGTTAGAAATTTAATTTTATCCTTCTCATATGGAGTTAAATGACCTAATAAGTCACAAGGCATTACAATCATCACTCATTGGCTGTTGAGTGAACAAGCCTCAAGGAATTATGATATTGCCTAAAATTTTTGTTAGAACTGAACCTTATCTTGAAACAATTTCGTCTCGTTAACAAATAGCCTGACTTGATAGTGTTGCTATTCAATAAAATTTTAATCACTGGAATCAATGGGGTGAAAAGGAAATTGGAAAGAAAATGGATAATGAATCCATCGAGACACGAAAGATATTTTGATTTGAATCACAATCTTTAGACTCTTCCTTTTACTCCTATTGAGGATCTGCCTCTTTAACTAAATTGAACGTTTCGTTCGTGATTTGAACTTTTATTATTTTCCTTTCATTTTTATATTTTTGTTGTATATGAACTTGTTTTTCTGTCTTTTCTCTTCCTAACCTTATTGTACTTATAACTACTTATCCTATTATTTTGCTAATACTATCTTATAATTAATAAATATTTTTAAATATTTTTCCATACAATTTTATGGTTTTGCATATTTTTCTCCGTTATTTTCTTTCTTGCGTTGTTTCCTTCCCGGTTGAGTCGGTGTTATAGTTGTACGGTTGCTCTGGTTGTGTGTCGGCTGGCTTGTTGTTGTGTATTGGGCCTCACAATTCTGCATCCGACTAACTGCTCTATAGAATTTTGGACTAATGCCTGCGTGTCTGCAACATTGTCTAATTCTCTCTCGTTCGGTGTTTGTTGATCTGGTTTCTTTTTCTGCATTCGAATTCGGTACAGTATTACTGTGAATATAAATATCACTACTGTGGTAATACAACCGAATGAACTAATAATGACTACGGTGTAATCCGTGTCTGATGTTGGAACCTCATTGGGTTTCCAATCAATTTCCGTGAATTGGTCCATCCATGGTGGTCTGCTATCCCTCAGCATCGTGGGCTGTTGGTTTTGTATGAATTGTTGTTGAGGTTGTAGTAGAGCCATTTGTTGATTCCTCTCCATGATTCTCTGGGCTTCTACGTTTGGGTCGTTCGGGTCATACTGCACTATGGCTAGTTTCCCGTCATCCTTGTGGTGTAGTATGTGTACTGTTGGGTCCTTTTGTGATAGCACTGATGCTGTGATAGCTCCGCTTCCGACGGTTATGGCTGGTACCATGTAATTTGCGAACCATTTTCCGACTTGAGTTCCTAGGGTTGCCATCAGTGGTCCTCCCCATGGTTCTGGACTTGGTTGTGCTATCGGCCTAGTTTCGGAAACGTCCATTGCAATTAGAATTATTGCAAGGCTCAAAAGAATATACCACTTGTATTCCATCCTTGGAAAATTTGTATCTATTTTTGGTTCCGTATTTCTGGGTAACCTCAAGTATTTGAGCTCTCCGTGGGGGTTAAGATTATAATGAGTACTCTGGTTTAAGAGTCTCTTATTTATATCTGTGTATTGTTTGTGTTTTCATCTTCCGATTGCGAAAGAGAATTCTTTTTCTAATTCCGATGTTGTAATCCGTATGTCCCACTTCCGGTGACATAATCTTTTGTTAGTATTTTATCCTATGAACTCTATGAAATGTGCTAGTAAGTAATTATTTTTGTTTTGTTTTCTATTTTTGTAATTATTTTTATTTGTTTTTCATTTCTAACTATTCTGTTATGGTGATCATTATGTAACATCCGCCGTAATCCCGATGGTTGATGCTACATAAGATCTTAAAAATGTTTTATCGTAGATCATCTCTTGCGAAATAATCTACACTTTACATTCCCTTCGGGAATTTCTTCCGTCATCAGGTAATTTGGCTTCTGCTTTCCCCGCTAGTTCTCCTTCTCTTTATACCGTGACCTGGATGGAATGGTCAGTTTATTATCCTCTGTGACGTCCTAATCGTCTTCCTCGGACGGCCCTCTGAGGGTGCCTGTCTCCTCCTCTCCTTCCGCTAGTGTTCTGAATGATATGACTGCAAATCTATTTTCGGATAAAATCTCCGGGTCCCATCTTGCACGCGATGATCTTTCCCATAACTGATCCATTAGCCTTCTATGCTCTACAGGGTTTGTTATGGAAAGGTAGCTGGTTCTCTGTTGTGTCACTGGGTCTCTCCTGAGTTCTTCCTGTATAAAATTATATCCGAGGTCTCGGAAAACTATTTCAATTCCTGTTCGACCTCTGAGGGTTCGTATGAGATTTATTAGATCAGGTTCATCTGGTCTTCCATCAATGACAACTGATCGCCATTGGGGTGTTTGGAATCGGTCTATTGCGCTGGGTATCATGTGTATTGGTGTTATTCCTGGTCGTCTTTCATTTCTTGGAGATAGTTGGTATGGTTTGTAACTCGGTCCATCTCCACGGTTGCTGATTTGCTCCCGAATTCTGTGAAAGTGTTCTCTTTGCCAGATTCGTATCGTGACAAGTTCGTTTAGGTCTCTGAAAGAACCTATTTTCCGGGGTTGTCTTAGAGTGGCTACTCCTCCTTTTAGTTTTCTAGCATATAGGGTAGTTGGCTTTTGGCCTTCTCCCGCTAGTTTCATTGCGAATATCCAGTCTTCCCATTGTCCTAGTTCTTCCTCTATGTCGTCGATTGGATTGGGTTGACTTCCGCTGCTCTGGTTTATTGCTCCGAATTGTCGCCACTCCTGAATTGCCGCGTCCTGATGATAAAGAGTTATGATCCTTTCGGTCATACTTGCAAATTCTTGAAAACTTAGCATGTGTATTGGTATACTTGCTAGTTGCTGTAAAGCTTTCTCTCCACGTCCGGTGATGGCGTCTCCTCTGAGTAGGAAACTATTTATCCATATTTCTTGCTCTCGCCAGGTTGGCTGAGTTCCTATGTCGAACCACATCTGAGTAATCAATCTGCGTAGCTCGGTTCCCGTGAGCCCTTGCATTACTCCCTGATGTTCCCGACATGTTAGATATGTTGGTACTTGGTGATTATCAATACCTCTCTGACCATTGAACAATGTTGTCCAAAGTCTCGGTATCATTTCCCCTGGTGAGATATTCATGTCTCCTGCCATCGTTTCCAGACGGGTATTTTCCATTGGTACGTTTCTTCGACTTTGCCCGTATAGGATGAGCAGGTCTCGCTCCCTTGGGTCTAGTCGGCGGTAATCGGTGGGATGGTCCATTGCATCATACAGCAATGCCCTTCTTTCCCGGATTAGTTCTCCGTGATTGTTGTAGTCTATTCCTGCCTGGTGTTCGGCGTATTCTATATTTGATTCATGAGCATCTGTTCTGGGTTCGCTTAAGGTGCTAAGCGCCCTTTGTAACTGCTCGAGTCGTAATTGAGGTGGTTGGGTAGGTTGTTGGTGGATGTTGAGTCTCTCGATAAATGTCTCCCTGTACATTCTGTTGAGCCATCTCACTAGATTTTGTTCTGGACTGTTGGTTGAACGATGTGAGATATTATATGTTGGAAACCTCTCTGGGTCGATGGTAGATTTCTGGTAACAATGAGGACACATGGTGGATCTTTCCCTGGTGTCCATGTTGTTGCTGAAGTAGTTAGTTCTCCTGGAGTACTGCGCTTCTATCCGGCTATGGCGTTCGTCTCCAGATATATCTTCCAGTACTTGATCCGGAAATCTTGGCGGTGAGTGATCCAATGGGTCATTGGCCCTTTCCACCATATTTCTCACTTGAAGTCGTACCGGATCCAGTTGGCTGTATAACTGTGTCTCGTTCGGGTTGGTAAAGATGACTATCTCCGCATCTTCGTCTTCCCAACTTGGTGCTACCATCCATCCACGGACTCCTATGTAAAATGATACGTGAGCTAAATCAACGAATCTTACATCAGGTGAGTCGGGTTGTGCCAGTGGATCTTCCGGTGCTGGAGCTGGTGGGTTTTCCTGGCGTTCTTCCTTGAACTCCACCTTTCGTTGACGTTGTCTAGCTCGTCTGGACTTCAGTTTGTCTTCAATGGGTGGTATAGATTGTCCTGTTATCGTGGATGGTCCGGGTGACGGTGACCTTGATCCTCGTCTGTCCCTTGTATCGTTGAATATTACAGTCCTAATGGGTGAGTATACTCTAACCCTGGGTCGTTCAATTTCTGGCTCTGGACCTCGTCGTCGTCCTCTATACTGGAATGTACAGTTTGGAGCGTTGTCTCTTCCATACAACCTGTCCAACTCGGGTCTACTCCTTCGGATGTATTGTACAGGAATGTCCTTTTGTCTTTGCCAAGCTTCATGTGCTGCTAACTTGGTCTTTGGTCTTACGGGTGGCTTATGGCCATGTTTGAGTGGGCAGTATTCGCATCTGGTCTTAACCCACTTACTGTCTGTCTCATTGTCTGACGAACTATCTACCTGATGTTCCAATGGTGGCTTCTCCTCGTCGTCTAAGACTTCTTCCTTGATTACATTCAATGATGTGCCGGTTCCTTCTTCTTGAGCCTCCATAGCTTGTTCCGTTGGCACAGCCGGTTCCTCTTCTGAGGCCAAAACCGGTCCTTCTGCTCCCTCTGTCCTTCGTGGGTGGCTTCTTCCTGGGTCACCTTTCCGTATAGGGTCCTGGTTTCCTCCGAAGTCCATTCCGACGGACGTGCCAATATAGATTACCATTCTGAGGGTAAATCGTACAAGCTGTTGAATAATCCCTGTATTTCTTCCTGACGATGAGTGAGCCTCCTCTTCCTCGATTCGTGCCAGCATAAGCTGTAGCTGTTGTTTTAAGAATTGTTTGCTATAACTGACGGGTGACCATGCGTTGGTCGGTCCTACGAATGCATCTCGCCTCTGCCGTTCTCTGGCTGCTCGTTCCGACGTTCGCTGGAAGAGTGGGTGGGTTTGTGAGACGTTGGCATGTGCCTTTGTCTCCCATCCTTTGAGTTCTTTTTCTTCGAGATGGTCAACTCCGTTGTATATGTGTGGTATGAGCAAAACTATCGTCCAGTTTGCTTCCGTGATTGTTGTTGCTAGTGCGAAGTGTACAACTTCACCTATTGCAATTTCCTCGGTGGGGTGAACGTAGTCTTCCCCTTTGGTGATACTGTGAGGGTTGTTTTGGATCTGGCGTTGTAGATTATTTATCTGGTCTTTTGCCAAGATACTTCGCCTGGTACGTGTATGTATGGTTTTGAGTCCCAAAATTTGGATGACTTTGTCAATGAATTTCCCGTATTGTATTTCATATTCCTTCCAAATTTCATATTTGGTTTGTAGTGGTAGCTGAATTGGTTTTGTTATTAAGTCCATTGCGACTGACTGTAAAGTTCTTGTTGTAAGATGGTAACCGTCACGTATTGCTTGTGACATTAACCAAATAGCTTGCGGTAATTTCCGTTGGTCTCGAATTTTCTGTCTTCGTTCCTCTTCCTCCGAGGTGGGTTCAGGAGCATGTCGTCGCACTCTCCCGTTTTCGGATTCTTCCGCGTCCACTTCTTTGCCTAAAGCTTGGTTCCATACTTCGGCTACAGAAGTTTCGTTCAGGTAATGAGCATTCCTTTGGATATCCCCTGGTAATGCTATTAAGTTCGGAGGTATTTCTGTTGCTGTTGGATCTTCCTTAAGAAAATCTTCTAACTCTTTTTCCTCACTGGCGTTGACGGGCATTATCATCCAGATGGGTCGTTCGTCTGGTAGTTGGGACTCGATGAGTACCCAATCCTGCGGTATTTTGACTGTTTTAGTGGTTTATTCCACCTCCTGACTGCGTCTAGGATTGAGCTGGTATAGACTCCTACTATGACCATTCCCGTGGTACACATGCCTACGGCTCCTGCTACTCCTCGTACTACTCCATTCTGCCAGAGTCGGTGCGCTGTGGCTGAGCCGAAACCTTGGTACCGTACGGCTGAATTTCCGACCGGTGGGCATTCCCGTTGGCCGTAAGGGTCATAGTGTCCGATTTCCTCTGAGTCTTCCTTGTTTTCAAAGTCTAGGCTGACATGGTCAAAGCCTCTTGGACTTGTTGAGTTGTCAATTTCCAATCGGGTCCACCACTGGTAATGTGAGGCCCTGGTTGTTGGATATGGTCCGTAGTGTCCCGTCAATTCTTTTCTCAAGGTGGATTGTCCTACAGCAGATGTAATTAAACCGAACATTAATAAAAATGATAACCAACTGTTACCGAGGTAGGGTATGGGTCCTCCTCGTCTTCCTCCTCCTCCACGTCCCATCTCCGGCGTATGAGGTGGCGTTTGAATTGATGAGGTTGACTGTCTTGGTTCCTCGTCGTCACTGAGGATGACGGTTCCGTCCTGGGGTGAATTGGCAAAATCGGCCAATGAAAGCTGGTGGTGATTAACAATTTCCGTTGTGTCCGAAGTTATTGATGATTCTCGATCTTTGGGTCTTCTCTTTGATCTGCTCACCTCAAAATCCTCTGAGCTACTGCTCTGGTCGTTGTGTTGCTCGGCTATATATGGCTCAGATGTTGCAACTTCCACGTTTTGTCCTGGTGAGGGTGGCATTTCCGTTGCCATTCCTGCTGGACTTGCAGTTTCTGGACCATGTCGTTTCTCCTGAGTGAGCAAACGCTCTAGCTCTCCGGATGTAACTGTTGATGTCGGAATGTTCGTTGGTTCGAAGTGTGCTGGAGGTAACTCTCTGGTTTGAAGGTCTATCTTTGACTCAGCACATACCAAGTGAAACTCGTTGTCATTTCTCCATTTTATCCATTCCTGGCGGTGGCGTGCTAATTCTTTCATTAATCCTTCCTTTTGCTTTTTTGCGCTGTCTGCATTGACATTTTGTCTGGCAAGGTTGCGAATGATTTCCCCGAGATCTTTAATTCGGTTTACCATTTCCTCGTGCTTCCCTGCCTTCCTGGAGTCCTCTCCAATTTTTATGATGTTCGACTGCCATTTCGCCGGAGGTTGGGTTGGTGCTGTGTTCTGTCCGAATAGCTCTAAGATGGTCATCTGAGCTTCCTTCTTGACCTTCTTCTCCTTCTTCGCACGTTTCTTTGCATGGTGTTCACATTCCTGTTGTACCACTGGTCCATTGTCGGTTGCAATTACTTGTCGTACCCTTTTACATCCTTTCCTACTACAGGTTTGGATGGGTACTGTCTCTTCCTCTTCTGAATCTGAAGAAGATTCATTGGCGGTATCTTTGTCCGCTGTTGTAGCTGTGTCCGTGGCTGTTTCTTCGCTCCATGGTATCACTGCTACTGATGGTGGAGTCACTACAGGTACTTCCACTGGTCTTTCTCTTTGAGCGATGCAAACTGCACGCTGTGGTTTGGGTGGTTCACTACTGACCGGTATTGTTGGCGGTGGCATCTTTGTGACCACTGTATAGCTTAAGGCTGGAGCTGCTATGGGTGCTGTCAGTATTGACTCCCTTTCCATTTGGTCCTTATAATCTCTCGCCGCTGGCGATAGAAATGGCGAAGGTGGTGGGGTTGACTCTCTCCTGCTCTTCGACCGCGCTGGACTGTCATAGCGGCTCCTTGACCTGTCGTCTTCCCGTCGCTTCTTCCTCTCCGATGACGACTCCGTGTCCCGCTTCCTGGTCCTGCTGTCTTTAGAGCTATGTCTTTCCCTTGAACTTTCTCTTGAGCTTCTATGTTGCCTGCTCGAGCTTTCTCCATTGGTGATGGCCCGCCCGCGGCCTCTCCCGGCTGG
Organism: Allacma fusca; assembly: GCA_947179485.1. NCBI lineage: Eukaryota > Metazoa > Arthropoda > Collembola > Symphypleona > Sminthuridae > Allacma > Allacma fusca. The sequence goes on along the minus strand of OX359245.1, from coordinate 80,534,607 downwards.
TACCATGTGCGCCGAGTAGGCTGCGAATCTCGGAGGCTCCCTTCGTCGATCCTCCAAGTTCCCTCGTCTCAGATCGGGTCCATAGTTGTCATCAATACGTCTACTGATTCTATGGGCTACGTCCTCGACCTGTTCTTCATGTTGCGGTAACCATTCACTAATGTCGGGGATGTTGACTCGGGTTACTCCACAAATGGGGTCGGCTCCCATCACTTTCCTAGATGAGCTTCGACTGGTCTTGCCTCGTTCATATTGAAGCCCTGGAGTAAATGCCCATGGATCATGGTCATAATCTCCCCTTGGATTCTTTTGTCCGGGCACGTCCTTTTCTTGCCTGTAATTTTGGACTAGCCATGGATCATCTGGCTGTCTATTACGTGTTCTACAGATAGGGATCTGTCGCCGTATGGGAGTGGGATTAAATTCTTGTCCTTTAAAAAGGTAAACAAGATCATCTGGCGCTCGCTCGCCTCTATCTACTTCCACTTGCTGCTCCGGGAAATTTATTGACCCGCAAAAGTGCGGTTCTCGCCGTAGTATGCGATAGTCTAGTGTTAACTCTCGAGGTTTTCTGAGAGCTCCAATTAGTATTGAATGGGTTACGATCTCTCGTCCATCTCGTCCTTGGACGATAATCCTGTGGGGTAACTTCCCGTCTACTCTGAGAACAACTTCCAGTCGTCCCGTATCTGAGTTGGGTAAAATTTTTGCCTGTGGTATTTCCACTTCAGTTTGACTCACGTATTGGGTCCAATAACGTGGTCGATCGTCGTCGTCCCTGTCGACGGCGGGTAGGGCGTCTTGGCGTGGAGTCTCGTTGGTTCGAGACCCGGATGCACGTGACCCTCTGTTCTCTGACATCTGGTTGAAGATAAAATACTTTACAGTAATCTGTTTTAATGATTGTGTACGTACCTACGTATCGGATTCTCCGTCGACCTTGTCGTATGAGATAACTAATGAGATTTATACGGTCTCCGATTTTGAGATCAATCTCGCTTTGACCAAAACTAACACAGTTTGGTATTGTTGTTAAGTATCTGGTGGCGCTCATTCGCTTTCAGACTGATCCAAATCTTCTCGTCCTTTTTCGGGTACGAGTTGGGTATCGTCTACTTTCTCCGGTTTCTTCAGTGCTTTCTCTTTGAGATGCTTCGACTGCTTCTTTAACTCCCGAATTTCCTCCTGAACTTGTTGAAGTTCCTGTTGGATTTGTACTCGTCGGGTTCTGAGGATCGCTGAATGTCTCTCGATGATCTGACGTATTCGTTCTAATTCTCTCAGGCCTTCTGGGATTGTCTTTTGTGATGACATCCAATGACCTGTCCTCTTCTGTAGAAAATTCTACAGGTGTATTAATGACTTCTGTATGCGTATCTACAGAGTCTTGTCCGGTTTCTTCCTCTGGAACTTCCTGGAACACTTCGTCCTCTTCTGTAGAATTTTCTACAAGGACTTTTCGTTCCGTGGGTTGGTTGAATTGTTGGCTAGCCTGTTGGCTGCTCGAATTTGATTTTTCAGAGTGTTCTTGACTCTCTCGGTTTGTTCTATCTCTCTTTCCACTCGTGCTATTGCCTCTCTGATCCGACTGCCTTGCGCTTGTAGGCTTTGCAGTGTTTGTCTCTGAGCTTCGCTGGGTGGGCTTGGTGTTGAGTTCCACAAAGGGGGGCTCTTCCAAGGCCTTTTGCTCATCTGAGTGAAGCAATTGTGTCGAAATATCCGCCTCTACTGAGGGCCAAGGCACCTCAACTCGTGTAGTCGCTTCTGTAGGTCCTTGATTTCCTGTTTTAATTTGTCCAGGTCTCCCTCTCTCTGTCGTAGGCGGTTGATTAGTTCTCGGTTCTGATCCCGAATTGTAAAAATTTGTCTTTCTACACTCACTGCTGTCGTCCACATCAAGTTCTGTTGGACTTATCCCTGAACTACTTAATTTCTTAAGTGTCTTAAAGTCACTTTCGTCAATAAGTGGTTGAGTTTCGTCCTCACCTTCTGATGTTACACCTGAGCTGTTTTCAGCTGGTTTATTAAATCCGAAATATCTTCTTTGGCTTTCTGAGTTTCCTGAAGGGTTGTTTTGTGATCTCCCTCGAGTTGTTTCAGTTTGCTCAGTACTTCCTCCTGTTCCGCAATCTGATGTAAAATTCTTTGTTGGAGACGAATTTCGTTCTCCTTTGCCTTGATTAATTGGGCTTGTAATCCCTTGATGATTAGGATTAATTCTCTCTTTGTATGTGTCATCAGTTACTCTGGTTGAACCTCGTCTTGGGATTTCTCCACTTGTGGGCAGAAACTTGACGTTTGAGGTTTTGTCTCTTGAATTAGCAGTTCTAAAGCTGCGATTCTCTGTTTGATGTACTCTTCCTGAGCTGCGTACTTCCAAATTTTTATCTGGACTAAATTCCTCTGTTGTTTCAATCCCCTTATCTCGTCCCTGATTTCCTCTAGGGTGTTCATTTACTTTCGAGCGAGTGAAATATGGGTAATTTTTATCTAAAAATTCCCTATTATCTGAATAATTTTCTGACGAAAGTTTTCTTACTTGTGTACTTGACTGCTTAGTAGTACCTTTTCCTCCTTGAGTGTTATCTTTGTGTTGATGTAGTCCCTGGTTTGGTTTCCCTCCTTCACTTGGGGTGATTTGAGAGTGTGAGTAATTTTTATCACAAAATTCTCCTCTCTGTTGTACTGGCTGAGCTTGGTCACTTGCACTGTCTGAGTAATTTTCGGATGAAAATTCTCTAGTTATTTCTTCGGTTTGAGCAGGTTGAACTTTAAAAGTCACCTTCTTGCTCGTAGTTGAACTGTTATCTGAAATGGTCGAACTCTTAAGAATTGACCGTGGCTGACTCACTATAACTTTTCCACACTTGTTCCAATTTCGTTTTGTCACCAATTCCACTATATCGGAATCTAAATCATAACTATACTCGTCCTCAATGTGTTCTCGCTGCAGGCACTTCTTAAGCCTTTCCACATGGACTTTCTGTCTCTTTTTAGAATTCCTAAGGTCTTGAATGATATAATTGTCTTTGGCTAAAACTTCTATGACTACAAAGGGTCCTTTGTAAGGGTGAAGAAAGCGTTCGCTCTTTCCAACTATCCTGGTCGGTGTAAAGACTCGCACTGTGTCTCCGATGTTGAATTTAACGAACCTTCTTTTCCTATCATACCAATCCTTACTGTAGTCCTGACGTTCCCTTATCTTAGCAATAGCTTTTTCTATTCTAGTAGTGGCTTCCTCAGCACTCATAAAATTAGTGTCGACGCTGCTTAAACACAGTTGTAAGTTAAAATCATATATGGGTTGTCGCCTAAACATCATAAAATAAGGAGTTTCTTTGGTCACGTCATGGTGACTGCAATTGTAAGCATTTATTAGAAACGGTAAACAACTGCACCATAGTGCTTGCTCTTTTTGAGTATAATGACTCAGCATAGTGCTTATAGTCTGGACCATTCTTTCTATTTGTCCAACACTATTATGTCTTAGTGCTGTAGATGTAGAATGGTTCATGCCTAATCTACGAAGTAATGCTTGAGTGATTTCCGCTCTGAATTCGGATCCTCCGTCACTCAGCAAGTTTTTGAACAGTCCGTATTTTAAAACTACTTTGTGAAGCAAAAATTCTGCTATCCTGTCAGCAGTTTTATCTGGAATTGCTTCTGCGATCACGAACTTTGAAACATAATCCTGTGCGATTATAATGTACTTATTCCCTTTTATGCTAATTTGCATGGGTCCAATGAGATCAATACATAGTGCATCTCCTACATTTTCTATCCTGATTGGATGAAGCAATCCTGCTGGCTTCATTCTCATGGATTTAGCTGCTTGGCAACTTTCACATGACATGACATATTTTGCCACTGAGACGTTCATTTTTCTCCAAAAATAATTTTTGTTGAGTCTATGAAGAGTTTTCTGGAATCCTAAATGTCCTCCGCATAGGATCCCATCATGAGCTTTTGATAGTAGGAAATTTCTAAGTACTCGGGGTACGTATAACTTACGTCCATCTTTATGTACTATAGTAAGAATCCCTTCTTCATCAATTTTATATCGGCTATACTTTTCTTTGTCCTTCCAATTTAACGTATGCCGCATCTTTATTTTGTCCATGATGAATAAACAGTCTGGATCGTCCCTTTGCATCTCCTGCATGTTATGTTCCTCTAACATAGTAACTTGCTCTTCATCTTCAAGTATCCTACACACAGGCTTGTGTGTGGAAAAAGTATCTTTGCTCCCTTCGCACCCCTGTAGTGCGTGAGCTCCTGGAACAAATTTTATTGCTCTATTTAATGACATGTCCTCAGTTTTCTGAGCGTCTTTATTCCTTTGGTCTTCATCCTGTGAAAGACATAGTGAATGTGACGTCTTTTTACTTGTCACAACACCCTGCCCTTTCAGAGGTTGAATCTTCCATGATCTTCCATCGGTGAATTTGATTTCACCTTCCCGGATATTTTTCCTCAGCTCTTCTACTGTGGTCGCCAGTAGAGAGAAATTATCTGCATTATCTGGATTCTCTGTGGATATGTACGTATGCGACGGCGGAGGGTTTTTGTTTTCCTCCGACTCGCATGCTGCAGATCTTCGTTGGATATTTTTCATCCATTCATCCACATCTTTGGAAATCTTCATCGCCTTGATCCGCTTTGGGGTATCAAGATCCGGATTGTTAGCATATCCTGGACTTTCTGCATCAGGAACTTGATCAGTCTTCCTGGCAGATTGTGCAGTGTATGTCTTCAATTGCGAAATGACTTCCTGTTTGAGCTTCCATTCGTCACCTTTTGCTGGCGTTGGATTTCTCCAAGTTTCTTCAAATGCAAACCATTTCTCCTCATCTGTGGGATCGTGTCCGGATGGAATGTGATTTTCCACACTGAACTTTTCCTGTCTCAGTGTCGGTCGGTCGCATTCCTTTTGGACGTTCCTATCTTCATCCGTGAGTACCAATTTCTTGGCCTCTGTAGGACTGGCGGGATGGGTGGGCGGGTTAGTTGAGGACTTCTTTTGTGTAGTCTCAGCTGCCTGGCTCACCAGATCCGCTGTCTCCTGATTCTTTAAAGTTTGATCATGGACTTCCGTATCGGAGTCTACAATTATGGCTGGTGGTAGATGTACAGCTTTAGTTTCAGCCTCACCTGCCCCATCCATTGTTGTGAATTCCATTGTACTTCGTGTTATCTGCCCTTGGGATTTTGGTGAATTAATGTCGACCTTCCCGTTGGCTGGACTTTGTGACGTTATTGCTGTCGTTGACTTTGGAGTAGGAGACCAATCAGTCCCCATTCCAATGTCAGTGATAGTATTTCTGTCAAAATCTTCATGCTCATTTTGAACTTGAGCTTTCTTTGGCGATAGAAATTCTTTCATATCTAATTCATTTATTGTTGCATTGTGACGCTCTATATCTTGTATTAGTTTGAGATTTTTCTCGTAGATATATTCGTTGGTGTATTTCCAGGTATTTTCATCCTCTAGTGGATCATCCTCCCGAAATTCGTGGATTGTAATGATGTCATCTACGGATAATTTCCATTCTTTGAGCGCTGAGTAGCTGTGTGTTACTTCATTTACACGGCTCTTTACGCTCATTGTATGGTTCTCCCAATCCGTTTCCTCCAAATTCGGTTGAGGTACTAAAATTTCCACTTGTGATTTGACTTTACGCCTGGGTTGACCTTTCAATCTTCCTGACCATGGATTTTGTCGCTGTGGGATTATGGCTTCCTCTTCGTCTGAGGATTGACTTTCGTCATCCGTCCAATATTTTCCCTTATAGCTTTCCCTGGTCGTAAGGCTGGCTGCACACGCTGGTGGTGGCATTGTTATGTTCCCCTGAGGGATTCGTTTTTGCTCTTCCAAAGCGATCTTGTGCTCTTTGACCGGATCTGGGTCAAATTCGATCACTCGGTCCTCTGTATCTTCCAAATCTTCCTTTGTATAGGGTAATGGAGCTCTGGATAGAAAGTCTGCATCCAAGTGTAATGCTCCTTTCTTGTATGTGACTTGAAAGTCAAATTCCTGTAGTTTATTTACAAACTTACTTATTCGGTGGTTTGGATCTTTTTGTAATCTTAAGTAGCACAATGCTAAATGATCTGATCTGATTAAAAATTTTCTCAAATAAAGATATTGTCTGAATTTGCGAACTGCATATACGACTGCTGCTAGTTCTAATTCTGTGACTGAGTAATTCTTTTCTGATTGAATTAGTGTCCTTGAAGCATAAGCTATTGGATGTTCTCCTCCATCATCTTGGAGTATACAGCATCCTAGTCCTGCGATTGATGCATCTGTATGCAGTATGCAATCCAACTCTGGGTTGAAATGAGCTAGAACTGGCTGTGTCATTAATTTGGTTTTGAGAATGTTGAAGGCAATTGTTGCATCTGCACTCCATTGGAAGCATCTTATGCGTTTTTGACCTTCAGATTTCCCTTTACTGCCAATCCATGATTGTGAGATGGGACTAGCAATTTTTGCGAAGTCCTTGATGTATTTTCTATAGAAACTGCATATTCCGAAAAATCTTCTTGCTTCCGTTTCGGATTTTGGTACTGGCACATGTCTAATAGCGTCCACCTTTGCAGGATCTGGACTGGTGCCTTCTCTTGATACTTTAAATCCTAAAACAATTACTTCAAAATATCCGAATTTGCATTTCTTTGGCTTGAACTTAAAGTTCTTGTTGCTGGCTCTTAACATCAATTCTTCGAGAGATGCTAATTTGTCCAAAAGATGAATTCCATAAGAGATTACATCATCTAAATATACCATGGCTCCCCTAAATTTGAGTGAGCCCAGCATTTGATCTGCTGCTCGCTGAAAAGCTGACGGTGCAATCTTGACTCCCATAGGTAGTCGTTTGAATGCATATAATCCGTCCTGTGTAATGAAAGAGGTTATAATTTGATCATCCTCGTGTATTAATAGTTGAAAGAAGCCTGACTCCATGTCAAGAGTGTCGAACATTGCAGATTTTCCAAATTGCATAAGTATGTCATCTATTCTTGCTAAAGGGTAAACTTGATCTGTGATGGTCTTATTTAATGCTCGATAATCCACAACTGATCTAAATGTTCCGTCTTTCTTTTTGATGAGAAATAGTGGACTGCTGTAAGGTCCGTTTACTTCCTTTATTATGTCCGCATCTAACATCTTTTGTACTTCCTCACGTACTTTTTGTCGCTCCATAGGTGAGCAAGGGAAAGGTTTTGCCTGAACGGGTGGATTATTTCCCGTATGAATCCGAATGGGATCAATCCACGCTGGTTCTTTCAAATCTCCCTTATTAAATGCGAAACATTCTGGATATCTTGTCAACAATGCTCGGTACTTAGCTCTTCCCTCTTCATCGAGCTCTTCATTGACGTCGAAACAATCGAGCTGTTCTTGTGTGAGCCTTTTATGAGCATCACGTAATTGATTGCGTTTAATTTTGATGAGATCAAAATTTTCCTCAGCATGACCTATAGCTGTCCGTCCGTACATTGTTTGTGGGCATGGAGCTGGATTAAATACATATGCAAAAGGTTCTTCATTTGGTACTACACCTGCGGCTACTAAAAGTCGCTTGCTGGTGTAAAGCTTTTCTGATGGTTGCAAATAAAAATCCTTTTTGATACGTTTTGGAATTTGTATGGGCACTTTCATGTGTCCATAGGCTGGTATTGTGACTGCTTTTCGGGTCCTGCACATCATGTTCCTTGGTACTTTGACTTCATGGAACGAAAAAATTGACCTGACAAATTCTACGTCGGCCTTTTTCTCCCCGACGTAGAGATGAGTGTCTCTAGTCATTGGAACTGTTTGAAATCGGTCACTCCGTATTTCATTATTCTTGTAATCCAACGTTATTCCATAACGTGATAAAAGATCTTCACCTATAATCATTCGTGGTTCCAGTGTTTCCATCACTAGACCTTTGAATAAAAGTTTTTCACCTTCAATCATCATTGTGAATTTGGTGAGACAAATTGGTTTTACTAATTCTGCATTAGCTACTGCTACTCGCAGAGCGCTTGGAACTTCTTTTATTTCCGCACATCTTGGTACTAAGTTTCTTTGGATACAGGATCTTGTTGCTCCTGAATCTAGTAAAGCTGGTATCATCATACTGCATATTTGCACTTGTAAAGTTGACTTGTTGCCGTTTGATAAACGACATGGGTTGAGATCAATAATTTCTAATTCTTCGTCGTCTTTTGACTGACTTTCTACTCTAGTTGCTATAATTGCATTCATTCTTTCTTGGATATCCTTAATTACTGGGGGTGCGTCCCCCTCTGTGAGTTTCCCGACGGATATGGGCTAGATTGTCTTTTGTGTGGGCAATTCCTCCTCAGGTGGCCCATCTCTCCACATCCGAAACACTTTATGTCGGTTTGGGTGGATTCTAGCGCCAATTGTCCCGGTATCGGTTGTGACTGCTCCTGGCGGTCTGGTTGATTTCTCCATGAGTTGTTTCTGTCATTGCTTTGGCTGTTCCGGTCCCTGGAGTTAGTTCTACTCCTGTTGTTATTGTTGTTGTACTGTTGGGGTCGTTGACCTCCTTGGTTATTGTTGGGCTGATAACCCTGGTTCTGGTAACCTTGTGGGTTGGCCTGAATTTGCTGCATGCCAGGGTTGGCGTACCCTGCATTTTGCCCTTGACCGTATCCTTGTTGAGGTACGTATCCTTGAGATGGTCCATACCCTTGGGTAGGTGCATAACCTTGAAATGGTGCATAACCTTGTTGTGGTGGGTATCCTTGATTCGGATTAAACCCTTGGGGTGGCATAAAGCCTTGAGTTTGATTAAATCCTTGGCTGTTATAGCCGTTGTAGGATTGGTTGTACCCTTGGTTCATCTGTTGGTCATTCCACTGACGATTTCCCTGATTGTTAGGGTTGTTGTTGTAGTATTGTCGGTTCGGACTTTGTCTAGATCCGAAGTTTTGGTTCCGCTGAGGGTAACCTTGGTTGTTGGAGCTGTTGCCATCATTTCTGTACTGAGGCCTACTCCTGTCTTGATTATTGTAGAATCTCTCAGGTGTTGGAGATCTACCTCGGTTCCCATAATTTCTTCGGTCATCATACCCTTGGTTGTTACGTCCCCTGTCCGGGTAGTTGTTATTGTTACTGTAACCTGGGCTGGAATTCCGTGAGTTGTTGAAGTTTCCCTGACCTGGACTTCGTCCTCGTTGGTCATTAGGTCTATTCTCAGGTCTCCGATAGTCCTGTTGTTCTCTCACTGCAGCTATTTTCACTACAGTTGTTTCCGCTGGAACGGGTTTCATTCCGGAGGTTAATTTCTCCAACATTTCTTGGACTTTGGCAAATCTTGTCTCAATAGATTCCGCGCCGTCCGTCTTTCGGTCTTCATCATACTGCTTGATTCCCTCTATGAAATCTGCTACAGTCCCTGCTGTCCATCCTCGGCAGAAAACTATGTATTCGGATGTTAAACCTGCGCGTAAGAGTCTGATTTTCTCCAGTTCGGGCATAAATCTGTCGACTCTATTGATTAGTGCTAATTTCGCATCTATGTATGCGCATGGATCTTCATCCGTATTCATCTTTCGCTTTTCCATTAGTGTACGTATCATTTGGTCGGTGATACTGTACCTTATTAAAAATTCCTCCCTGAATTCGTCCCAGTTAATGGTGTCGTAGGGTAGTTCCTCATGTAATCTTCGTTCGGCAATCCAATTTCTGATCCAATCCCTGACGGGTGGGTCAAAGATGATCTGTACGTATTGCATCCTGGTTATGATGGTATCTCCTCCGAACCTGTTGGTCTGAAGTTCGGCTGTTGCGAAGGCTGTCTCTGGGTCATCTACACCCGGTTTGAATTCTACTTTGGGAAACATGAGGGCGGTCATGTCGTCGTCCAGATGTCTCCTTGGAATTATTCGTACTTGTTCTTGGTCTGCAACTTCCTCAATACGTATTCCCTGATTGCGATTGAGTGGTACGTATGGGTTGATGATGTTAACGTTGACCTGGTTGAAGAAATTATTTCTGTTCACAATCTGTCTATTCCTCCAGTTGTCGAAGGCCTCGAAGTCGTGAGGATTACTTGAGTTGCTACTACTGGAGCTGGATGATGAGCTACTTCCTCCGGAACTTCCGGGGTCACTCCTTGCTCTCTGTCTTTCTCCAATGTGTCTACCTCCTCTTGAGCCTCCTCGACCTGGATTTGACCTTGATTGTGATGGTCGCTGGTTGTGGGAGTTGTTGTTATTAGCTCCTCTCGGCTGGTTTCCTCTCCCTGATCCACTTGGTCCTGGGCCTGGTGGTCTGGGTTGGTTATTTCCAATTTGACGGCGTGCTCGTAGGGGTTTACGTCTTTTTCTGACTTGAGTGAGTACTACTTGAGTTTCCGGACTAAGATCTCGGAGTCGGATTCTTGGGAAGAAGTGAGTTTCTCCGGTATTATCCACAAATCGGACTTCCTCTTGTATCTCTTCGTCTCTTTCAATTGCTCTGAACGCTGCGTCGTAGGCGTCGTCTATAGAGATTCTTATCGTGAATTGACCTGGTACTTCTGGAATAATGAAGTCCTCTTCGTCAACTCCAATAAAAATGTGGTCTGTCTCTTCACTAGACTGTACACTGTTATGCTGACCACTCTCACGTCTTGGAGTGTCTCTCTGTACTACCTGCTCTTCTTCTTCCTCGCTGGACGTGTCACTCAAGATTTCTACGTTAGGGTCGTGAATTAATCTATTCAGTGCCTCTTGGTGGTCGTGTTCGTTCTCGACTTCTTCCAAGAAGCCTGGTGGTACCCTTTGTCTGCGAACGCCGTTCGGTAGACTGATGTGTCGATGGTAAAGTCTGAAGTTGGGTGCGATGTAGCTGGAGATCTGCCCTGGATCTAAAGATCTTCGGGTGATTATGTTCCAGAAGGTAAATATCGGGTGTTCACTCAGAACAATCTCTTCGTGTTCAGCTCTTGTAGCTGCAAACGCTTCAAAGTTTGAATCTCTTGCTGGTCTGAACCTTCGTTGTATGATACCGTCCCTTCTGTTGTAATAGATCAGACGTCTCACTTGACCTGTCCAAGTTGCTTCGTTTTCTACCCCCTGGTTTCTGAATCTGTCTTGTTGTCGCGCGATCTTAGAGTATTGTCTTACTGTTATCCTGCTTGGTACTAACTCGTCTTCGGTTGCTTCGTTCTCGCTGGTGTATACTCTGCCACTTGGTCCTGTCCAAATGTTAACTCCGTATTGTAAGTCGTCAAGCCAACTGACTTTACCTTGACTTGTGGTTGGAGTTGTTGTTACTCGAGATGGTCCTGCTACTGCTGAATTTGGTCTGACGGGGACAGCTGGAGCTGTCGGTGTCGTTGGTCGGTTTGCTGACCTGGTTATGAACCTTCCGGTTGGTCTAGCTGGTACTGCAAAAGTCGTTGCTGCACGTGTCGTAGATGCAGGTGTTGCTGTCCGTGACCTTAAGGTGTCACCTTGGACGTACGACTCGTTGCTTCTAGATGTTTGTTCTGAAGGTGGTGGTTGTGGTGCTGTTACAAGCTCTCCACCTTCTATGATGGTCCTGTCGTTGTTGGTTGCTCGTTGCAGGATGTCTCGACCTCGTAAACTGTGGCGGTGTATACCTGTGCGTCCTATCGGTAGGCTGTTGTATAACGAGCCTCTCGGTGATTGATAGACGGTAAACCTATCTTGGGGTCTAAATGCCTGATAGTAAGTACCTGTGTCAGAATTTCTGATGGTATTTGCAATAGTCAATGACGGATTCTGTTCCCGTAGTTGTCTCCCTACTTGCACCAATGTTCTTAAAGCTGTTTCACTAACATCAAGTGGTGGTGCTCGCAACGCGTGCACGGGTGGGTGTACGTAGATTCTACCTCCCGGTGACTGATAAACTCGGTGTACCAAATGTCCGTTACCGTTTGCCTGGGGGGAATCTGTGTTGACGTACAACTTTGTTGTTGTTAAATCCCTCTTAACGTTAGCCTGCGATGTATTACCAATTTGGGTGGTCTCGACCTCCTCGGTTGGTGTCTCCAAATCGTCTTGGGTGGGTTGTGGTCTAAATTGCAGGTTAGGTTGAGTTGGTCGGTTTCTCGGTGTATTTTCCGTTGACACCTGTCTATTCTGACTGGCTGGTGAGATGTGTACTGGATTAATCTGCTGTGTTGTTTCGTGAGAGTTGCTGTGTCGGCTTGATTGCCCCCTATCACCGGTTGTGGGTGTTGAGCGACAGGAATTACTGGACCTCGGGGTCACTCTCGGTTGTGCCGTAGAGCTCCCTGCTGGCGTCTGATTACCTGTCTGGACTGTGGGTGATGTAGTGGGTGCTCTTGGGCTACCCTTCTGTATGGCTGTCTCGCAACGGCTGTTGCTTGGTCTCTCACGTGTCGTAATCCCTTGTGGACGGGTCCTGGGATTTAAGTTGCTGTTCTCCTCAGCACTCTTTACCCTATAATGTCCTCTCACCGATTTCTGGAAAAGTTGTGACCTAGGTGATGAGTAATCTACCTGGTTACTGTCCGTCACCTGGTTACTTGGTCTGAGATGGTCACGATCGGAGTTACTTGACTTCTGATTTCGAGGGGTTGTTAAACCTGCTTGAAGTGTCGCTGAGGCTATTGCCTGGGCTATAGCCTTGTTGATTGAGCTTGAGCTGGTATTCAAGCTTTCTGGTGAAATTCGTCGTGGCGTAACGGGTTGTACTGTAGGTTCGCCTGAGATGGTCCTTAGCGTAGATCTAGATGCTGGTTCTAATAAACCCGTAACCGGATTCCGTGTTACTGGTGGGTTTCGTTGTTCGTACCTAAGGTACCTACTAATAATGTCGTCAGCGCTGGAGTCGATTACGCCTTGTTGGGTGGTCCCGTTGTTATTTGGTTCTTGTTCTGGACCTGACCTACTCTCGTTGCTGACTCGCCTTTCTTGTCGTTGTTGACCAAATTCTAGATTTTCGCTAAGTCTTCCGGATTGTATCACGGTCGTGTACCTAGGTGTATCGTTGAAGAAAATCTGGCTATCCTGGTGTGCCTGATGACTTCTCAACGACAATACCCGGTGCTCTAAAAGGTTTCGGATGACGTCTGTGGGGATGAAAATGTTGTCCCTGACGTTCCGACCGTACTCGAAGGCACGTGTACGTAGCACTTCCCTTTCTTCCCTATTCGGATCTCTGTTATTATCCCGTCTGTGGGTGACTTCAGCTAATCTAAGGAAAAAATGTGTCCACTGGACTGTACCTGTATAAAGATTTTGAGCTAACCTGTGATACACCTCTATCAGCTGTCCTTCCAATCCTCGAACTACCAGAAAATTTTCCACTGAGTTCCGTTGGAAGCCTGCTGTGGTCACTAGTTGTTGAAACGATCCCGCTGGTACTATCACACCTGTACCTGTCACTAATTGTACGAAATTTTCTTCCACTCTTTGGATGTTATCTAGCCCTTCTCTGATCGGTGGTAGCTGATCCTCGACTGGGCCTTCCTGTTCTGTAGACTCAGACACCCGGCTGAGTGTCCTTTGAAAGCCTACGTCTCCTCTATTGGAAAATCCTGGAGATGGTCTTGATAGGAACCTATCTCGCACAAGTTGTTGTATATCTGGTTGTTGAGAAACTGTAGTATTTGACTGTGAAACCTTACAGTGGTCATTAATGCTTAAATTTGACAACTGCTGATTTAGTTGAGTAGTGACCTGGTCACGATCACTCCCTATACTGTTATTGGTACGTGGCACTCCTGTTGGTGAGTCACCTTGTTCGCTCTGTTCGGTTGACTCGTCCGATTGAGTTATTGCTAAATTGTCCCTAAATGATGAGTGTGTACTGAGATTCCCTTGCTGGATAATCTCTGGTGTACTTGTTGCTATAGCAATTGGTCTATTGGAATCCTCCAAGTCATCCAATTCCGTTGAGCTTTGCTGATTAACCTGTTGTTTTGTTTGTCCAGTAGCTTTGCTGCACATTCCTTGGCTTTGTACATCCTGTTGGGATTGTACGCTCGTGTCTTGAGGAATGTCTTCGTTGCCAACTGGGTTTGTCGAGTTGCTGACAACCACATTGTTGGGTGATTCATTGGTCACGTCTTCTATCTCACTTTCTGGAGTTGCGAATCCTTGCTCGCCCTCCTCTACGCTTGTATGATTGCTTCCAGGATCCGTGATGATTTCAAATGATGACGTGGCAGCGCTACTAGTTGGTCTTTCCTCAGGTTGATTGAATTGCGACAGGATTTCCTTGATCGTGGGGTCAGCATCGTGACTGACAAAAACCATGTCTCCTCTAGCATTTAGCATGAATTCGCCTGTGGTTTCAACCTCCTGGTCTTGTTGGACCTGTTGGCCCTCCAGGTTGGTTACCTCGAGGTCGCGTAATTCTCGTTGCATCGCTAGTCTATGGAGATTCTGTCCTTGCACCACCTTTGTTTTTGAAAACTTTGGTGTTTGTGCTGTCGATACTGTTGGTGTTCGTTTAGGACTGGTTGCCGTACCTGTTACAGGTGTTGACACCGTGTCCAAGAACACATCCATGCTTTCATCATTATTGTCAGGATTATCTCCGTGCCCCGTGGCCTGCGAGCCCGATGGACTTTGTGCAGATAATGCCAGGGTTGTACTGCCGGATTCTTCCATGACTGTAGATGTCGAAGCTGAAGATGTTGAAGAGAGGTCTACACCTGCCGTTGCTGTATTAGCTTTGGCTTTTGCTGCTTTCCTCTCCTCTTTCCTGCGGGCGAGGATCTCCTCCAAGCCTGTTTCATTCTGTGGCACTGGTCCTGCCGATCGCGTAGTCCTTCGAGATGGTATTGAAGGTGCAGGTGGTGGTTCCCTCCTTGATAGATGTTGGTTCTTTTCGGGTTCCATACCTGTAAACGTCCTAACTTTTTCTTGATGGGCTGAAAAATGCTAAGGCGTTTCGTAGAGTTTGGTTTTATGAATTTGTTTTGACGGTTGTGAGAGTTCTTTTGTCAAATCCCAATCCTGAAAACCTTCTTAAAACTTATGCCAAATTTTAACTTAAACCGTTTCCTAAAATTTTGCCTTGTATGCCTATGCTTATGTGATCCTAGTTGTTAAACTTAGTTGTGCCAATTGGTGATGATAACTTGGAAAAGAAAATTTCTGTGCTTAAAACCTAAATGTTCAATCCCTGAACGTCCCTAACCTTAGCTGTGAATCGTCTTAAAACTTAATCTCTGTAATCCTAACGTTTCCAATGAGTACCTCCTGGTGTTACCACCTGAATTTCCTTAAAACCTAAACTTTCTAATCTTAATTTCCTTTTAAAACTTAATCCTTTTAAACCTAGACTGTCGTACACTTACTTTCTTTAAACTTAAACTCCTTAAGACCTATTCCCCTTAAAACTTAGTGTCCTTTGAAACTTAACCTTCCCTAAACTTAGTCTCCTTAATCCTATCCTCCTTAAAACTTAGCGCTCTTAAACTTACTCACCTTAAAACTTAACCTTCTTACAATAACTTATTTGCAATGGCTAGTTGCGTCTAACTCCTTAAATTATCAGTCTTTTGTCAATCAACACTCCTCACGTTCGGGCCGGTGTTGCCTAAATTCCCTAAATACTCCTATAATGATTCCCGGAATTAATAAGGACTGTATTCCTCGCTACTAATTACCCTTCTGTCCCAAAGGATATGTTTCGCGTCCTAATTCGTACCTAAGAACTTCCTTGAACCGATCCTACCATCAGCAAGGCTTGTATCTGTTGTAGACAGCAAAAACTGAAAGCACCAGAATTTACTGAATTCCTATCCCTATAACCAACTCTCAAAAACCATGAGCCTGTGGTTTCTTATGCCAATTCTCTCTACTCTAGCAAAATCCTTCGAGAATGGCTAACTTATGATGCACTCAAAACCATGAGTCATCTATGGAAGAAGTAATAAATATGAAAGTCCCTATGTATGGCCATAGCTGGAAACCGCATACATAGATTTTAAAGTGAACCTCCGTGCTTTAGAATGTCCCCTGTTATCCTATCCACTAAACCATGGACCTCCTTACTAGTAATAGTCATTGCTGTTACCTATCCGCTAGCTCGGGCACATTACAAACATATACCTATATCGGTGCGTCAATCATAGCCTCTCCGATTACCTCTAGTAGGTCACAGGCTTATCGGTACTTTTGTCGGCACTCCATCCGATCACCTCCGTGCTTGGAATGACTCGAACCCTACTAAACCATAAGGTCCCTCCTAATCTTCCTAGCCTCTCGGATTCTACGTATACTAAACTTATACACAACAATGATTCCGCTCACATTTCGGCCCTTGAATCCCTAAAACTACGTAGATGAGAATTTTCTTATATGTATGCTTATGTACTATGCCAATGTGTCCACGCTCAATGTACCTCGGCCCTTTGGACTAAATTTTGTTCAAACCTTAATTAGACTGTCCTAATCACCTCGGTGCTCATATTCGGCCCTCCCGAGTAATTTTGCTCACCTTACATACTATAGTCTTTAGATGGTCTGATCTACCTATGCTCTCTAACTGAGCTATATAGGTTTTGATTTGCAAAATGACTAACTGAAATCTGATATGCTCCGTGCTCACATTCGGCCTTCCGGATTGACTTTGAAATCCTAATATTTGTCAAAACCATGACAAATTATTTCCTAATTACCCAGCGCACAAAACGGCATTTCTGGTAGAAATGGAAAGATGGAAGAAGAAAAGAAGTTTGTGAAAAGTTTATGATAGTTCCTATTGTTACCCGTGTAAACCTACACATCAGGTAAAGAAAGTAATTTTCAGCGAAAGAGTTTTAATTGGGTTTTGCCACCTTGCCATGGGGCTCTTAATTACGTAATTTGGAGATAAAGACTTTAGAGACATTTGCGCTCAATGACGGCCCTTCAAATGTACTTATACTAGAAGGAGAAAAGATGTAGAGAAAGAAGAGAATGAAAAATTTATTTTTTGAGTTGTTTAATGAAAGATAGATCATATTGTTGCTTCAAACTAAGCTTGAAAAGTAAATTCTGAGAGTCTTGTGTTAATAAAAAAATGTCCTAATTTAATGAAGGATTTTAATTGTGTTTTGGGTTCCTATCCCCTAGCCTGGGGTTTCCCAAAACTTTGAAAAGTAATTTGAAGAGTTAAAAGAATTTCAACGCTCAATAACGGCCCTTTTGAAATTTGGAACTTAAAACTTACGAAGAGAAAGATTACTATTATACTGCGCTCAATTAACGTCGGCCCTTCAGCCGGAATAGTTCTCTTTACAATACGAACACTGTTTATGCCTCCGCTCACAACGGCACTTAAGGCGTTTAAAAAGATAGAAGAAGACTTATGTTACTGGAAGAAGCTAATTTTGGTGAAAATTTGTTATGCACATACTCCTACTACGTACTCTGAAAACCACAAAATACATATACATATATGCGCAATTTTCTAATTTAAACATATGATTTGTATCTAAACTCTGGTTAATTACTCCTGAATATTATCTACGCCTCGTAACTACCTGACAAAGTTAATATGCTCCTAAACATGAAATTCATGAACCTTAAAGAAAAATTGTATTACCTTATTGGACGTCCTCTTCCCCTAATTTTCCGGATGGAAAGAGTCCCAATTTCACTAGTCACTTAAAATAATATTCCTGGCCAGTAAATAGTTCTTTTTATAGTGCCGCACTAGGACTTCTGAACTGTTATTTGAATCCGCGCGTGATGATAATGACCAAATTTTCTTTCTTGAGGTAACATTGTTGCATGTCATAACTGCCTTTCACGAGAAGTTTCGGGTGGCCCTGGAGAGAAATGAAGCATTTACTCCTTGTCGAGCCCCATACTTCCATCCCGTGAATTTTATTTGACTAACGACCTTACTTGCTACAAAGTTTGGTCTTTTGTCACAGGGTCGTCCTCCACCTGAGGACCCTCCGGGTCTTTACCGAAACCCGAAGGCCTGGCAGAAACATCATGTTACGTTGCTATCACCCGGGTATTGATGTTGTGTGGGTAATAGTCAATGTAGCCTAGGTTCGGGCGTTCCATTCCCCTGAATTATGGTTTCGATGTTGGTGAAACTCATGAATAAATGGAACTTATTGAATTCTGGGTGTAGTTCTTTTATTTAACTTTGGGCCAATTTAATGTTCCTAGAACTGATACAATTTACACTGAACAATTTACATTTAACACAAAATAGAATTTGAAGTCTGAATCTCTTCTTCCTGAAATTCTGAGAATTTCATGTTGCCCTGCTTGCTACCTTTTGAGATCCATCCCGGAGGGAATGGACTCTAGGTGCGGCTCCTCTTGATGTTGCTTGCTTGAAGTCGAGATTAGAACTTGTACTTAATCTACGTGTCTTAATCTAAATCTAATCTTATCCTATTCTTAGTTTATTGTTTATTAAATAATCTGAATCATTTCCTTTCCTTTACTTATGATTATGTTAGGTCAGCGTTTGGTCTCACGTAGCTTCTGCTTACGACCTTCTAAACTATTTGCTGACTTAGATTATGCTTATTCTACTCTATTTATAATATATCCGTAACAATATAATTCGATTTATTGTCTGCAATTTGGTAGCTTTTGGGCAAATGGAATATTTCAAAAACTTATCATTTAAGGCAAATGGTGTACAAACTGCAGAATTTTAAATACACTAACGCTGCGCTTAAATTCTTCTTGGAATTCCACGCGTACAGGGTGACCTGAATCTATTTTCTCCTTCTTATCTTAAATAAGGAACAAAACAAACGATTCCAACATTTTAAAAATAATTGATTTTTGCAAACATTTTTTCATTATCATGTCAAAAATCGATGCCGCATCTCTGAAGAAGGTGATGCAATGTCGAGAGTTTTTAGGATTGTCGGCATTGAAAATATTTGCTCACGTGCAAAATTATTTCTGGAATATCTTTTGACGTCACTTGCTATATACAAATAGCTTTGCAGATGATAGGATCTCAGGGGAGCTTTTCCTACTTTGCAATTATTTATCATAAGCTCTTGAACGATACAAAGCGGGCAATTTCTAACCAAATTGTTGGTCACCGATGTGCGGACGTCCATCATTGGAGTTCCTTGAACAAAGATTTGGTAAAACTGTCTACAGAATGTCTTGGTACCGACATTGGTCAAAATTGACCAAAAGTTGATCCATGTCTCAGATTACCCCATATTGGTCAGTGTTTTCATGTTCGCAGATTGTTTGGATTGTTGGTTACAACGTAATATTTAGTTTCAATGCTGGCTAAGGTTGGGTAAGCAAAATGAGTTTTTTAAAATATTTGCTGTTTTGAATCCGCAAAATCACTTAGGTTGAATGAATAGTGGGAAATATCCGTTGAAGGAACCTGAGGTGAAAAATGACTGTTTTAAGGACTTCTTACTTTAGTTTTCTGGTTTTCAAAATATCTCGTTCTTGTATTTTTTCCAAAACAGATAACGAGACAAAAGAAGATTTTAAAACCCACGAAATATTCATTCCTAACATTAAATAATTTTAATCATTTTTCCCAAAAATTAAATGTTGCTGGTTGTAGAAATATAGAACTGAATATATTTAGACACAAATGATTGCTTCCTGTAATTCCCCTAACGTGAAAAATATTCGACTTGTGGAATATACAGAGTGTCCAATATCATTGTGATGCCCATTTTACAGATAAGGGATAAATGAAATGCTTTAGCCGAACTTGACCTTAACTTGACCCAAACCTGACATGGCTTAACGTTCGTCAGAAATTATTTCAGCATGAGTTTAGCACAGTTAAGTAATAAAAAACCTTTAAAACCACAAAGGCCAGCAAACCTGAACTCAAAAACCAAATTCAAGAATTCAAACTTGAACTCAAACTCGGAATTTAGGTTTGGAAGTTGAAGCCAAACTTGATCACAAACTTCAGCTCAAACTTTAAACTTGTTTCTACACTTGGAGTAAAACAAGAAAATCAAGTCTGAAACTTGATGCAAATTTTAAACTCAAACATGCGTATCAAAACTCAAACTTGAACATCAATCCGAAACTTGAACTTCAATTTGAAACTTGAATTCAAATCTCAAGCTTGAATTCAAATCTCAAACTTGAATTGAAATCCCAATCTTGAGTTCAAACCCCAAACGTGATCCCCCACCGGATCTCAAACTTGATCTCAAACTTGATCTCAAACTTGATCTCAAACTTGATCTCAAACTTGATCTCAAACTTGATCCCCAACTTGATCTCACACTCGAGCTCAAACTTGATCTCAAACTCGAGCTCAAACTTGATCTCCAACTCGAGCTCAAACTTGATCTGAAAATTGATCCCCAACTTGATCTAATATCGAACTCAAACTTGATCTCAAACTTGATCCCCAACTTGATCTCAAACTCAAAATTGAAGCCAAACATCATGCTAAACTTGAAACCACACTTGAACGCTAACTTGAAATTAAACTTGACCTAAAAATTAAAGAATTACAAAGAAGCATCCAAAATAAGTTCGTGAGGCTAAAATGGATTTCTTTTTAGAAGAAGTGTTTTTCCGAAGTTTGTTTGATTGTTTGAGGGAGATTTCTGAGAGGTGGACAAATATGGGCTGATGGAATGCGGGGCAGAATAACCGGGATGCGTTTTTGCGGTCACCTTGTACTTGAGAATGGATTGAATGATATTGGGAAATATACAAGGCTTGATCTGTGAATGATACGACTTCGCGACCGTTTCCAAGCCTCGTTTTAATCAGGATAATTTGGGAATTTGTGGAAATTTAAATGAAAATACGTCGACTTTTGCAGAATAATGAAACACTCCTAGAGATCCTCACATTTAAAAATTACCTTGACCTCACACTTGAAGTTAAACTAAAACTCAACAAAATATCAAAACTTCAATTTTATAACCAATTGCAAAGAACTTCAAATTTAAAGCTGGTCTTCAAGAAGCTCCGTATTCAGTTGTTTGACTACTATCGTATGATTCGGTTTCTTCGAAACGTATCAGACTCGATATTATTTTACATCGGTCGATACATCGTTCTTTAATAATTACTTTAACAACTTTTAATTTTCTTGATTTCTTGCCTTACCGAAAATTACTGACTGTCCGGATGACAAGTGTCAAGATTTGAAGCTGGGAGATATTCTGACCGGTGGAACGAACGGAACTCTCGGAAATTTTTTATTTCGCTGTTCAGGTCGATCTGTTCTGGTCCCGGCAAACTTCGCTGGCCGATAAACCTCTTCTGGACTTTGACTGAATCGATGTCACTTCGAAACAAACGAAATTACTTCGATGCAGTTTCGAGTCACATCAAAGTTTATTCAAAGCAGCTTTGAGTCAAATCAGAGTTGGTTCGATGCAGCTTCGAGTCACATCAAAGTTGTTTCGATGCAGTTTCGAGTCACATCAAAGTTAATTCGATGCATGTTCGATCAAAAGCAAAATTATTTCGATGGAGCTTCGATTCGAAGCAAAATTATTTCCATGGAGCTTCGATTCGAAGCAAAATTATTTCGATGGAGCTTCGATTCACAGCAAACATGTTTCGATGCAGGTGGGATCAGAAGCAAAATTATTTCGATGGAGCTTCGATTCAAAGCAAACATGTTTCGATGCAGATGGGATCAGAAGCAAAATTATTTCGATGCTGCTTCGATTCAAAGCAAAATTATTTCAATGCAGATTCGATTCAAAGCAAAGTTGTTTGGATGCCACTTCGATCAAAATCAAAATTAATTCAATGCAGCTTCGATCAGAAGCGAAATTAATTCAATGCAGATTCGATCAGAAGCAAAATTATTTCGATGGAGCTTCGATCAAAAGCAAAATTATTTCGATGCAGCTTCGATCAGAAGCAAAATTATTTCGATGGAGCTTCGATTCAAAGGAAAGTTGTTTCGGTGTCGCTTCGATTCAATGGAAAGTTGTTTCGGTGTCGCTTCGATTCAAAGGAAAGTTGACTAGATGGAATTCGAATTAAAAACAAAAGCATCTCTGTTTCTTATTTTTAAAATATTAAACTTTAATTTTTCGTAGAAACAAAGTTGTCTAGATACAAGTTTCATTCAAACTAATACTGTCCCTCCAATTTAGATTCTCTAGAAAATTAAACGCTCTCGATGGATTTTCGAATCAAAGCAAAATGACACATGTCCGATTTTAATGTTATTCGACTTTGCTCGACCCAATCAACAATCTGAGCATTTCATGTACTTTTGTTTTGTACACGCAATTTTTTTTGGACTGCGACCTATGCCACACAATGTTATTTTTTGAGCAAATTTTCATTCCATTCAATGTTAATTTCAGACAGTTTCTACATTCTGCTGCTTTTGCACTTTTACTAACGCAACCACTGCTGTGGTTTAGTTTTTAGTGAATCTGAAAAAAACCAATTTTTATGACAAAACATCAACTATGAAAATGTGTTACAACATTTTAAACACCTAATGATTTACTAATTTTATTTGGAGAATTCGGGCTTTTATTAATTTTGCCAGGTAATTGTCTGAAAAATATGCAAACATTACAAACGAAGCAAATTCAATGTTTCTTCCTTCATTTTTTTGGACTCATACTGAATTAATCTTTGAAGCTATGTTAAAAATATTTGTTCTTTTGTCTGCGAAAAAACGATGTTTTAAATTATTAATATTTTCAACGGTTTTTAAGACTAAATGCTACTGTTTTCAATTAGTAAAATCCCAAACCATATTTGGATTTGATTCGATTTATGGGTATCCAATTTGACAGGTTTTCGAACAATGGAACTACTGCAACGTTGAAATCAATGAAAGTAGATACATTTTGACTGATTTTGTTGCAACTGCAGAGATTCGAAAGAACTTTGGCGGCTCTTAAATGCTTCTAGAACAGAAATGATTTTACGCAATATTTTTAGAACGGCTATAATAATAACGCTATCCGAATCTTATAGGAGTAGTGCTTTGGTATGTTGATCGTAAGGAATTATTTTGTTAACTGCAAAGTTGTTTCCATCTGAAAATCTAATTTACTTTTTTTTAAAAATAATTACTCGTATTTTCTAAAAACCACAATAAAGAATTGCGGGGGACCCCGACGAAACCACAGCCGTAGCTTTATTTGTTTAACAGTTTGCCTTGCGCAAGATATCGTTTCAAAATTTAAGTTTGCAAATCGTAAGTGTGGGTCCCCAGTTAAGCTTTAAATCGTCACCTGCAAATCCTCTGTGAAATATTTAGTCACGAAAGTCCACGAACAACCATAATTTGCAATACATTGCGATCTCAACGTGTGTAGGGTGTCCCATTTCTAATTTCACCTCTTTAAGTCAGAAAACGGACAGAACATGCGATTCCTCGAATTTAAAGGTATTTCGTTTCTTCGAAATTTATTTCATTGACAAATAGATTAAAATTGAATCCGCGGTTCTCAAGCATGTGACACTAAGTTGAGTTTTTGTGTGGATTGTCTGCATTGAAAATATTCTAAATTAATTTGCGAATTTATTTTGAGACTTTATCTTAGCGTGGTGAGGAATCCAAGAGTTACTTTCAGAATTGTGGACACGACCTTTGGGAACAAAGTTTGGGGAAATTCATCTTCACGCGTAAAGATTTTTTATGCAAAATGTTCGTCCAACAGGAACTCAGAGAGTTATGCGAAGTTAAAGAATTGCTTTAAAAAGTTAAAATTAACAACTTCTTGGTTTCAGCGTATACAAATATTCGTTTGTTCTTGGACTGCAATTCTTAAGCTAAGTACGTGATACGTATTCGACGGAATTGAATGAAATTTGAGACAACACGGACGTTTTAAATATTTTTATGAAAGAAGTTCTGCTTTCTGGACTTTTGCACCTGAAGATTAATTTCCCCAAACTTACTCTCTTGCCACGTCCACAGTTCGCAACTCCGGAATTTGTTAGATAGCTCCTGCAAAAGCGCGTACAAATTTTAAAACACGAGCGTCGACAGTTCAGAAATAAAAATTCTGTAAGACTAATTTGTGAAGCTGGTAATCTTAAAAACATCTCGACTTTCCTTCATGTATTTGGGAACTGTGAGAATAATTTTTAACGCTGATCACAATTTCGTTGAATCTGGAAAAGAATTTGATTTTAATTAAGGAATCACAGATTTTTGTTTTTTGTGCCTTATTTGAGCAATGGAGAAAAAAAGAAATGGGATACCTGTATTTGACGAGTATTTGTCATAAGATGTTACACGCCACACTCACGGACTATAGTTGAACAAATTCTTTACCAATGGTCCGATATTGATCACCCAATGTTCGTGTTCCCGAATTGGCAAAAGTTCTTGACAATTTATTATATTGCAGAGATTGGTCACAGTTGATCGCAAGTGGGTCAGTGGTTTCAGTTTGCCAATATTAGTCAGATATATTTTAATGTTTGCAGGTTGACCAACGCTGGTCACGCATGTAACATTTAATTTCAATCCTGGCCAAAATTGGGTAAAGAAAAACGTTTTAAAAAGTATTGGCTTTTGTTATTCAGCTAAACTCCTTCGGATGAACGAATAGTGGAAAATATTCGGGGAAGAAACCTCGGGTTACTTATTTCGGGTAGTCAAAAGCCAGGCTAGCGGCTGTGAACGTTTTGACTGATTAAAAGTTCAAGGAATTAGTTGACATCAATTTTGTCTAAAATGAATTCATGGCAACATTTTTGACCAATGGACGTGGTCAATAAATCGCATGTGACGAATATTGACAAACCTGTTCCATGGATTCTTTTTTGACCAGAAAAAAACAATAATAGCTGTGAAAGTAGTAGTTATTAAAAATAGTCAACAAATGAGACTAAAAAGACACGCCAAACTTTTGGCCAGAACTTCCAAGAATGTAAAACAAGTTTCAAACAAATCAAAACCCCACTTTTAAACTCTTCTCAACAACCAATCTTTTTAAATTATTTTGATCGGAACGGTGTGGGACACATTTTTTACAGCCCCGTGTCGTATCAAATCTGTTTCTAGTTGAAAATGTTTCTTATCGTAGCTTAAACACCTTAGCGTTAGGTTTTAATGAAATTGAGCCACGTCAGGATATTTTGGAAAAATTAGTATTTAGAATTTTCTATGTTTCAATCAAATGGGGATTTTTCCGTAAATTCTTTACAAAAGTCAAAAGTTCGAACAACTGTCCAATGCGTTACTCAGTTTAGATATGGTGGAACAGAAATGGTAACAAATTTGATACAACATGTGGGAACTAAATGTTTTTATTATAAAAGTTCAATTTGTTATATATTATTAGTCGGGGTATTCAAAACAAGCGAAAACCATAAAACTCCATGGAAACTCACACTTTGCAAGTGAACATAACGCACCTCCCGAACTACTTCATCTGCGTTACTTATAATTAAAAGATATCAAAAGATAAAAATAGGCAGGAGATTTTGTCAAATGACAACTTTTGTGCAATCGCTCACACAAATTACATTGCCAAGGGATAAAATTAATATGACCTCGTGATGTTTTAGGAAAACTGCCCTGGAAAAGATAGAGCAGTTCGCTTTTTTGATATAATCTTCAATAAGTGGGGTGTGGATGGGTTTACTGCCGCGCTAAACTTCAGAGATAATACACAGGAATACAAGTATGAAGACATTGAATTACTTGGACACTACTTAGGCAAGTTGAATCGGTTAAACATTTGGCACAGAATGCATTTTGAATATTTCGATTTTATAAAACATGAAACATTTTTTAATTCATCGTCCTAATAATTTTAACTCGTGCAAAGTATCCCATGAATTTTTAATTATTTCTGATTCAATTTTGTAATATTTAAGGGAATTTATCGACAGTCTGGAAAACCCCAGGAAATGTTGAAACATTTGCAAAGTCTCGAGATTTTGTAAATGCATTCATTCGCGAAGGAAAACACTGGCTGGAAAATATTTTATTTGAACTAGTTAGTTTCGTTTTGTTACTCCTTCAGTAATTTAAAAAGGTTTCATTTTCTGCTTCAAAATGCTTAAACAATTGATTTCAATTCTAGTCATCGGATTTGATTCCATATTTGCGTCTATCAACCGTCGTGATTTGCTTATTTGATGCGGACGAAAAGATTTACGACGAATTCAACGTCAGTTTGGAGCCATCGTTTGAGAAATCATTCAATCGATTAAAACAGAAAATCAAAACATATCCCGAGTATCTCTGGTGGGCGTAAGTATTTCCTGAATTTTGAGTTTCCGTTCTCCTTTGACAATAAATTTTGAATTACGGAAAATTGTTTTAAAAATAAATTGTCACTGCATTATTCATAAATGAGCTCTCTCTATACAAACAGCGTATTGACAAATATAGTAATATATTTAGCAGTGATGGGCGTTTCAGCAAGCGCTATTCTATTCTACTCTATTGTACTTTTCAACAGTTGCCGCCTCTATGACACTCTACTCTACCAGCGGTTTTGGATAGAATAGAGGACCTCTACTGCTATTATGTTTATCTGACTTGCTAGCTATTATTCTACTCTATTATGTGTTAAAGTTATTGTCGCTACTCTACCTCTACTCTATTCTCGAAATTTTTTTTGGCTCTGCTAGCTACCACTACCTCTACCAAAAAAAATACAGTATTTACAGAGAAATTCATGGTGTTTTAGAATAAAGTAGCAGAATGTAATATAAACAGTAATGAAGTTAGAACCAATAGTCCTCACTTGTACCTATAAACGGTTCATTAAGAATCTGAATTATCATTCAATTTCTACCAGGGCTGGATATCGGAATTCGAATTGCATATTGCCCCGAAAACTTTGACCCTCGTTTGTATTCAAATGGTCATTTTCCATGAGTAATTGTGAGCAAGAAAAAATAGATCACTGATTTCTGCTAGTTTAACGTTAATATTGAGGTTTTATTGAATACAATAAGATCAGTACCCCATTAGTACAGCTAAAAAATTACCACAAGCTAAATTAGATAAAAGCTTAAAAACTAGCGTGTTTATAAAGGGAATTACGTGGTTATGACATTTGGTTATGTATTTCCAATTCCCTTCTATTGCATTTGCAGCTACAAAACACGTTCATGAGTTACTGTAATGATGAAGTGAAGTGAGGTTGTATATACGGACACCAGATGTCATTCCGAGTATTAAATTGGGTGTTCAGGGAAATGGTAAATTTATGTATTACTTCTTATTACTATAAGCTTACTACTACTACTACCTCTACTCTATCATTATCATTAGAATACGATGTACTGTTCTACCTCTACTCCTACTACTGGTATCTAAATTGGGACCCTAAATAACGCTCCTCTACTCACTTAATTTTATATTAGCCTACTATTTTCCTCTACCTCTATTATGCTAGAATTTCTGTATACCTCTACTACACCTCTACTGATGTTTTGCTGATTTTAACGACCCTACTCTATTTCTACCACTACCTCTATTTTCAGTAGAGTAGAGGTCCCAGCACTGATATTTAGATAGTGTTTGCATGAACTGTCATGTTCTTTGACGTCCATTTTAAACCCCCACAAAAAAGTATAGCAATTGATTGAAACTAATTGAATTGCTATTTAGGTGTGATTTCTTTGGCGCCAAAATTCCTTTGAAAGAATTCCAACAAAAGATAGAAAATTGTAATCGGAAACCAACATTGGCGCTGAAACTCTTGGAATTCATCAACTCTGGGTCAACTGGTGAATCAGAAAATGATGATTACAAAATCACCGGGAACCAATCAGAAGCCAAGAAACCACGCTTGGACTATGCAATAGTAAATTTTGTATGATTTGTAATGTAATGTTGACTTTGATGGTCATGCAGGGTTGACAAATTGCAAGAAACCAAGAAAACCTTTTGAGTTTTACCATTTCTTATTTGCTCCAAAAATTATAAACGCATTTTGCTAAAAATCGTGAAATTTTTTAAATCCGAAAAGTTGCTTGAAAATCCTAACATGATTTTGACATTTAAAAATTAAATCATTCTTTTTAATTCGAGTGTAGATTCTAAAACCAGAAAAATACGAAAGGGCAATTGAACTCAAACTTCACAATAAATCATTCGACGGTCATAAGTCATTTTCAGGTACGCAGCACTTCCGATTCGTTGCCAGCAAAGGTTGATAAACAAATTTTTACGAATCGACATTACTCCTGAATTCGTTACGTTTGTTTCCCTAGTTTTCAAAATATCTTCTCGCATTGTTTCCAAAAACGGTAACGAGACAAAAAAATAATTTAAAATCAATGAGATATTCACCATTAATATTAAATAATAAAATTATTTTTACCAAGTAAACGTTTGTGCTTTTAAAAAAATAAATACTATTTAGGTATATTCAAATAATTGAATAGTGCAATTCTCCTAAAATAAAGAATATTCAAATTGCGGATTATACAGGGAGTCCAAAAACGTCGTGTTACCCATTCCCCAGAGAGTAGATGATTGAAGATCTTTAACCACCCTTGACCTACGCTTGACCTAAACCTTACATGGCTTAACATTAGTCAGGAATCACTCCATCCTGAGCTCACCACAGTTAATTAATAAAATCCTTTAATAACACAAGCATCTGCAAACTTGAACTCAAAAACCAAATTCAAATTTCAAACTTGAATTTCAATCTCAAACTTGAACTTCAGTTTGAAACTTGAATTTAAATCTCAAGCTTAAATTCAAACTCAAACTTGAACTTCAACCTCAAACTTGAATTTAAATCTCAAACTTTCACTTAAATCCCAAACTTAAATTCAAACCTCAAACTTGAACTTCAATTTCAAACTCGAATTTAAATCTCAAACCTGAATTCAAACCTGAAACTTGAATTCAAATCTGAAACTTGAATTCAAATCTGAAACTTGAATTCAAATCTGAAACTTGAATTCAAATCTGAAACTTGAATTCAAATCTGAAACTTGAATTCAAATCTGAAACTTGAATTCAAATCTGAAACTTGAATTCAAATCTGAAGCTTGAATTATCAAATTTGCAAACCAACTTGATCTCAAACTTGATCATGTACGATATTCAAAACTTGATAATAAAATTAATTTAAGACTTGATTTCACACTTACACTCGCACGTCGCCTTAAAGCCAAACATCATGCAAACATTGAAACTATACTTGAAATCCAAGTTGAAGTCAAAGTGTGCCTAAAAATTAAAGAATTTCAAAGAAGCGACCAAAATAATTCTGTGAAGTGGAAACGGTTTGCTTGTGAGAACAAGTGTTTTTTCGAGGGATGTTGGATTGCTGGTTTGAGATTTAGGAGATATTAAAACATATGGGCTGATGAAATGCGGGGCATAACTAAATGCGTATTTGCGGTGACCCTGTAAATGCGAATGAATTGAATGATATTGAGAAATTAACAGGGGTCCAATTGTGACTGGGCCGCCCCCACTTCATTTCCAGACCTCGTGTAAATCACGATAATTTGGGATTTTGTGGAAATTTGAATGCAAAGACGTGAAAACTCCGCCTCTGATTAATAATGCCGGAGATGGAAAGTCTTTACATATTCATTATTCAAAGCCATTAAGCCAAACCTTCTCTCGACACTAAAACCAAATCTCCAAGTCCAAACTCTTTTGCGCATCTCGTAAAATAGTAGTATGAATATTTTAAACCCAGTCAGCTTATCACATTCAAGCAATTTCAAATGGT
The DNA here is from genome assembly GCA_947179485.1 of Allacma fusca. Classification (NCBI taxonomy): domain Eukaryota; kingdom Metazoa; phylum Arthropoda; class Collembola; order Symphypleona; family Sminthuridae; genus Allacma; species Allacma fusca. Next base: position 80,505,013 of record OX359245.1, on the reverse strand, counting down.
TGTAATTTGCGAGAGCTCAAGTGTAAAAATGCATCAAGTTCGAGCCTCAAGTTACTTGACCTTGAACTTCTAAAGCCACACTTGACCCAGAACTCAACGTTAGTTTAAATCTGGATTTCAGGTACAATAATTAAAAGCATGGGATCAAACGACTACAATATAAATAATTTTTCCTGTCAGATCACCAGCGAGATCTCAACATGTAACAAAACTTATACTTGATATCAAACTTGAACTTACACTCGATAGTAAACTTGAATTATTTAAGCTAACATTGGGATTCAAATATTTAATAGATTTTTAACCGGAATTTGGCTTGAAATAAATACTCGACTTCAGATACAATATTTGGCCTTAAATTCCATCTTCGATTGAACCTCGTACTTGACCTAAAACCTTCATTTCATCTAACACTCATACTTAGCCTTAAACTGAAACTTCAGCTAAAATTTAAACTTGACTTAAAATTCAAGTTGCACTTGAACTGTTAATCAATAACTTGAAATTTCTCGAGTCCCTACTTGAAATAGAGCTTGAATATCCTCTGCAATTCCAAGTCAGTTTATACTCAATAAAAAGCTCCCACTCGTAAATCTACTTCAAATTCATCATTTGACCTAAAGGTCTTGTTACGTACTTTTTAAATAAGAATAAGAGCCCTATAGTTAAAAGGGGCGTGGACTAAAATTAATCAATGCGATGAACAGGAAAATCAGAAACTTAGCCACAGAAGATTCTGGAGGATCTTATTCCTTGAGTAAAATAAATATTGGTGGAGGATATTCTTAGTTAAGGAATAGGAATAGAATGTTCTAGAAGGTCCGGAGGAGAGGGCAAAATCGGTGACACGTGTTATTGCTTTGTCCTCCGAGGTTAGCGTCTTAAGGCAACTTACCGAGATTAAGTAGAGGGAATAAGGAAGTCGTAAAGTTACGATGGAGTAGACAAAAATTAACTCATTCGCAATAAAAGAGGCGACAGTAAAAATCAATACCTGGACACTTATGTATTATCATGTGGTAGAGATTTTGGAAAAAGAACTAACTGTCCAAAATAGGTATTTATGTTACTTTCGGCGCCAGAATGTCGGTGAGCCTCTCGGAAAAAGTCTGATTGAGATTTTGTCCTCGGAGATTAAATCTAGTCATAAAAATACCGGCTGCGGATGAAAATCTCAAGCCGCTAATACATAAGGGAAGTTAAAAGTATAAATAGGAAAGTAAAAAGAGTTGAAGAACCACTGAATATCTGGTCCTGAAGCGGGCGACAGCTCTGCTGGACTTCTCCTAAAAACATCTTAGATATTTCAGGCCCTACAGGATGGGAAAGTTATCCTACCTGTTTGTATCTCTCTCTTTTATATTTCTATATTTGTACTTTGAAGATTTAAGTAGTTGAGAAGTAAAGAACTTAGCTTTAGTCTAGTAAAGGGACCTAAGGATTAGTTAAGTCTTGGTAGTATGGAGAGTTAATCCATCTACAGGTAGCTAATTATAATAGGGGAATATTAGAACAGAGACAGAAAATAATATCAATTGTACATTTTGTAAAGACCGTTAGATCTAAGAACTTGACAAAGAATTGTTAGTTGTAAGTTGTGCCTATTGAAGATAAGGTAATTAAACTTTGATACATTTGTATAATTATAATTAATAATAATAGAGTTTGATTTAGAAAATCCATTGGTAAAATAAGTTGAGTTGTATTTATGTAATAATTGTGTGATTAATAAATTTCATCCTGGACGCGGGAAGATTTCCCAAATTGAAACAATGGTTTGTCAATAAGGAATTAATTTTGCTATGTGTGGTATAATTAACTAGTAACAGCCCCGTGCTTCGCACAGGAGCAATTACTTGTGTAAATAAATAGTGTAAATAATAAAAGTGTAAATGGCAATAGATCTCTTATCAAGGCCTGTCGAGAAGGCTTAATATTAATATCCCGCTTCGCCAGGCAAAGTAATCTCATATAAGACGAAGTATTAACTATAAGACTAACAATTCGTTTCATATAGGTAGTTGGCAATTCATCATCAAAATATTATGGGACAACAGCTTTCGGCCCACTAAAGGTTTCTCCCAAACTCAATATTTGGCTATACACGTGGAATTTAACTAACCGCTTGATCAATTTAATACCAACGTCGTTATTAAATCTTGCTGTTGCATCACTGTATGGTGCTTCACTCCTTATTGTTAGTGGATCAGCACACCGTGCTGATCAAATATGTTTTTTATGTTATTATAATTTGTATATAAATCCGTTGTACCGCAAATATTGTAACTGAAGCCTCAGACACTGGACGCACTGATTATTTAATTTTTCCTGGTAAGAATCCCACACTAATGTGAACAAAGTTCAGTCATTAAAATTCTCCTCTTATCAAATTATTCTGTACTGTAACCGAACGTAGTTTTTCTCACTACCAGTCTTAGTTTAATCCAAATTATTGATGATTTATGTCTAATGTTTATATAATAATTATGATTAGCGCTTTTAAGTGATAATCTAAAATGGCGTAATATTGAGAGCTTCCCTTCCAGTAGGCTGCAAGCAGTTGGTTTATAGCCGAGAAGAAAAGCGAGCTGAGCGAGCTGAAAAAGCTCTCCTCCTCCTCTGCGACAGAGTCTCAGCTTTCAGCCCGCTGTGCTTCTCGGCTTGTTGTATATACCACCGACTTGCTTGGCTTAAGCCGGGATGGTTTGAATTCGTGAAATAAGCCGCGAAGGTTTAAATCAAAGGACAGGTCGAGAGCAATAAGAAGAAGGATTCCCCCACATTTTAGCTGAGTTTCACCCCTATCAGTCTTCATCGGATCGGATTGATCCGGACGGATTCGGATCGGATCGGATTCGGATAGGATGGAAAACACAATTAATCCTATCCGTCAAACATATGGCAGACCGGATGCATCATTTGAATCCGTGTATTTGTTTCGGATAGGATTTGATGCAGTAATGTTGTTTGTGATGTTCTGTGTTTTCGGATGATCCGGCGGATATCCGCGGATATCCGTCTTTTAGATGAGCCCTCTCGTGAGGAATAATGCTATCATATTGTCACGCATTTTATAGTAGGGAGATTCTTGGATTTGAAATAGAGGTGAGGCCAGGAAGCGGGCTATTAGATTCGGGCCGGCCCGAACCCGACCCTGCCGGGTTTTTAGCCGGGTTCGGGCTGCAAATACGAACTTACGTCGGGCTCCGACCGGGTTCGCGCTGCACTAAAACAATGAAACCGGTTTAAGATCGGGCTTGGGCCTGCATTTATTTTTCAGTTCAGGTTTTGGGCGGGTCACAAATTACAAATGACCCGACAATTCTACTAGAATATGATTTAGGACAGATATGTGGCATGCATATTTGACGTTGCGCAGAGTTCAAGCATTGCTTTCGTGAATATTCATTGCAAAGCTAAATAATGGTTCACTGTATTTAATACGTACACATGCTTAAACATTTTGAAACGATCCTTTAAGTTTGATAGTTTATCTTCAAAAAATTTCAGAGCTAAGTTTTGCTCCGTGTGTGCAGGTTTATTGGGATGGACAGTATATGCCATTAAAATAGAATATGTAAATAAAGGTTTCGCAGCGGATTTAATTGTTATTAAAAAGCCGGATTTTTATCGGGTTTTAAAACTATTTAAATATCAGGTTTTTTAGCGGGTTCGGGTTGTAAAATATTTTGGAGACCGGGTTTTTAACGGGTTCGGGTTTCAGAAAATGTAAAGTGCATAAAACGGGCCGGGTTGAATATCGAATATTTAGCCCGTTGGCGGGCGGGGTCGGGCTAATTGAGTATTTGTTCGGGTTTCTTCCGGGTTCGGGCCTGAAGTCAAGCCCGAATCCCACCTCTAATTTGAAACTTTAATGCATTCATGAGAATTTCCGTCCTCCATACACGCATGCAACGTGCCCGGCATCAATTGTTCAAATTCTTCGCGAATTTGTTGTTACATGTTTAATTATTTTTCTCAGTACTTATTTCCAACATGAACTTAAAGAGTTGGTGGAAAAATATTCGAGACAAAAGAATCAAGGAAAGTCGCGTCAATTATATTGAATGCATAATCTATTTGTTTTCAGTTTTTTGGAAGCAAAATTGGTTTTGCATCTAACTAGGTAATTATCGATACACCGGAATTTAAAAATTTTCATATTGATTTGAATGTGATTAAATTAGAAACATGCCCAATATATAACATATATCTCTTTTACGGTTTCTTGAAGTAAGGTTCGGATATCCGTGGATATCCGCGGATCGAATCGGATGCATCCGTCAATGTATCCGACGGACCGGACCGAAAATTATATCCGATCCGAACATTCCGGATCGGATACGGATTCTTATAAAATGGTATCCGACTCTATCGGATCGGATAGGATGGGTGGTTTTGAAATCCGGAATTTACCGGATCGGATAGGATCGGATACGGATGAGATCAGAATCCGATCCGTGAAGACCTTGAACTGTAACATGTGACTGAGCATAGGACTGTAACATGTGACTGAGCATAGGACTGTAACATGTGACTGAGCATAGGACTGTAACATGTGACTGAGCATAGGACTGTAACATGTGACTGAGCATAGGACTGTAACATGTGACTGAGCATAGGACTGTAACATGTGACTGAGCATAGGACTGTAACATGTGACTGAGCATAGGACTGTAACATGTGACTGAGCATAGGGCTGTAACATGTGACTGAGCATAGGGCTGTAACATGTGACTGAGCATAGGACTGTAACATGTGACTGAGCATAGGGCTGTAACATGTGACTGAGCATAGGACTGTAACATGTGACTGAGCATAGGACTGTAACATGTGACTGAGCTTAGGACTGTAACATGTGACTGAGCATAGGACTGTAACATGTGACTGAGCATAGGACTGTAACATGTGACTGAGCATAGGACTTTAAAATGTGACTGAGCATAGGTTTTTATAATGTGACTTGTGGAATTGTGAGGCAGTTGGCCTAGGGGCAGTTGGCCTCGAATTCGTGAGGTGATGGCAGTTGGCCGCGGTGGCAGTTGTGGGGTTGGCAGTTGGCCGGACACGCTGGATCAGACCAGCTTCATAAAATCTGGATCAGACCAGACCATTGGCATCACTAGTTTCTAGAATGTGTGTTGCAGAAGTGCAAAAAACCGAGGGCGAAGGAAGCAACTGTTGGAACTGGGCTACTTGAATCGGTACTTGAAAGTCCAAGTTCGGGTTCAAGTAAAATCCATGCCCAGACCCGAACTTGAACTTGGTCCTTATTGCAAGTCAATTCTGTGGGCTTGCACTTGGACCAGAAACGATTCGAAGTTCCAAGTTTGGATCCAGCAAATACTTGAACTTGACCCGATTCAACCAAGTAGAAACGCTCATGATCCCGAACTTGATCCGAACTTGACCTGACTTGTTACTTGTCAAGTACTACTTGAACTTGAGCGCAGCTCTGATTGTTGAGCGCTTTTCAAACATTCAAGAACGTTTTTATTGGGTGGTAAATTTCAAAATAAGTTAATTAATTATAGCTTTCAGTTCTCAGTGCAGTTGTAATTTTTTTCCCCATTTTTAGTTATAATCTCAGGAAATTTAGAACATTCTAAGCAGTAGATGCCACAGTTACGGAGGGAACTGCCTTCCCAGAAATTTCACATGTTAAATTTTATAAGGATTTTGGATTTTTCAAAGTTGACAATATTTACCATTCGTGATTGAACATATTAAACCGAAAATTTTCTTAAAATCTTTTAACAAGTGATTCGGAAAAACGATCTACTAGGACAAATAATTTGATACGAGCCTGATCTATTTATTTCCACCACAAACGTTTCCCTATTGCACGAATGAACAAGAATATTACAAAACATTCATTCAAGCAAATTACTTTTAAGTTATTCCAAATGTTCTTACACTTGGTCTTTTGTGTATGAAAATACGTCGAACAACTGTAGCAAATTATAAATCGCATTACTGAATTCATAATATAAAAATTAATTTTATTCGCTTTTAGCATACATCGTAGGCACGTTGAGCAAATTCCTACTCGAAATAATTATTCGAATGTCGAGTTCTTTATTTTGTATATTCCCAGTAAATATTTTAGTACACGCTTGGCGTGTTCGTTTGCAACCAAAACATTCCACAGTAGGACACGCCGGTGCTGAATTTGTCAATGCATTTCCCACAAGAAATTCCGGTTTACATTTCCTATCCACTTATCATTACTGTTAACAGCGGTGTTCAGCTTTCATATGAGTCTGTATTTTTGAAAACGGCCACCCGTGAAGGTAATGATTTTTAAAAACACTTAAACAGGGTCGATCAGACGCATAATTATAATTTTGAAATTTCCTATATCTTTTTTACTCGCGGAACGCTCAAATAAACACTTTTTAATACATTCTAAACTCAAGGAAAGCATAAACCGTACATTGAAACATTTTTAAGCGGGTAATTTTTATAATTTGGGTGCGAAGGCAGTCAAATCGGTTAAAAACCGAAACAGGTAATTTATATAATTAGATACAAGTAAGGCGTTGTGCACATTTTATGAATGAAATTAATCCTGTTAAATGTCGGAAGGATTTATAAACAAATAATTCAGTGGGACCCAGACAGTCAGCTTTGGGGATTCAAAGGGACCATTAAATCCGCACTAATAGACTCGTGGGGAGGGGTAACTGAATTAGTTGTGGAGAAGTTACGTAATACACGGCCAGCGCCTTGGATGTAAATACAAAGCTCTATCACGCATCATTCCTTGGGTCCGTGTCGGAACTCAACTAGTCCCAAATTTATTTTTTACTAATTTGTATGTTTCTTTTCTGTAGACCATTCATTTTTGGCCTAAATACTATACACACTATTTAAACATTGTATGTACATAAAACAACGCAATGTTTGGCAAAACAGACAGGTGGAAGGGATAAAGTTGTTAAACGTTTTAAATCAAAGAAAGAGGAATTTTTGTGATCCTATTTTGTTCATGAAATTTTGGCAGTGCTAGTGGAAAGCTTGTAGTAAATTTTATTCGGATTCATTTGACTCACATATAAAGAGTCTAGCCCCAAAATTTATTGGATTTATTGATTTTAAAATTACTGCACATGATATCTCTCATGGAATATTTGTCGCATTTTTACAAAATACTGAACGAGGGTTTCAAAATCAACGATATATTCACCCTTAATGCTGACCGTGGTAAATTCATTTTAACCAACAAAGTTTTAAATTATTTTTATTTACCAAATTTCATATGTTTTCCTACTTCTGAAATCTCCCATCATAACCGCCTTCTTAAAAATTTTAGTCTACTCAGCATGACCTTGTTCTTTCTAAATATATTCTACTCAATATTGTTTTGACGTCCTTCGAAATAACTTGTTTTAATTTTTGAAAATTTTGTTGTTTATATTAATAATTATTAATTATTTTTATCATTTTTAAATTTTTTGCATTCTTAAATTCCTGAAAATAACTGGCTGCCCGGACGAGTGTCCAGAGTTGTAGATGGGAAATATTCTTTTAGGTGGATTGGGGAAGCGGACGGAGCTTTTGGAGATTCTCTATTTCGCTGTTCATCAGGTCCCGGCGAAATTTACTGCCCGATGAACTTGTTGTGGGTTCGGGCTCTTCCACATTCCAAGAAAAAAGAAATTAGTGGACGGTTTATATCGATTGCATCGATGTTATTTCGAAATAAATGGATTTGTTTTGATGCAATTTCGATTCAAAACAAAATTATTTCGATGCAGCTTCTCTCTCTCGATTCTAAGCAAAGTTGTCTCGACGGAATTCATGTTAAAAACAAAAACATCTCTGGGGTTTTATTTAAAAAATATTTTACTTGCAGTGTCGGTAGAAACAAAGTTATCTGGATTCAGTTTTCATTCAACCTAATATTGTATACATTTTCTCGATACCGTTTTCGAATAAAAGTAAAATGAAAATTACGATTTTAATTTCAATCGACTTTGTTTTACGCAATTAACAATCTTGCATTTCATGTGGATATTTCTTTTGTACACACAAATTTATTTTTTTGACCACGTCCTATGCCACACAATGTAATATTTTGAGAAAGTTCCTATTCAACTCAATGTTAATTCCAGCCAATTCCTAAGTTCTGCTGCTATTGCACTTTTACGAACGAAACCACTCTTGTGATCTGAAACCAAAATTTGGGTCGAAATTCATGGAAATCCTCAAATCTGAGTCAGCTAATGACATTTATTCGGAATCTGACACCAGATGTAGTACATTTTGTTTGGTGTTATGTGATATAATGTTCGATGTCTCTCTCCATTTGTAAATTGTTCTAAAAATTAGAAATGTATTCTTGCTAACGTTGCAAAATTTTGATTAAATATTTTCAAAGTTCCAAAATTGACGTAAGAATCTTAAAACCATTGTTTAGAAAATTTCTCTTTTTTTTGAAAGTTTTGAAAAATCTGGAAAATATGCTTCACTTCTTCGGGGATTATTCAATAAATTGAAAAACATGAAAAGACAAGAAATGTGTCGGGCTTAAAAGCACTCGTTTCCCACACCTTGCTTTAGGTTATGAATGCGCTCAGCGCTTATCTCTGCATTTGCAGAATATGTAACCATTTCTTAACAAAGGGATTCGTACAATGACTCCCATAAAAGTGCATAGAATGTTTTACAACCTGCATATGTCTAAAAAGTAATTCCGAATTTTTTTCACGGATAACAATACTTTGTAATGTCATTAATATAAACGAATCTCAACTTCGCTTCATGCTCTTGAATTTAATGACGTCAATTTCCGACACAGTTCCAAACTTTTGGTCTCGCTGGGATATTGAGCCAGGCTCACTCAAAATTTCATTTCGATCCGGAGTGGGCATTGGGCGAGGGTTACTTGTAATCATAAAAGCTTGTTAAGCCAGGCAGCCGCTCCTTGTGGATAAAATCTATTTCTGCTACCCCTATTCTGATTGTGGGTACTGTTTTGGGAGGAAATCTGGGAAATACCACACCGGATATTGAACTCTTGAATATTCTTAACTGCATCTGATAAATGGGATTAATACAACTTTTCTAATCTACACTTCGTAGGGCTTTAGTCGACGTCAACGTTGAAAGATGTGATTTTTGCAGGAAGAGCAACAAAACTCCTCAATTTGGTACCATAAGTGGGATAATTTGTACAACTTTTTGTTGCAAAATTTATATGGGAATAGCTCCAGCCACAGGGATTCTCTAAGAATTAATTCATGACACAAAAATATTCCGAGACTAAATTTGCGCAGAAGAAATAATTTATGGAGGCCGAATGTCGATTCACATTTTGGGGTGGGCACACGTCAGTGAGAAATTGTGTAGCGTCTCATATTTTTAAACAATTTCCTCGACCCAGTCTACAGAAAATAACACAAATAATAAACAAATTTGAATCGCCTTCTTTGCAGAAAATTTTGTTTTAGATCCTTGGAAATTTGTTCCACTCCGATACATTCGAACGACCTTTCCTTTTGTCACATTCCCAGTCCCTGTCAGCTCTTCCTCAGTCAGTTCAAAAACTCCTTCAAACCTCCTCAGTTTTCACACAATGCTAAATTAATTAGTGGGTGAGACAAAATGACGAGGAAAGCATTATATAAAACCTTGCATATTCCACTGTAAATCATTTCCTGATATTATTAATTTAATTTAACTATGAACTCAACCCTCAATTCCCTGATCTTTTCTTTGATTGACCAACTTTTGATCAGCAACTTCCATTGAAATTTCCACCGTAGCTTTGTCAAAATATTTCCCTAATCTTTGCAAACCTCATCAACCAATTTAAAATACTGTAAAAAAATTGAATGAAAAATGTTTTTTAAACTTTTTCTCAATTACGTCAAATTATTTTTTGGGAGCATTTCCCAGTGTCAGCAAAATTTGCAAACAATTTTCAGAATATTTTCTACGAATTGTTCTTATTTATTTCATAAATTTTCACAAAATTTTAAGAATTTACGCAAGATTTGTTACCAATTTCCTAAAAATTATCCATCGATTTCTCCAAAATTCGCAACCAACTTGAAGCTAAGCGGGAAGCCACATTTGAATTTGAATTTTAAGTAAAACTTGTACTCTGGCAAAAATCTGTGAATCGGAAATGGTCTACTTGTGAGGAGAAACGGGTTTCCGTGGTGTGTTGGTTTGTTCGCGGGATATTTTGGAGAGATGGAAAAATATGGGTTAAATAAAAGAGATGTGTTAACGTGGTGACCTTGTAAATGAAATTAGATCGAATGATATAAAAAAATCCTGAGGTATTATGGAATTTGTGGTAAAATGTTTGGGATTAAATTCGGTGATTAAGTTGTAAAGGACACGCGCTCCCGTCCTTCCTGTAATTCACCTGAAACGAAGAATATTCTAGTTGTGGAATATACAGGGGGTCCTATATCATTCCTTTGCCTATTGCCCAGATAAGAGATAAATAAAATGTTTTAACCGCACTTTACCTACACCTGACATGACTTAACATTCGCCCGAAATCACTCCAGCATGAGCTCAGCATAGTTTAGTAATAAAAACCCAATAAAAACACAACGTTTAATAAAACAAACTTGCATACAAATCTTAAACCTTGTCTCCCACTTGAATTTACATCTTAAACTTCAATTTACAACTCAAATTTGAATTTGAATCTCATAGTAGAATTGAAACCGCGAACTTGAATTTAAATTTCAAATTTGAGTTTAAACCTCAACTTTGAGTTTATATTCGCAAGCTTGAATTTAATTGTCAAACTAGAGTTTAAATCTCAAACATGAATTTAAATCTCAAACTTGAATTTAAATCTCAAACTTGAATTTAAATCTCAAACTTGAATTTAAATCTCAAACTTGAATTTAAATCTCAAACTTGAATTTAAATCTCAAACTTGAATTTAAATCTCAAACTTGAATTTAAATCTCAAACTTGAATTTAAATCTCAAACTTGAATTTAAATCTCAAACTTGAATTTAAATCTCAAACTTGAATTTAAATCTCAAACTTGAATTTAAATCTCAAGCTTGAATTTAAATCTCAAACTTGAATTTAAATCTCAAACTTGAATTTAAATCTCAAACTTGAATTTAAATCTCAAACTTGAATTTAAATCTCAAACTTGAATTTAAATCTCAAACTTGAATTTAAATCTCAAACTTGAATTTAAATCTCAAACTTGAATTTAAATCTCAAGCGTGAATTTAAATTTTAAACTTGAATTTAAATCTCAAACTAGAGTTTAAATCTCAAACTTGAATTTAAATCTCAAACTTGAATTTAAATCTCAAACTTGAATTTAAATCTCAAACTTGAATTTAAATCTCAAACTTGAATTTAAATCTCAAACTTGAATTTAAATCTCAAGCTTGAATTTAAATCTCAAACTTGAATTTAAATCTCAAACTAGAGTTTAAATCTCAAACTTGAATTTAAATCTCAAACTTGAATTTAAATCTCAAACTTGAATTTAAATCTCAAACTGGAATTTAAATCTCAAACTTGAATTTAAATCTCAAACTTGAATTTAAATCTCAAACTTGAATTTAAATCTCAAGCTTGAATTTAAATCTCAAACTTAAATTTAAATCTCAAACTAGAGTTTAAACCTCAAACTTGAATTTAAATCTCAAACTTGAATTTAAATCTCAAACTTGAATTTAAATCTCAAACTTGAATTTAAATCTCAAACTGGAATTTAAATCTCAAACTTGAATTTAAATCTCAAACTTGAATTTAAATCTCAAACTTGAATTTAAATCTCAAACTTGAATTTAAATCTCAAACTTGAATTTAAATCTCAAACTTGAATTTAAATCTCAAACTTGAATTTAAATCTCAAGCGTGAATTTAAATTTTAAACTTGAATTTAAATCTCAAACTAGAGTTTAAATCTCAAACTTGAATTTAAATCTCAAACTTGAATTTAAATCTCAAACTTGAATTTAAATCTCAAACTTGAATTTAAATCTCAAACTTGAATTTAAATCTCAAACTTGAATTTAAATCTCAAGCTTGAATTTAAATCTCAAACTTGAATTTAAATCTCAAACTAGAGTTTAAATCTCAAACTTGAATTTAAATCTCAAACTTGAATTTAAATCTCAAACTTGAATTTAAATCTCAAACTGGAATTTAAATCTCAAACTTGAATTTAAATCTCAAACTTGAATTTAAATCTCAAACTTGAATTTAAATCTCAAGCTTGAATTTAAATCTCAAACTTAAATTTAAATCTCAAACTAGAGTTTAAATCTCATACTTGAATTTAAATCTCAAACTTGAATTTAAATCTCAAACTTGAATTTAAATCTCAAACTTGAATTTAAATCTCAAACTTGAATTTAAATCTCAAACTTGAATTTAAATCTCAAGCTTGAATTCAAATCTCAAACTTGAATTTAAATCTCAAACTTGAATTTAAATCTCAAACTTGAATTGAAATCTCAAACTTGAATTTAAATCTCAAACTTGAATTTAAATCTCAAACCAGAGTTTAAATCTCGATCTTGAATTTAAATCTCAAACTTGAATTTAAATGTCAAACTTGAATTTAAATCTCAAACTTGAATTTAAATCTCAAACTTGAATTTAAATCTCAAACTTGAATTTACATCTCAAACTTGAATTTACATCTCAAACTTGAATTTACATCTCAAACTTGAATTTAAATCGCAAACTTGAATTTAAATCTCAAACTTAAATTGCAAACTTGAATTTAAATCTCAAACTTAAATTGCGAACTTGAATGTAAATCTTAAAGTAGAATTTAAATCGCTAACTTGAATTCAAATCTTAAGCTTGATCCCCAACTTCACCTCAAACCTGATCATATATTTCATCTCAAACTTCACAATAAAGTTCATCCCAAACTTGATCTGGAACTTAAAGCCAAACATCATGTTTAACTTGAAACCACACTTGAACTCTACCTTGAAATCAAACTTCAGAAAGAAGAAGAACAAGAATTTCAAAGAAACGACGAAAATAAATCTGTGAAGCTAAAATAGTTTATTTGTGAGAAAAATATTACTTACTTGGTATGTTGGATTGCTTACTTGAGATTTTGGACAGATGGAGAAATATGGGCTGATGGAATGCGAGGCAGAATAAAAAGAATACGTTTTTACGATGACTTTGTACTTTGATGAGCCCAGATGTTAGAGGGACTGTATGTTGTGCTGTGTTAGTATGAGATGCGTACTTTGTGAAGATGACAATTTGATCACAATTAGACACATGGAATTTATGGATAAAATAAGATTTTGCTTTGGTTAGCTTGGGTTTTGATTCTGACCTACGAGCGTATATTTTATTTACAAAATCTACGAGAATTAAAATGAGAGAAGTGTTCACGTCAAAGGCTCGTCAGTAATTGTATGTGCATTTTCTTGAAGGTTAGAATTTACAATGGTTTAGGTGGTAAGATAATGTGAATAAAAGAAATGTACAGGTCAGTGGAAATTTCCTAGATTAGCTTATTTAGAATAAATGGGTCAGTAGATAAACAGTAGATTGGTTGTTGGTTGCGGTGCTGTAGAAATAGCACCGCTTGTCAAGTACATTTACCTGACGCGAAGAGAAGTAACCATCATTTCCATAAAATGTTTACTGAAAGGTGAACATACATGATAACGGATTTCATTTCATTCATTTTTAGTTGTAATCTCAGGAAGTTTAGAAAATCCTCAGCAGAAGATGCCACAGTTATTAAGGGACCTGTAATCCCTGAAAGTTTACTGAAATGGACAAGGCTGTCGAATTTCTGCTTGAAATCCAATAATTGTGAAATTACAGAGGAGGTGAAATTTTGGTTGCTGTCGTTTTATCATAAAAGTGCTGGCCGTTATAAAATTATTCAAAAGCACTGGGAAACTTTATATTCAGAAAAACGTGAAATATAAAACAAATAAAAGATCATTTAAGTGTCTCGCACAAAACTTCTTGTGTAAATCGACTTCAGAGAAACATTTCGCTGTTGTTAATTTTTTTTTGACCTGCGCATACAGTTTGTGCAAATATTTCCGACCTAAAGTTTCCAAAGTAGGACACGCCAGTGCTGAATTTGTTAATGTATTTCCCACAAGAAATTCTGGTTTACATTTCCAATCCAAGTTTCACCATTTTTACTAGCGGTGTTAAGCTTTTGCATGAGTCTTTTTTTTAACAATTCACACATTTTCCGCCCATAAATCCCGATGGAATGGACAAAAAACCGAAGAAACTCCAAAAATACAATAATTTATTATAAATTTATAAATTTGAATATTAAAAAATGGACAATATCAATTACAATGTTGAAACGGACAATTTATATACATACCTTTGTAAGGCGTTTGCACGTTTCGTTCCTCAGAATGACATTAATCATGTTAAATCTCGGAAGGATTTATGTATATGCAAGGAAATGAGTAGGACCCAGGCTGTAAAATGTGGGGATTCAAAGGGACCATTAAATCCGCACTAATAGACTCGTGGGGAGGGTTAACTGAATTAGTTGAGGAAAAGTTGCTGCCCACTTAATACAGGGCCAGTGCCTTAGATAATACAAAACCCTATCACGCACCATTTCTTGGGACCGTGTCGAAGCTCAACTAGTCCCAGATTTATATTTTTCTAATATGAGATTCTTTTCTGTAGACCATTCATATTTGGCCTCAATATTATAAACACTATGGGTATACAACTCAAAGCAATGTCTCGTTGTGAGAATGGTTGTTTACAAAAAACAGACAGGTGGAATGTACAAAGCTTTTTAAACGTTTTAAAAAGACGCATGAGGAATTTTTGCGCAGATATTTTGTTTAGGCAATCAAGACAGTGCTAGTGGCAAAAAATTCTAAGCACTGAGCTTGTAGTAAATTTTATTGGGATTCATTTGATTCTCACATAAACGGTCTAGCATCATAACCCTCTTGTTAAAAATTATAAAGATTTCTCAGTATGATTTGGCTTAGAGCTGCTTTTGGGATCGGTGTACATCCGGGAAGTGGGTTCGGGAACGGGTTCGAGTTCGGGTGTCAAATTAATGTTCCCAAATTCTTTGGGACCAGGTTCAGGAACATTGTCAGCAGACCCGGGATTTTGGGAACGGGACCGGGTATGGGAACGGGTTCAAGCTTGATGAAGGTATTTGTGTTCCCGTCGGGAACCGGGAACATCTTCGTTCCAACACCCGTTACATGCTTCACGTTCCCGGGAACTACACATCCATCTATCGGAGAAAAAAATACAAACTATGCACGGTTTGCTTCGTGAAAGTGTTCAGATTTGAAATAATAATTTTACGTACGCGGCTTCGCTAGAGCCGTTTCGTATTTTGTCAGTAGGCATCGCATAGTAGTGATTTCCACCTACTCTAACTTGCAAAATATAGGTCATTGCAAAACGCAATGGTGGAAATCGTTTAAGCAATCTTCGTGCAGCTTTTTCGGCAACGCAGACCAGACTCTTAGTGTAATGACCATTTTTAATAGTGCCTACATCTACTGTCGCATGGTACGCATGCATATATGTATAAGTATTGTTAAATCAATAAAACGTGAAGAAAAAAATTGGCTTACACTAACTGCACTGGTCCCGGGAATGAGTCCAGGTTCAAGGGATTCGGGATTGGGATTGGGAGCAAATTTTATCTGATTCCGGGTTCGGGATTGGGATCGGGTTTGAGATCAACGATTTAAACATATTTTGTCTGAGATTTCGTGCACCCGATCCCAGTATTTCGGGAACGGGTTCGGGTATGAGTCCGAAAATATTGATGACCCGATTTTTGGGAGCGGAAATGGGGTCAAACTTTTCGCTCCCACAAGTAGCTTTAATTTGGATCTTTCGAAATATATCCGACTCAATATTATTTTTACATCCGTCGATATGACTTTCTTTAATTTTTGAAAAAAATATATATTATCAATTATTAATTATTTCTATCAATTTGTAGTTTTTTTGATTTCTTACTAGGAATGGGACTGTTCTGATCCGGACCAGAAATTTTGGTCCGTTCTGGTCTGTTCCCTGTTTACGAAAGGACCAAATGTATCTAGTCCAAGAACCTTGATAGACCAGTTAAACCTGGTCCAGCTCAAAGAACAGACCAGAATGTTTGGTCCTTTGTTTGGCCCAGACCATTTGGAACGTTCCAGCATGTATTTCAAATAGTCGGACCAGATTCGATAGATGACCATTTAAGTATTTCCAATTCCCGCGAATAGAATAGCATTGCTAGATTGTACAGTATGATACGATCGAGAGACGATACAATATTACATGCTGGATGAAAAACAAAGGAGAGTTCTCATTCAGCGTGTCGCGGAGAACATTCTGGCCTCCTGAATCATGCATTGTGTCCGCCACACGTTAGTATTTAGTATTGGTTAGTAAAGAAGACATTTGGGAAAATTCCTTATGTAAAAATAATAGAAAATATTTAAAAAATACAATTTTCATTCATTATCATTGACAATTTTACACTTCGTTTCAAATAATCAAATAAATTTTTCAAAACATTAACTAAATTGTCAAATGTTGTGATCGTATTATGAACCTATTCGGTCCTAGTGGTCTGGTCTGTTCTGTTCCGGTCTGGTCCGAGTTATTTTGAGGAACAGAACATATGTTCCTGTTCCAGCAATTTGTACGGGCTAGATGGTTCCGGTCCTACAGTCTAAAAGACCTTATGGTCCTGGTCCTACATTGAGAACATATAAAATAGGTCGGTCCAGGCTCAAGGACCAGACCATGCCAAGAAATCCTGGAACATTTCGGAACAGTCCCACTCCTATTTCTTACCTTCCTGAAAACACCCGGCTGCCCGGACGACAAGTGTCAAGTGTCGAAGCTGAGAGATTATTACACATTGCAAGACAAAAGAAATTAGTATAGCGTTTATGTCGATGGCATCGCTAACACTATGCAGCTTTGATTCAAAGCAAGATGTTGTCTCGAAGGAATTCCGATTAAAAACAACATCTTTGTGTTTTTTATTTTAAAAATATTGAACTTGCAGTGTCGGTAGAAACAAAAGTGTTAGATACAATTTCCATTCAAACCAATATTATCCCTCCAATTTGGATTTAAAATCAAACGCTCTCGATGGACAATTGTCTCGGTACAGTTTTCGAACAAAAGCAAAATAACGCATTTCCGATTTTAATTTCAATCGACTTTGCTTTACCCAAAAAACAATCTTAGGCATTTCATGTGGATATTTCTTTTGTACGAGGAAGTTTATTTTCTGGACTACGTCCTTTGCCATAAAATTTGATATTTTGAACAACTTCCTATTCAATTCAATGTAATTTCACACAGTTCCTAAATTCAGCTGTATTTTTACTTTTGCTAACGCAATCGCTTTTGTGATTTAGTAGCCAATATAACTCTACAAAGATTAAAAGCCGATTTAATTTAATTAATATGCATGAATTATCAATTAAAAATATATCAATATAAGGGCATTTTTTGACAAATTAGAGTTGATTATATTTTTATTCTAAATTTCAATCAGTGCTGCGGACAAGTTCAAGTTATACTTGAGTTTTCAAATCAAGTTCAAGTTCGGGTCAAGTTCAAGTAGGCCAATATAGTGGTCGGACCAATTCAGTTTAAATTACAATTTTACAATTCAATTCAATTAAGTTCGGTTCAATTCAGGGATTTTTCAATTCAATTCGATCGTTTACTGAACCGAATAATTCAGTTCACCTTTTGAATCAAATTGAATTGTTTGCTTTGAATTCCAATTCAAAACAATTTCAGGCTGAATCAAAACCGATATTATAAGGATAAGATTAGTACCATCTTTGCGTCAATATAACCAGCATTAAAACGTGTTAATATTTTTAGGGTGGTGCCAGCCCCCTTATAAGATAGTGCTGTCCGTGGATGCTTGGAACTGTTTGTCCCGACGTTTTCCTCCAAACCAATTTTGTTCAAACTTTTTGTGAATGGTCTTTAGTCCTCTCTCTTGTAGAAGTTATTCTTTATTGGTTGAAATCGTAATGCGTGTTCGTACGTAAAAAATCAAAAACGACTAACTGTTCTACCGATTTCAATGGAATTTTTTTACACTTACTATATAGTCAGTGCTACTAGCATAATGCTTTCAAAAATTATCAAAATTTTATTTTTACAAAATTTTGCATTTTTTAAATCAGCTCAATGTTATACTATAAAAAGGGTAAGGAGAGATGGCCTTAGCTGACGCGCCACCCTAGCCACCTTTGCAGTATTTAAATATGCCCGAGCGAACCAAATGGTTTACAATTCAGTTCAGTTCATAAAGTGAACTGAATTGAATTGAATTGTTTTATACAGAACCGAATTGAAAAACAAATTTTAATCCAGTTCAGTATTCAAACTGGATTGAATTGTAAATTTGGAATTGAATTGAATTGTTCCGACCACTAGGCCAATATTTTTACTTGAATCTTTCGGGTCAAGTTCAAGCACGTACTCGTCTTGACCATGACATTCTAAGACAAGTCAGGTTCAAGTACAAGTAAGATAAATTTACTTGAATCTCAAGTCAAGTTCACGGTCAAGTAATGGAAAGAAAAAACTTGACCATGATCTTGAGATTTCATGGTCAAGTTCAAGTAATTTTAGATTGCGTATGCCAGTCCGTTTTATAAAGATCTTGTTTACCAGACGTTGCTCATTGTTAGTTGTTGCAGCGGCTTCTCCATGAAATGAAAGAATTATCTTGATAATTCATATTATTGCTTAGAATTATTATTTTCAACTGTGTAAATAAGTTCCAATATAAATTGAGCTTAGATGGCTCTTTACAAAAAGTGTTTAATAAATAAGTAAATACTAGTTTATTGAATTTTAAATTAGAGTACTGGTAATGCTCAAATAGGTATATGTATATATACATATATAAACATTAAATAAAACTTGACACCATGTAAAACTCGTCAGATATACAGTGAAAGTCCGTTATAAGGGCTCAGCTTATAAGGAATGTATGTATCAATATCAGTGATGCATTTGCTTGACCCCAACTTTCATTTACACAATGCTTTAGACGTTTTGTATAAGGGAAATTCCTTTATAAATTATATAGTCCCTTATATCAATCTTTTACTGTATTCAGTATACGCTCAAAGTCCTCGAATGGTTTTAAATAAAAAGTAGCAGTAAAATTGTTTTCTAAATGCGTTTTGGTTTTCAGTCTGAAGGAAATAATTTACTGCAGCAAGTTCGACAAGTTATTGTGACCATGTTTAATTTTTTGTGATACTTAACTTGAATTATCAAGTTCAAGTCAAGTTCAAGTCAATTTGGAAATTTAACTACGTGATCAAGTTCGGGTCTTACAAAAGTTACTTGATTACTTGAACTTGACAAGTTAAGTAATTACACGACCGTGAGTTATCAAGTTCAGGTTGTGTCTTGAAAATTACTTGAAGTTTCGTGGTCAAGTCAAGTTCATGGTCAAGTTTTGAAATTACTTGACCCGATCGCAGCACTGATTTCAATCACGCTATTTTGAAGTTGCAAACTGGAAACAATTTTGATACAAAATAAATGTATCATGTAATTCACAATCACCACCCATTGAAATTTTGACTGTTCACTTACAAGTAATTTCATCAAAACTAGTTTGCTCCAACCTTGAGTACTACTTTAAGTCACACCTGTCACCTAAAAAGTCCTTCGTAGTTTTTAATAAAAAATGACTCGAAGTTAATTTGTCCCGAAATTTAAAACTGGGAATTTTAAATGGCATTTATATAACATGGGAGGTACATGTTTCACGTAAACCCATCTTGAATAAGCTGAATTTTTTTGTCAAACGGTTTTCCGTATCTGAGTACTTTCCGTAGTTGCTCTTGACTTGCCTCTGCTTCGCCATTCGTTGGAAAATCCAGTTAGTCTCGATATGAAAATGACGTAAAATTTAAATTGTACTTTCAATTCCAAATTTTATACGGGATTTAACACACAAATTTTGAAGACCCATATGTTCCTAAAAGATTCAATTTTTCAACTTATTGCGCATAATGTTAATTTCCATTACAAATATATTTCAACGAAAGAAAGTTGTTTCGATTAATTGTAATTTCCGTTGAAAATAAATTTGCCTATAATAAATAACTGTCCCGATAGATTTTGGAATAAAAACAAAACAGGTTTGATACAGTTTTTGACTAAAAGCAAACCGGTGCACATCCGATGGAAAAGAAGTAATTGAATGCTACTCAATGTATTTTTACCACGAAATATACCCTTTATCATCTATTGAAATTCCCCGTAGGCCATTTCGGTTTTAATCAAGAACAAATCCATCTGGACGGTTGAGCACTTGCTAAGCAAAACACTAACTAGGTTGTATGTATAAACCACGACGCCATGATTAACCAAACCACGGACGGGAAGGAGCTTGAATACGAATACTTTTTTAAACCTTGAAACCTTTGAAATACTTGACAAATGGCATTGTATGGTCGAAACAAATTTTCAATTTTTGTTATTTTTTTCGGATACTAATTCCGATTCCGATTCCAATACTTTTCTTTAAGCCCATTTTTTAGGTATTGTAAGTATCTAATTTCAAAAATTCGTTTTAAATTCCAATTCTACTATCAGTGATCTATTTGTGTATATTTACAAGTAATCAATGCAATTGTTTATTTACATCCACTGGAGGTACAAAGTTTTTGGGGCACTGTGAAATTCGGATTCGGATTCCCGTCCCGGAACCAAACTTAATTTAAGTACACCGCAGACATGTGCCGACACAAAAATTTTATTGTTGGAAAATTTGGTGCGTATACATGCAATGGTTGCTGAATTAGGCGTGAACAATTTTTACTTGAATTGACTCTCCTCTAAAGAATCAGCAACCTAAGACACTCTCGCAGATATTTCTTTTATATACGCAAGTTTATTTTTTGGACTACGTCCTATACCAAACAATGTCATGTTTTGAGCAACTTCCTATTCCGCTTAATGTTAATTTCAGATAGTTCCTATATTCTGCTGCCTTTGCACATTCGCAAACGCAGCCACGTATGTGTTTCAGAAGCTAAACGAAACTTCCAAAATAAAATAAAAAAGCCGATTTAATTTAACTACGCAATGTGAAAAATGGAAAATGCTTTCCATCATTATAATAATCATTTTTAATAAATTACTATTATTTCTATAAGGATTTAAAATTTTTCAAAGTCGTCAATATTTACCATTTGCGATTAAGCGTTGTAAACCGAACATTTCCTTCAAACGTTTTAACAAATGTTTCGGAAAAACGATCAACTAGGATAATTACATGTTATTGTACCTGTAGCCTTATTTATTTATGGCCACAACAAAATTGTATCTATTGCACAAACGAACAAGAATTTTACAAGACATTCATTTAACCAAATTACTTTTCCATTATTCCAAAATTTGTCGAGGCAGTTGCAGAATTGCAGGAATCGTTTCTTGCAGATGGTCTGTTGTTTATAAATATGCGTCAAAGAATGTAGCAAATTATAAATCACACTTTTGGGTTCAGAATATAAACATTCGAGTTATTTTATTCGCTTGTATCAAGTGTCGTAGGCACGTTGAGCAAAGTCTCTAGAAATAATTATTCAAATGTCAATTTCTTCGTTTTGTTTCATCCCATTAAATATTATAGAACACGGTTAGTGTTTATTGTTACTCCATGTATGAGTTGTTGCTCTTGTTTGTAGCAAATGTTTTAGATCTTTGGAAATTTTTTTCAACTATAAGGTAGCTCAAAAATTGTGGTTACTGAAAACAAGTGGCTAGAAGTCAGGATTATTATGTGGAAAATAGGAATGCTAATGCTTTTTTTATTTAACTCGTCAAATATTTTGCAAAAAATCTAATTTGAAGTGTCGTGATGGAAATTTTTAAGGGCCTTCAAATGGGTGCAACAATGGAGCAATTTAGAAACATACCAAAATAGTAAATCAGGATTTCGCCACAACATGGTCAACATACCTCACATATATTTAATATTGCTAATTGACAGCAAACAGGAAGAATCCGGTTCTGTCTCAAAAATCCGAATTCGGTGGAACAACAAGAGTTAGTTCAATAGAGATGAACCACAGAGGTTCAATTGACAGTATCGATTCTGAGTGTTTTGTTCCGATGCAAAATAACTAAAAGAACCAGACAGGCGTTAAGACGAGATGATTTTTAATTTGCCGCTGTATTTCTCTATCAAACGGTTACTTTCCTGGTGTATCAATTCGCAATGTTTACAATTTTTATTTACCTCTATTCAAGCCAGTGCTCAAAATTTACATTAAACATTTTAAAAACCTATTTTGATACAGAAATGTGGAAATTTTAATTACCTTTCCTAAGCCGTATTTTGCAGGACTCAACGCGGGGAGTTGTAAGCATGTTCAATAAAATCAGAGAGAAACTTTGAGAACATTTGTTCTTCGGTGCAAACATTTTGAAAATTTAACATTCTGACCTTTAATTTTTTTAAAGAACGTCCAACCGGTTGTAAAATTTGTGTTGTTTGTACTTTACTTTGGGGGTATTATTTTTTAGCCTAAACCAAACATTCATAATTATTTTCTCAAATACTGAAAACAAGAATAGCTTGATAATGCAAAGTTTAAGGTTTGTAGAATAATTTTAAATGATCAATTAAGTACCTGTATGTTAATAAGACGTACGTGCATTTACCTACATAATAATATTTGTGTTCACGCATGTGTGTGTTCTGTTTTCGTTCGATTCAAAGCAAAATAGATAATTTCGATGCAGTTTCGATTAGAAGCAAAATCATTCCGATGCAGCTTCGATTCAAAGAAAATTCATTTCGATGCGGCTGCAATGTAGTCGATGTAGCCTTTGCTTCACAGCACACAAAAACCAAAACTTCTTGTGGTTGTCACCATTTTTAAATTGTTTCAAGATCATAAACACATTTTCCTACATTTCTATAATTACTAAAAATAGGTTGAAAATTCCAAATAATCTTCCTAAATTGATTGCTTTAAAAATTCAGGAAAATTCAGGAAAATTTAGGAAAATTTAGGAAAATTTAGAAAATTAATTTAACGTCCAGAATATTCTACAAATTGAAGAAAATAAAAACACATTTGAACTTTTAAGCTAAACCGTTTGATTCAACGGTCATTAGCCATTTTAAGTTACGCAGCACTTCGAATTCCCACGCAGCAGAGGTTCACCAACAGCGACGTTTGTTATGAGATTTGTGGGTCACGGGTTTCCGCGTTTTGTACATTATTTAGTCCACATTCAGCAAATATGTTTCAGCAAAATAAGATGGTAAATACATTGTAAGATTGTACATTTTAACAAAATCAAAACTTTCTATTTAACTCATCTTTAAAACGGAGTTTCCCACGATCGTTGCGTTTCCTTTACATTTTCAGATCCGTCGGATCCTACAAGAATTATTATTATTTATCTCGAGCACAGGAAAGGACTCCCAGCAAAGGTGGGTTAAAACATTGTACGAAGCGACTGTTTCAATGATATCTCCTTGATTCGTCTCTCGGTTTCAAAATATATCGTTCTCGCATTTTTTCCAAAACCGGTAACGTGACAAAAACATATTTTAAAATTAATGAGACATTCACCCCTATTATTAAATTTTTATTAGCAAATAAAAGTTGCTGATTTCAGAAAAATAAATAGAATTTAGGAATATTCGAATGTTTGCTTATTGTAATTCCCATAATACAAAGAATATTCAACTTGTGGACTATGCAGGGTGTTCATTATCGTTGTGTTGGTTATTCCCCAGTGAGGAGATAAATGAAGTATTTTAACCGCACTTGACCTTAGCTTGACCTAAACCTTGCAATGCTTAACATTCGTCAGGCATTACTCCATCATGAGTTCAGTTCAGTTTAGTAATAAAAACCTTTAAAAACACAAGCATCTGGAAACTTGATCTCAAAACCCAAATTCGAGAATTCAAACTCGATTCAACATGTTTCTACTCTTTAAGTCAAACAAGAAATTCAAACCTCAAGCTTGAATTCAAATCTCAAACTTGAGTTCAAATCTCAAACTTCAATTCAATTCTCAAACTTGAGTTCAAATCTCAAGCGTGAATTTAAATCTCAAACTTGAATTCAATTCTCAAACTTGAATTCAATTCTCAAACTTGAATTCCATTCTCAAACTTGAATTCAATTCTCAAACTTGAATTCAAATCTCAAACTTGAATAATTCAAATCTCAAGCGTGAATTCAAATCAAAAGCGTGAATTCAAATCTCAAGCATGAATTCAAATCTCAAGCATGAATTCAAATCTCAAGAGTGAATTCAAATCTCAAGCGTGAATTCAAATCTCAAGCGTGAATTCAAATCTCAAGCGTGAATTCAAATCTCAAGCGTGAATTCAAATCTCAAGCGTGAATTCAAATCTCAAACTTGAATTTAATTCTCAAACTTGGCCACTAACGAATCGTGATCGAAACTTCATCCCAAACTTGATAATAAAATTAATCTAAAACTTGATTTCAAACTTCAACTCAGCCTTAAAGCCAAACATCATGTAAACCTGGGAACTATACTTGAACTATAACTTGAAGTCAAACGGGACCTAAAAATTAAAGAATTTCAGAGAAGCGACTAAAATAAGTCTGTTAAGCGGAAATGGTTTACTTGTAAAAACAAGTGTTTTTTCGTTACACAAATTATCCAAACCTTGAAACAAATTGTTTGACATGTGGGAAAGAATTGTGCAAATTCTTTTTAGCATGTATTTCAAACGTTACTCTAAAGTGTGGGCTTTAGTGGAAGTATTCAACACAAAAACCCTGGACAGTGAATTTCATACATTTTACATTTCAGTTGTTACGTTTAGTTCAGCTCGTATTTACAATATTTTTACAAAGTTCGATTCAATTCATTACGTAATTTTCGTTCGTTCAGTTTGGTTCGCTTTATCTGTCATTAGCGTGAAAATTAGTTCAAGCGCTGAAGAACGGCTGTGGGCCAAATATTACGTACTCAAGTATTCAGACACTTTAGAGAATTTGGTTACATCCGAGATTTCACGTGCTTTAAAAACTTCAGGTACTTTCGAGAAGTAACGTGTTTCGGAGCAATTAGTTATACTTGATAATTATCAGATACTCCCAAGACATACACGCACTTGACCTTAACTTGACCTCAGCCTGACATGGCTTAACATTCGCCAACACTTTGCAGCATGAGCTCAACACTGTCACGTGATAAAAAACATTGGACAAGCTAATAAGCTATTGCAGAAGAGTGAGATACAAAAGGAGCTAAATTTATTGAAATAAATGGAAGAGGAAGAATGAAATAAAATTAATTGGTGCTTTTGTTTTTTGTCCTTCTCCACTCTGAGGTCACAGGTTCAATTCCAAAGGTCTTTGATTTGTCACATTCCCAGTCCCTGTCAGCTCTTCCTCAGCCATTTTCAACTCCTTTAACCACCATCAATATCTTTACAATCCTGAATAAATTAATGCCGGAGCAAAATTGATGAGTGAAACTTCAAATAAACAACTCGTGTCTTCCACGGTCATTTACTAAGATTAATCGTAAACTCTACTCTCAATCCACAATTCCCTGAAATGTCATCTTTGCCTGGATTGACCAACATTTGATCAGCAATTTACATTGCGATTTTCTCCCTAACTTTGCAGAGGATTTTCCCTAATTTTTACAAAACTGACCACCCTGTTCTAAGTACATTCATAAGATTTTAATGAAAAGATCTTTTTAGACTTACAGCCAATTTTGCCAAAATATATTTGGGAGCTTTTCGTAGTTTCCCTAAAAAAATTTAAATTTTTTTCACATATTTTTTACCGATTTCTCCAATTTTTTTACCATTTTTCCCAAATTTGTTTTACCAATTTCCCAATACATTTCTATCGATTTCTCCAAAATTCACAACCAATTTGAAGCTAAAATGAATGCCAGGTTTGAAATTTAATTTGAAGAAAACTTGACCTCAAATTTGAAGAAATTTATGGAAGTGTTCAAAATTGGTTTCCGAATCGGAAATGGTTTACTTGTGAGAAGAAGTGGGTTTCCGTGGGATGTTGGATTGTTTGCGGGAGATTTTGGACAAATGGAGAAACATGAGCAGATGGATTGTGTGGCTGAATAAAATGGATGTTTTTGTGGAGACCTTGTTTTTGGGAATGAATTGAATGATAAATTGAAATTGGGATTAATTATGCAATTTTGTGGGAAAAAGTTTTGGATGGGATTTGTTGCTACATTTGTGAATGAGACACTTTCCCATCCATTTCCAGGACTCGTGCAAATCAGGACAATTTGGAACTTTGGCGAAAAATTTATTGGAAGTACGTGAATTCATGTATTATGATGGCACTAACTGGAGATATTGAACGCCATTTATGTAATATCTGACGTTTTTAACGTCTCCGACGAAGTTTTTCGACGACCCGCTTAGCATCTCAAGTCCATTCCACCAATTCCTAAAATTAAAACCTTTCAACATATAGCCCCCAAAGGGTTATGTTTTTTCATAGCGTTGATTCGAAATGCAACTTTCGAGTAAAACGAATTTAACTTTTCAACTCAAGTTGGATCTCCCACTTAAACTAATGAAATTTCTAAAATTGACATGAAGTTAAATCCTGCACTCAAACTCATAAAACCTTAAAGATTAACTCAATTAGAATATTGCACTCAAACTCAATTAAAACCTTAAACTTGAACTCAAGTTGAATCTCACTCCTGAAAATTCCTTTGAAACTGAATCTTGAACTTCAATTTTTCAAAAAATAAACTCGCACGAGACTTCAATAGGAAATATCTATATTTGGGCCCACAAATAATTTTCAAATCAAACTTGAACTCAAACTTGAATTAAACTTGATCTGTTGTTGCCAAGTCAACCTTGAATTTATAAACTTGAGCTCACAATCAGGTTTAAGTTTCAGATTTTTAGTGAGTTCAAACTTGACCTCACACTTGAACTTAAACTGAAATTCAAAAAGTAACAAAATTTGAATTCAACTAGAAATTCCAATAGATCATCAAATTTTAAGCTTGCATTGCTTCGTGTACGAACTTCTTGCGAAATTTACAATGGAACTTGGCATGTATTTGTGTGCATTTGAATGTGGAATTGAATAGTGTTGAACTGAATGCGACGTCTAAAGAGATTATGTACCAAAACATTTTGGTTTCGGGGAATTCAGGATAAACGGAGAGAATGAGGGAAATTGAGAAATACGTCAAAATTCCTGCTATGATTAATAATGCTGGAGATGGAATTCCATTACAATGTCATTATTCAGTCATTATGTCAAACCTTCCCTGAACATTAAATCAAATCACTTTTGTATTCCTCGAGAGTCCAAACTGCTCTTCGCATCTCATGAAATCCAAAGTCTGTGAAATCTCGAGTGTAAAAATGCGTCAAGCTGAACCCTCAAATGAACTTGACCTTGAACTTGAAAAGCTACCCTTGATCCATTACTCACTGTTAATTGAAATCTGAACCCTTATACTTGACCCTTACAAACGCCTTTATTTTGAAACCCTATAATAAACACAAAACTACAACTCTTACAACAGAATGTGCGACGAACTCCGCTGCAATATTCCGCATGTAAATGAGCTTCTCTTTTGGAGTCATTATGAGCAAGACGTCACACATACCTCACATTTATTGCATTTGAAAACATTAAGACACAGCATTCCACATAAACATATGGCGATAACTACGAATAAGAAATATTCCCCAACACAATTAAGCACGAATTTAATATGGGATCTAACATGGGACAATTTATCTAAGTGACACAGGTTTCATGTCTAGCATTTCAATTACTCTCAGATTGCTTCCCAACAACCTCAGCACCACATCTATTGAAATATATACAAGAAGCCATACAGGAAGAGTATTCCCGTCAACTTGTCTTGTCCGAGCTTATGATTACAGACACACCTCATCAAATCATATCAAATCCTTTACAAGTCTTTCGCCTCCTAGGAACGTTGAGCATGGAAACGGGAATCCCGTGGTCTATGAGTTTTATCTTTTTACAGGAATGAGAGGAGACTCACTCAATTAATTGCTAGTACAAATCTCTAAGTACAAAATCTTGTTAAGCCTGCAATTCGCTCCTCGTCGAAATATATATTTTTTTATAAATAAATTATGTAATACTGTAATAATTTAGCAATTTTAGTAATTATTAATATTTTATCAAAATCGTTTTTCGTAGTCAAATGTGCTTGCACCTTAATTGGATTTCAGTGGAATGGGACAGGACAGTATAGTAAGTCGGGGCTTGTTTTCAATGGCAGATTCTTATTTTATCATGTGTACATACTTAAATAGAAATTTAAAATTGTCACAATTTTTTATTTGTACAGCGTAAAGCAAATCAAAGGGCATTGGCGAACTTTTCCTTCATCCGAAATGAACATGCTTTCGCATTCGACATAAAATATAGTCGAATTATTAGCACTTGTCATAGGCTTTTAATGGTTGTGCTCAGAACTATTGTCCTACAAGTTAATTACGCAAGTAATTTAAACCGTTGATACTAAAGATTTTTTTAGGTAACAAAAAATGGGCAATTAGTTCAAGGTTGGAGTTCAAGTATCAGTTGACCGTGTTTTTTCAGCTCTTAAATTGATACTTGATGACCTGCGGATGAAACTAGCTTTTCATCGTATTGATGATATCATGTTTCTAAGATTGTTTTGCGTAACTAAATTGTTTGCATTGTCAGTATACTTGCAGTATTCAAATAAATATTCAAATCAGAATACATGATGAGCGAATACTCGAGGGTATTAAAAAACGTATTAGAATTAATATTTTTCAGTATTGCAGTAGGTATTTTATATCGGAGTTCTTCGCCTTGATTATTTTAATTCGAATTAAAATTCATAGTTTTTGGATTTCCCATCCTTACGCACGGATTCACTACACATGAGGAAACACCACAATCTTATAGTAATTCATTTTTGTTTTTTTGTTTGTACAAAAATGTTTGCATTTTGTTTATGCGGGGAGATCCTTAACAAACGGGATCAATTAAGATCATTTTCAATATCAAATATCATCTCTAAGTACCCATGCCACAACTTCACTCTCAGTAAACTTCCCTAATGAGGTTGAAAACTCTTGATGGACGTCTTTGCAAGCAGGGATCAAATTGCCGTGGAAATCCGATTCTTTTTTTAGCATTGTCACTTTAAATAAAGTATTAACCCAGATGAGTGACAATTTTGCCTAGAAAATATGGAATTAAATTTCCTACAAATCAGGAGAACAAAGTCTTATGGGTCAATTCCTAATGTTGGCTGTTGCATTAAAAACGAGTGTAAGGATATTTCCCATTCAAGTGCAATCCGGATTGGTGCAAGCAGGAAAATTGGTTTTAATAAGCAATACTCACTACAGTTTCACTCAAAACCAGTCTTTTTTCAGAATATTTTCCCAGCAAGTTTTGTGTCCTTGAAAAACGGGAGATGAGAAGCTTTCTTTTCCTTACCTTTGGTGGTGAAGACGAATTTCCCAAGTCTGATCCTTGTCCAGTGCTGCTTTCAGTTATCAAAAATTCAGGATCCGTACCTCAACACGACCCGTACCTGAAACTTCAGGTATAAATTACCTTCAACCCGAACTTGCCCAGGTGAATCCAAGCAAATACTTTACTTGTCAGGCATTCTTTCTGGATTTTTTGTAGAATACCCGTGATTGAAAAAATCCCTAAAGTTAAGATCTTATGTTAACCCGACTCGAACCCGACCTGAACCTGAACCCGTATTTGACTTTAAGGTATTTCAAAGGAGTTAACATTAGCCTTATTGATAGTTCTACAAGTATAAGTAAAAGGACTAAATAAGTAACTAAGTTTTTACAAGTACTACTTGGAAAATATTCAGGTCCAGGTACCAAGATTTACTGAGTGGGTACTTATAATCATGTACGGGTCTGGGTACGATTTTTGCCGGTACCCACTATTTGGATTTAGGTCCAGGTACAGAATTTTTGTACCCTTGAAATACACTGCTGTAAACTGATGGTGCGCTAAACACTCCCAATAAAGCGTTTATAGTTATATACTTACATATACCATACCGTCTCTTCTAGTGGTCGGACCACTTTAATTCAGAATAGGAAATTTTCGACTCAACAAACACACATTGAGTGAAATGAATCGAATTGACGGCAGGACCCTGATTTTTGTATCAATGTAACTTAATAACTTCTAAAGTACCCGTCCGATTTTATGAAACCGGTACCAACAGACTACGGTGGTCGAGATGTGATGGAAACCACTTATAAAACCCTCAAAATCTCACTCAGGGAAAAATTGACTGACGTGACTTTGAATCATAATCGAATTATTGAATTTTCAATTTACCTGAATAACTTCTAAAGTTCATTTTTTAACGAATTTCAACGGAACTATCACCAATGGACTCAGCAGGTCGAGTTGTAGTAGTGCATATCGACAAACCTTGTGACTTCTTCCTCTGACTTCTAAAGTCATTCGCCGAAACCACTGAAAGTCCGATTTTCATTAATAATTTCTAAAGTCCCGGTCCCATTTCACCAAAAGCGGTTCCAAAAGAATAAGAGGAACAAGTTGTGTTGGGAATCGAAGATAAAACTCATTAAATTCCACGCTGGAAAAATTCACTGACCTGACATTTTATCCTGATTTTCAGGTAATTTCATATACCGCGCAATGATAATTTTTCCATATTTTCGTATACCACTTAACGTTAATTTTCGAATATTTTCGTATACATAGCAATGTTAATTTCGAAGATTTTCCTACACTACGCATTGTTAATTTTCGAATATTTTCCTACACGTCACATGATAATTTTGGCATTATTTCCTATACGTTGCACGTTAATTTTGGCATTATTTCCTATACGTAGCATGTTAATTTTGGCATTATTTCCGATACGTAGCATGTTAATTTTGACATTATTTCCTATACGTAGTATGTTAATTTTGGCATTATTTCCAATACGTAGCATGTTAATTTTGACATTATTTTCTATACAGCTCTAAGATACTGTGCGAATAATTTCCTATTCCATGCAATGATAGTTTTTATGTTGCTGGTTTTGGAAGTGCTTTCTCTGTACTAGAGTACCTTAAGACGATAAAAGTTCAACTTCTGCTAAAGAGCAAACTGAAGTACAGGGGAATTGCGCGGTACGAAAAGAGAATTGTTGCAATTAATCCAGTTGGCATAAACGTTGGTCCACAACGCCAATTTAAAAGGGAATCCACTCCATTATTTTTAGAGTTTGTCGTGCGATACATCACTTTCCTGGTATTGGGTTTTCGGTAAAACTGTTGGGATATACTAACACGTTGTATTTCTTGTCAATTGCAAATTAACCGCAATCACTAATTAAACGTCCTAAATTATCTCTTATGTGATTTTGGTGATCAATATGACACAAAAATAGGAATAATGAAATCGCTTACAGGGCATTTGTGATATTTAAGTCTATAAATATTGTAATAGAGAGTATAACCATTTCAAGAGGTAAAACGATTATCGTTATTATACATTCTATTAAGTAAGATTCAGAGATGAGGGTGTGAGGATAGTAAGTTCTCTAATTGTGTGTACGGGGAAGCGTATACTCGCTTGCTCAGTGAGGATTGCCGGGATATTACATGGATTTGTCCCGTAGAATAAATATGTACTTGTAAAATGGAATAGTTCTGCCAATTAAGCTTATTCAAAGTACTCAAATATATGATAGTGAATGTGTGAGCTGGAGAGGGAGATAGAGAGAGAGGAGTGAGATGTGGAGTCCGGCATAGTAACAGTTTAGTTCCTATGTGTGAGACACGGGCCAGACTCTAACTCCAGACTCAGCTCTCTCCCTTCTTCTCTCGACTGTCTGGATGAGTTGGGTTTATATAGAGATGGTTGTAACAAGGGGAAGATAGTTTCTTTCTTAGTGACATCATTTTTAGCGAATGGTTGGGCACATAACATCTTACAATAAGAATCTGATAAATGACATCATCAACAGCCAATGGCTGGATACAAGATACAATTCTTCTCCTTTACATATGTGAGTAATTCCTACTCTTTACATAAATGAGTAATATATCTAAAACCCAAATATAGCTTAACAATTCCAAAATTCATAGACAAAACACATTTCAAATATGAAGAACGAAACCTAGTCGCAAAATCATTTTAAGTTGGGAAACTCACAAATATGTATATAGTAGAAACGTATCATATCACGTCATCATCATATGCGTAGCATGTTAATGTTGACATTATTTCCTATACGTAGTATGTTAATTTTGGCATTATTTCCAATACGTAGCATGTTAATTTTGAAATTATTTTCTATACAGCTCTAAGATACTTTGCGAATAATTTCCTATTAAATGCAATGATAGTTTTTATGTTGCTGGTTTTGAAAGTGCTTTCTCTGTACTAGAGTACCTTAAGACGATAAAAGTTCAACTTCTGCTAAAGAGCAAACTGAAGTTCAGGGAATTGCGTGGTACGAAAAGACAATTGTTGCAAATAATCTATGTACATAAACGTTGGTCCACAACGCCAATTTAAAAGGGAATCAACTCCATTAGTTTTAGAGTTTGTCGTGCGATACATCACTTTCCTGTTATTGGGGTTTCGGTAAAACCTTTGGGATATGCTAACACGTTGTATTTCTTGTCAATTGCAAATTAACCGCAATCACTAATTAAACGTCCTAAATTATCTCATATGTGATTTTGGTGATCAATATGACACAAAAAAGGAATAATGAAATCGCTTACAGGGAATTTGTGATATTTAAGTCTATAAATATTGTAATAGAGAGTATAACCATTTCAAGAGGTAAAAAGATTATCGTTATTATACATTCTATTAAGTAAGATTCAGAGATGAGGGTGTGAGGATAGTAAGTTCTCTAATTGGGTGTATGGGGAAGCGTATACGCGCTTGCTCAGTGAGGATTGCCGGGATATTACATGGATTTGTCCCGTAGAATAAATATGTACTTGTAAAATAGAAAAGTTCTGCCAATTAAGCTTATTCAAAGTACTCAAATATATGATAGTGAATGTGTGAGCTGGAGAGGGAGATAGAGAGAGAGGAGTGACATGTGGAGTCCGGCATAGTAACAGTTTAGTTATTATGTGTGAGACACGGGCCAGACTCTAACTCCAGACTCAGCTCTCTCCCTTCTTCTCTCGACTGTCTGGATGAGTTGGGTTTATATAGAGATGGTTGTAACAAGGGGAACATAGTTTCTTTCTTAGTGACATCATTTTTAGCGAATGGTTGGGCACATAACATCTTACAATAAGAATCTGATAAATGACATCATCAACAGCCAATGGCTGGATACAAGATACAATTCTTCTCCTTTACATATGTGAGTAATTCCTACTCTTTACATAAATGAGTAATATATCTAAAACCCAAATATAGCTTAACAATTCCAAAATTCATAGACAAAACACATTTCAAATATGAAGAACGAAACCTAGTCGCAAAATCATTTTAAGTTGGGAAACTCACAAATATGTATATAGTAGAAACGTATCATTTCACGTCATCATCATATACGTAGCATGTTAATTTTGACATTATTTCCTATACGTAGTATGTTAATTTTGGCATTATTTCCAATACGTAGCATGTTAATTTTGACATTGTTTTCTATACAGCTCTAAGATACTTTGCGAATAATTTCCTATTAAATGCAATGATAGTTTTTATGTTGCTGGTTTTGAAAGTGCTTTCTCTGTACTAGAGTACCTTAAGACGATAAAAGTTCAACTTCTGCTAAAGAGCAAACTGAAGTTCAGGGAATTGCGTGGTACGAAAAGACAATTGTTGCAAATAATCTATGTACATAAACGTTGGTCCACAACGCCAATTTAAAAGGGAATCCACTCCATTAGTTTTAGAGTTTGTCGTGCGATACATCACTTTCCTGTTATTGGGGTTTCGGTAAAACCGTTGGGATATGCTAACACGTTGTATTTCTTGTCAACTGCAAATTAACCGCAATCACTAATTAAACGTCCTAAATTATCTCATATGTGATTTTGGTGATCAATATGACACAAAAAATTAATAATGAAATCGCTTACAGGGAATTTGTGATATTTAAGTCTATAAATATTGTAATAGAGAGTATAACCATTTCAAGAGGTAAAAAGATTATCGTTATTATACATTCTATTAAGTAAGATTCAGAGATGAGGGTGTGAGGATAGTAAGTTCTCTAATTGGGTGTATGGGGAAGCGTATACGCGCTTGCTCAGTGAGGATTGCCGGGATATTACATGGATTTGTCCCGTAGAATAAATATGTACTTGTAAAATAGAATAGTTCTGCCAATTAAGCTTATTCAAAGTACTCGAGTATATGATAGTGAATGTGTGAGCTGGAGAGGGAGATAGAGAGAGAGGAGTGACATGTGGAGTCCGGCATAGTAACAGTTTAGTTCCTATGTGTGAGACACGGGCCAGACTCTAACTCCAGACTCAGCTCTCTCCCTTCTTCTCTCGACTGTCTGGATGAGTTGGGTTTATATAGAGATGGTTGTAACACGGGGAAGATAGTTTCTTTCTTAAAGACATCATTTTTAGCGAATGGTTGGGCACATAACATCTTACAATAAGAATCTGATAAATGACATCATCAACAGCCAATGGCTGGATACAAGATACAATTCTTCTCCTTTACATATGTGAGTAATTCCTACTCTTTACATAAATGAGTAATATATCTAAAACCCAAATATAGCTTAACAATTCCAAAATTCATAGACAAAACACATTTCAAATATGAAGAACGAAACCTAGTCGCAAAATCATTTTAAGTTGGGAAACTCACAAATATGTATATAGTAGAAACGTATCATATCACGTCATCATCATATGCGTAGCATGTTAATGTTGACATTATTTCCTATACGTAGTATGTTAATTTTGGCATTATTTCCAATACGTAGCATGTTAATTTTGACATTATTTTCTATACAGCTCTAAGATACTTTGCGAATAATTTCCTATTCCATGCAATGATAGTTTTTATGTTGCTGGTTTTGAAAGTGCTTTCTCTGTACTAGAGTACCTTAAGACGATAAAAGTTCAACTTCTGCTAAAGAGCAAACTGAAGTTCAGGGAATTGCGTGGTACGAAAAGACAATTGTTGCAAATAATCTATGTACATAAACGTTGGTCCACAACGCCAATTTAAAAGGGAATCAACTCCATTAGTTTTAGAGTTTGTCGTGCGATACATCACTTTCCTGTTATTGGGGTTTCGGTAAAACCGTTGGGATATGCTAACACGTTGTATTTCTTGTCAATTGCAAATTAACCGCAATCACTAATTAAACGTCCTAAATTATCTCATATGTGATTTTGGTGATCAATATGACACAAAAAAGGAATAATGAAATCGCTTACAGGGAATTTGTGATATTTAAGTCTATAAATATTGTAATAGAGAGTATAACCATTTCAAGAGGTAAAAAGATTATCGTTATTATACATTCTATT
This sequence comes from Allacma fusca, assembly GCA_947179485.1. Taxonomy (NCBI): domain Eukaryota; kingdom Metazoa; phylum Arthropoda; class Collembola; order Symphypleona; family Sminthuridae; genus Allacma; species Allacma fusca. The sequence goes on along the minus strand of OX359245.1, from coordinate 80,469,480 downwards.
AAGTAAGATTCAGAGATGAGGGTGTGAGGATAGTAAGTTCTCTAATTGGGTGTATGGGGAAGCGTATACGCGCTTGCTCAGTGAGGATTGCCGGGATATTACATGGATTTGTCCCGTAGAATAAATATGTACTTGTAAAATAGAATAGTTCTGCCAATTAAGCTTATTCAAAGTACTCGAGTATATGATAGTGAATGTGTGAGCTGGAGAGGGAGATAGAGAGAGAGGAGTGACATGTGGAGTCCGGCATAGTAACAGTTTAGTTCCTATGTGTGAGACACGGGCCAGACTCTAACTCCAGACTCAGCTCTCTCCCTTCTTCTCTCGACTGTCTGGATGAGTTGGGTTTATATAGAGATGGTTGTAACACGGGGAAGATAGTTTCTTTCTTAAAGACATCATTTTTAGCGAATGGTTGGGCACATAACATCTTACAATAAGAATCTGATAAATGACATCATCAACAGCCAATGGCTGGATACAAGATACAATTCTTCTCCTTTACATATGTGAGTAATTCCTACTCTTTACATAAATGAGTAATATATCTAAAACCCAAATATAGCTTAACAATTCCAAAATTCATAGACAAAACACATTTCAAATATGAAGAACGAAACCTAGTCGCAAAATCATTTTAAGTTGGGAAACTCACAAATATGTATATAGTAGAAACGTATCATATCACGTCATCATCATATGCGTAGCATGTTAATGTTGACATTATTTCCTATACGTAGTATGTTAATTTTGGCATTATTTCCAATACGTAGCATGTTAATTTTGACATTATTTTCTATACAGCTCTAAGATACTTTGCGAATAATTTCCTATTCCATGCAATGATAGTTTTTATGTTGCTGGTTTTGAAAGTGCTTTCTCTGTACTAGAGTACCTTAAGACGATAAAAGTTCAACTTCTGCTAAAGAGCAAACTGAAGTTCAGGGAATTGCGTGGTACGAAAAGACAATTGTTGCAAATAATCTATGTACATAAACGTTGGTCCACAACGCCAATTTAAAAGGGAATCCACTCCATTAGTTTTAGAGTTTGTCGTGCGATACATCACTTTCCTGTTATTGGGGTTTCGGTAAAACCGTTGGGATATGCTAACACGTTGTATTTCTTGTCAATTGCAAATTAACCGCAATCACTAATTAAACGTCCTAAATTATCTCATATGTGATTTTGGTGATCAATATGACACAAAAAAGGAATAATGAAATCGCTTACAGGGAATTTGTGATATTTAAGTCTATAAATATTGTAATAGAGAGTATAACCATTTCAAGAGGTAAAAAGATTATCGTTATTATACATTCTATTAAGTAAGATTCAGAGATGAGGGTGTGAGGATAGTAAGTTCTCTAATTGGGTGTATGGGGAAGCGTATACGCGCTTGCTCAGTGAGGATTGCCGGGATATTACATGGATTTGTCCCGTAGAATAAATATGTACTTGTAAAATAGAAAAGTTCTGCCAATTAAGCTTATTCAAAGTACTCAAATATATGATAGTGAATGTGTGAGCTGGAGAGGGAGATAGAGAGAGAGGAGTGACATGTGGAGTCCGGCATAGTAACAGTTTAGTTCCTATGTGTGAGACACGGGCCAGACTCTAACTCCAGACTCAGCTCTCTCCCTTCTTCTCTCGACTGTCTGGATGAGTTGGGTTTATATAGAGATGGTTGTAACACGGGGAAGATAGTTTCTTTCTTAAAGACATCATTTTTAGCGAATGGTTGGGCACATAACATCTTACAATAAGAATCTGATAAATGACATCATCAACAGCCAATGGCTGGATACAAGATACAATTCTTCTCCTTTACATATGTGAGTAATTCCTACTCTTTACATAAATGAGTAATATATCTAAAACCCAAATATAGCTTAACAATTCCAAAATTCATAGACAAAACACATTTCAAATATGAAGAACGAAACCTAGTCGCAAAATCATTTTAAGTTGGGAAACTCACAAATATGTATATAGTAGAAACGTATCATTTCACGTCATCATCATATACGTAGCATGTTAATTTTGACATTATTTCCTATACGTAGTATGTTAATTTTGGCATTATTTCCAATACGTAGCATGTTAATTTTGACATTATTTTCTATACAGCTCTAAGATACTTTGCGAATAATTTCCTATTAAATGCAATGATAGTTTTTATGTTGCTGGTTTTGAAAGTGCTTTCTCTGTACTAGAGTACCTTAAGACGATAAAAGTTCAACTTCTGCTAAAGAGCAAACTGAAGTTCAGGGAATTGCGTGGTACGAAAAGACAATTGTTGCAAATAATCTATGTACATAAACGTTGGTCCACAACGCCAATTTAAAAGGGAATCAACTCCATTAGTTTTAGAGTTTGTCGTGCGATACATCACTTTCCTGTTATTGGGGTTTCGGTAAAACCGTTGGGATATGCTAACACGTTGTATTTCTTGTCAATTGCAAATTAACCGCAATCACTAATTAAACGTCCTAAATTATCTCATATGTGATTTTGGTGATCAATATGACACAAAAAAGGAATAATGAAATCGCTTACAGGGAATTTGTGATATTTAAGTCTATAAATATTGTAATAGAGAGTATAACCATTTCAAGAGGTAAAAAGATTATCGTTATTATACATTCTATTAAGTAAGATTCAGAGATGAGGGTGTGAGGATAGTAAGTTCTCTAATTGGGTGTATGGGGAAGCGTATACGCGCTTGCTCAGTGAGGATTGCCGGGATATTACATGGATTTGTCCCGTAGAATAAATATGTACTTGTAAAATAGAAAAGTTCTGCCAATTAAGCTTATTCAAAGTACTCAAATATATGATAGTGAATGTGTGAGCTGGAGAGGGAGATAGAGAGAGAGGAGTGACATGTGGAGTCCGGCATAGTAACAGTTTAGTTCCTATGTGTGAGACACGGGCCAGACTCTAACTCCAGACTCAGCTCTCTCCCTTCTTCTCTCGACTGTCTGGATGAGTTGGGTTTATATAGAGATGGTTGTAACACGGGGAAGATAGTTTCTTTCTTAAAGACATCATTTTTAGCGAATGGTTGGGCACATAACATCTTACAATAAGAATCTGATAAATGACATCATCAACAGCCAATGGCTGGATACAAGATACAATTCTTCTCCTTTACATATGTGAGTAATTCCTACTCTTTACATAAATGAGTAATATATCTAAAACCCAAATATAGCTTAACAATTCCAAAATTCATAGACAAAACACATTTCAAATATGAAGAACGAAACCTAGTCGCAAAATCATTTTAAGTTGGGAAACTCACAAATATGTATATAGTAGAAACGTATCATTTCACGTCATCATCTTATACGTAGCATGTTAATTTTGACATTATTTCCTATACGTAGTATGTTAATTTTGGCATTATTTCCAATACGTAGCATGTTAATTTTGACATTATTTTCTATACAGCTCTAAGATACTTTGCGAATAATTTCCTATTAAATGCAATGATAGTTTTTATGTTGCTGGTTTTGAAAGTGCTTTCTCTGTACTAGAGTACCTTAAGACGATAAAAGTTCAACTTCTGCTAAAGAGCAAACTGAAGTTCAGGGAATTGCGTGGTACGAAAAGACAATTGTTGCAAATAATCTATGTACATAAACGTTGGTCCACAACGCCAATTTAAAAGGGAATCCACTCCATTAGTTTTAGAGTTTGTCGTGCGATACATCACTTTCCTGTTATTGGGGTTTCGGTAAAACCGTTGGGATATGCTAACACGTTGTATTTCTTGTCAACTGCAAATTAACCGCAATCACTAATTAAACGTCCTAAATTATCTCATATGTGATTTTGGTGATCAATATGACACAAAAAATTAATAATGAAATCGCTTACAGGGAATTTGTGATATTTAAGTCTATAAATATTGTAATAGAGAGTATAACCATTTCAAGAGGTAAAAAGATTATCGTTATTATACATTCTATTAAGTAAGATTCAGAGATGAGGGTGTGAGGATAGTAAGTTCTCTAATTGGGTGTATGGGGAAGCGTATACGCGCTTGCTCAGTGAGGATTGCCGGGATATTACAAGGATTTGTCCCGTAGAATAAATATGTACTTGTAAAATAGAATAGTTCTGCCAATTAAGCTTATTCAAAGTACTCGAGTATATGATAGTGAATGTGTGAGCTGGAGAGCGAGATAGAGAGAGAGGAGTGACATGTGGAGTCCGGCATAGTAACAGTTTAGTTCCTATGTGTGAGACACGGGCCAGACTCTAACTCCAGACTCAGCTCTCTCCCTTCTTCTCTCGACTGTCTGGATGAGTTGGGTTTATATAGAGATGGTTGTAACACGGGGAAGATAGTTTCTTTCTTAAAGACATCATTTTTAGCGAATGGTTGGGCACATAACATCTTACAATAAGAATCTGATAAATGACATCATCAACAGCCAATGGCTGGATACAAGATACAATTCTTCTCCTTTACATATGTGAGTAATTCCTACTCTTTACATAAATGAGTAATATATCTAAAACCCAAATATAGCTTAACAATTCCAAAATTCATAGACAAAACACATTTCAAATATGAAGAACGAAACCTAGTCGCAAAATCATTTTAAGTTGGGAAACTCACAAATATGTATATAGTAGAAACGTATCATTTCACGTCATCATCATATACGTAGCATGTTAATTTTGACATTATTTCCTATACGTAGTATGTTAATTTTGGCATTATTTCCAATACGTAGCATGTTAATTTTGACATTGTTTTCTATACAGCTCTAAGATACTTTGCGAATAATTTCCTATTAAATGCAATGATAGTTTTTATGTTGCTGGTTTTGAAAGTGCTTTCTCTGTACTAGAGTACCTTAAGACGATAAAAGTTCAACTTCTGCTAAAGAGCAAACTGAAGTTCAGGGAATTGCGTGGTACGAAAAGACAATTGTTGCAAATAATCTATGTACATAAACGTTGGTCCACAACGCCAATTTAAAAGGGAATCCACTCCATTAGTTTTAGAGTTTGTCGTGCGATACATCACTTTCCTGTTATTGGGGTTTCGGTAAAACCGTTGGGATATGCTAACACGTTGTATTTCTTGTCAACTGCAAATTAACCGCAATCACTAATTAAACGTCCTAAATTATCTCATATGTGATTTTGGTGATCAATATGACACAAAAAATTAATAATGAAATCGCTTACAGGGAATTTGTGATATTTAAGTCTATAAATATTGTAATAGAGAGTATAACCATTTCAAGAGGTAAAAAGATTATCGTTATTATACATTCTATTAAGTAAGATTCAGAGATGAGGGTGTGAGGATAGTAAGTTCTCTAATTGGGTGTATGGGGAAGCGTATACGCGCTTGCTCAGTGAGGATTGCCGGGATATTACATGGATTTGTCCCGTAGAATAAATATGTACTTGTAAAATAGAATAGTTCTGCCAATTAAGCTTATTCAAAGTACTCGAGTATATGATAGTGAATGTGTGAGCTGGAGAGGGAGATAGAGAGAGAGGAGTGACATGTGGAGTCCGGCATAGTAACAGTTTAGTTCCTATGTGTGAGACACGGGCCAGACTCTAACTCCAGACTCAGCTCTCTCCCTTCTTCTCTCGACTGTCTGGATGAGTTGGGTTTATATAGAGATGGTTGTAACACGGGGAAGATAGTTTCTTTCTTAAAGACATCATTTTTAGCGAATGGTTGGGCACATAACATCTTACAATAAGAATCTGATAAATGACATCATCAACAGCCAATGGCTGGATACAAGATACAATTCTTCTCCTTTACATATGTGAGTAATTCCTACTCTTTACATAAATGAGTAATATATCTAAAACCCAAATATAGCTTAACAATTCCAAAATTCATAGACAAAACACATTTCAAATATGAAGAACGAAACCTAGTCGCAAAATCATTTTAAGTTGGGAAACTCACAAATATGTATATAGTAGAAACGTATCATTTCACGTCATCATCATATACGTAGCATGTTAATTTTGACATTATTTCCTATACGTAGTATGTTAATTTTGGCTTTATTTCCAATACGTAGCATGTTAATTTTGACATTGTTTTCTATACAGCTCTAAGATACTTTGCGAATAATTTCCTATTAAATGCAATGATAGTTTTTATGTTGCTGGTTTTGAAAGTGCTTTCTCTGTACTAGAGTACCTTAAGACGATAAAAGTTCAACTTCTGCTAAAGAGCAAACTGAAGTTCAGGGAATTGCGTGGTACGAAAAGACAATTGTTGCAAATAATCTATGTACATAAACGTTGGTCCACAACGCCAATTTAAAAGGGAATCCACTCCATTAGTTTTAGAGTTTGTCGTGCGATACATCACTTTCCTGTTATTGGGGTTTCGGTAAAACCGTTGGGATATGCTAACACGTTGTATTTCTTGTCAACTGCAAATTAACCGCAATCACTAATTAAACGTCCTAAATTATCTCATATGTGATTTTGGTGATCAATATGACACAAAAAATTAATAATGAAATCGCTTACAGGGAATTTGTGATATTTAAGTCTATAAATATTGTAATAGAGAGTATAACCATTTCAAGAGGTAAAAAGATTATCGTTATTATACATTCTATTAAGTAAGATTCAGAGATGAGGGTGTGAGGATAGTAAGTTCTCTAATTGGGTGTATGGGGAAGCGTATACGCGCTTGCTCAGTGAGGATTGCCGGGATATTACATGGATTTGTCCCGTAGAATAAATATGTACTTGTAAAATAGAATAGTTCTGCCAATTAAGCTTATTCAAAGTACTCGAGTATATGATAGTGAATGTGTGAGCTGGAGAGGGAGATAGAGAGAGAGGAGTGACATGTGGAGTCCGGCATAGTAACAGTTTAGTTCCTATGTGTGAGACACGGGCCAGACTCTAACTCCAGACTCAGCTCTCTCCCTTCTTCTCTCGACTGTCTGGATGAGTTGGGTTTATATAGAGATGGTTGTAACACGGGGAAGATAGCTTCTTTCTTAAAGACATCATTTTTAGCGAATGGTTGGGCACATAACATCTTACAATAAGAATCTGATAAATGACATCATCAACAGCCAATGGCTGGATACAAGATACAATTCTTCTCCTTTACATATGTGAGTAATTCCTACTCTTTACATAAATGAGTAATATATCTAAAACCCAAATATAGCTTAACAATTCCAAAATTCATAGACAAAACACATTTCAAATATGAAGAACGAAACCTAGTCGCAAAATCATTTTAAGTTGGGAAACTCACAAATATGTATATAGTAGAAACGTATCATATCACGTCATCATCATATACGTAGCATGTTAATGTTGACATTATTTCCTATACGTAGTATGTTAATTTTGGCATTATTTCCAATACGTAGCATGTTAATTTTGACATTATTTTCTATACAGCTCTAAGATACTTTGCGAATAATTTCCTATTCCATGCAATGATAGTTTTTATGTTGCTGGTTTTGGAAGTGCTTTCTCTGTACTAGAGTACCTTAAGACGATAAAAGTTCAACTTCTGCTAAAGAGCAAACTGAAGTACAGGGGAATTGCGTGGTACGAAAAGAAAATTGTTGCAATTAATCCAGTTGGCATAAACGTTGGTCCACAACGCCAATTTAAAAGGGAATCCACTCCAATATTTTTAGAGTTTGTCGTGCGATACATCACTTTCCTGGTTTTGGGTTTTCGGTAAAACTGTTGGGATATACTAACACGTTGTATTTCGTGTCAATTGCAAATTTACCGCAATCACTAATTAAACGTCCTGAATTATCTCATATGTGATTTTGGTGATCAATATGACGCAAAAAAAGGATAATGAAATCGCTTACAGAGCATTTGTGATATTTAAGTCTATAAATATTGTAATAGAGAGTATAACCATTTCAAGAGGTAAACGATTATCGTTATTATACATTCTATTAAGTAAGATTCAGAGATGAGGGTGTGAGGATAGTAAGTTCTCTAATTGTGTGTATGGGGAAGCGTATACTCGCTTGCTCAGTGAGGATTGCCGGGATATTACATGGATTTGTCCCGTAGAATAAATATGTACTTGTAAAATAGAATAGTTCTGCCAATTAAGTTTATTCAAAGTACTCGAGTATATGATAGTGAATGTGTGAGCTGGAGAGGGAGATAGAGAGAGAGGAGTGAGATGTGGAGTCCGGCATAGTAACAGTTTAGTTCCTATGTGTAAAACACGGGCCAGACTCTAACTCCAGACTCAGCTCTTTTCCTTCTTCTCTCGACTGTCTGGATGAGTTGGGTTTATATAGAGATGGTTGTAACAAGGGGAAGCTAGTTTCTTTCTTAGTGACATCATTTTTAGCGAATGGTTGGGCACATAACATCTTACAATAAGAATCTGATAAATGACATCATCAACAGCCAATGGCTGGATACAAGATACAATTCTTCTCCTTTACATATGTTAGTAATTCCTACTCTTTACATACATGAGTAATATATCTAAAACCCAAATATAGCTTAACAATTCCAAAATTCATAGACAAAACACATTTCAAATATGAAGAACGAAACCTAGTCGCAAAATCATTTTAAGTTCAGAAACTCAAAAATATGTATAAAGTAGAAACGTATCATATCACGTCATCATCATATACGTAGCATGTTAATGTTGACATTATTTCCTATACGTAGTATGTTAATTTTGGCATTATTTCCAATACGTAGCATGTTAATTTTGAAATTATTTTCTATACAGCTCTTAGATACTTTGCGAATAATTTCCTATTCCATGCAATGATAGGTTTTATGTTGCTGGTTTTGGAAGTGCTTTCTCTGTACTAGAGTACCTTAAGACGATAAAAGTTCAACTTCTGCTAAAGAGCAAACTGAAGTTCAGGGAATTGCGTGGTACGAAAAGAGAATTGTTGCAAATAATCCATGTGCATAAACGTTGGTCCACAACGCCAATTTAAAAGGGAATCCACTCCATTAGTTTTAGAGTTTGTCGTGCGATACATCACTTTCCTGTTATTGGGGTTTCGGTAAAACCGTTGGGATATGCTAACACGTTGTATTTCTTGTCAATTGCAAATTAACCGCAATCACTAATTAAACGTCCTAAATTATCTCATATGTGATTTTGGTGATCAATATGACACAAAAAAGAATAATGAAATCGCTTACAGGGCATTTGTGATATTTAAGTCTATAAATATTGTAATAGAGAGTATAACCATTTCAAGAGGTAAAACGATTATCGTTATTATACATTCTATTAAGTAAGATTCAGAGATGAGGGTGTGAGGATAGTAAGTTCTCTAATTGTGTGTATAAGGAAGCGTATACTCGCTTGCTCAGTGAGGATTGCCGGGATATTAAATGTATTTGTCCCGTAGAATAAATATGTACTTGTAAAATAGAATAGTTCTTCCAATTAAGCTTATTCAAAGTACTCGAGTATATGATAGTGAATGTGTGAGCTGGAGAGGGAGATAGAGAGAGAGGAGTGAGATGTGGAGTCCGGCATAGTAACAGTTTAGTTCCTATGTGTGAGACACGGGCCAGACTCTAACTCCAGACTCAGCTCTCTCCCTTCTTCTCTCGACTGTCTGGATGAGTTGGGTTTATATAGAGATGGTTGTAACACGGGGAAGATAGCTTCTTTCTTAAAGACATCATTTTTAGCGAATGGTTGGGCACATAACATCTTACAATAAGAATCTGATAAATGACATCATCAACAGCCAATGGCTGGATACAAGATACAATTCTTCTCCTTTACATATGTGAGTAATTCCTACTCTTTACATAAATGAGTAATATATCTAAAACCCAAATATAGCTTAACAATTCCAAAATTCATAGACAAAACACATTTCAAATATGAAGAACGAAACCTAGTCGCAAAATCATTTTAAGTTGGGAAACTCACAAATATGTATATAGTAGAAACGTATCATATCACGTCATCATCATATACGTAGCATGTTAATGTTGACATTATTTCCTATACGTAGTATGTTAATTTTGGCATTATTTCCAATACGTAGCATGTTAATTTTGAAATTATTTTCTATACAGCTCTTAGATACTTTGCGAATAATTTCCTATTCCATGCAATGATAGGTTTTATGTTGCTGGTTTTGGAAGTGCTTTCTCTGTACTAGAGTACCTTAAGACGATAAAAGTTCAACTTCTGCTAAAGAGCAAACTGAAGTTCAGGGAATTGCGTGGTACGAAAAGAGAATTGTTGCAAATAATCCATGTGCATAAACGTTGGTCCACAACGCCAATTTAAAAGGGAATCCACTCCATTAGTTTTAGAGTTTGTCGTGCGATACATCACTTTCCTGTTATTGGTGTTTCGGTAAAACCGTTGGGATATGCTAACACGTTGTATTTCTTGTCAATTGCAAATTAACCGCAATCACTAATTAAACGTCCTAAATTATCTCATATGTGATTTTGGTGATCAATATGACACAAAAAAGAATAATGAAATCGCTTACAGGGCATTTGTGATATTTAAGTCTATAAATATTGTAATAGAGAGTATAACCATTTCAAGAGGTAAAAAGATTATCGTTATTATACATTCTATTAAGTAAGATTCAGAGATGAGGGTGTGAGGATAGTAAGTTCTCTAATTGGGTGTATGGGGAAGCGTATACGCGCTTGCTCAGTGAGGATTGCCGGGATATTACATGGATTTGTCCCGTAGAATAAATATGTACTTGTAAAATAGAATAGTTCTGCCAATTAAGCTTATTCAAAGTACTCGAGTATATGATAGTGAATGTGTGAGCTGGAGAGGGAGATAGAGAGAGAGGAGTGACATGTGGAGTCCGGCATAGTAACAGTTTAGTTCCTATGTGTGAGACACGGGCCAGACTCTAACTCCAGACTCAGCTCTCTCCCTTCTTCTCTCGACTGTCTGGATGAGTTGGGTTTATATAGAGATGGTTGTAACACGGGGAAGATAGTTTCTTTCTTAAAGACATCATTTTTAGCGAATGGTTGGGCACATAACATCTTACAATAAGAATCTGATAAATGACATCATCAACAGCCAATGGCTGGATACAAGATACAATTCTTCTCCTTTACATATGTGAGTAATTCCTACTCTTTACATAAATGAGTAATATATCTAAAACCCAAATATAGCTTAACAATTCCAAAATTCATAGACAAAACACATTTCAAATATGAAGAACGAAACCTAGTCGCAAAATCATTTTAAGTTGGGAAACTCACAAATATGTATATAGTAGAAACGTATCATATCACGTCATCATCATATACGTAGCATGTTAATGTTGACATTATTTCCTATACGTAGTATGTTAATTTTGGCATTATTTCCAATACGTAGCATGTTAATTTTGAAATTATTTTCTATACAGCTCTTAGATACTTTGCGAATAATTTCCTATTCCATGCAATGATAGGTTTTATGTTGCTGGTTTTGGAAGTGCTTTCTCTGTACTAGAGTACCTTAAGACGATAAAAGTTCAACTTCTGCTAAAGAGCAAACTGAAGTTCAGGGAATTGCGTGGTACGAAAAGAGAATTGTTGCAAATAATCCATGTGCATAAACGTTGGTCCACAACGCCAATTTAAAAGGGAATCCACTCCATTAGTTTTAGAGTTTGTCGTGCGATACATCACTTTCCTGTTATTGGTGTTTCGGTAAAACCGTTGGGATATGCTAACACGTTGTATTTCTTGTCAATTGCAAATTAACCGCAATCACTAATTAAACGTCCTAAATTATCTCATATGTGATTTTGGTGATCAATATGACACAAAAAAGAATAATGAAATCGCTTACAGGGCATTTGTGATATTTAAGTCTATAAATATTGTAATAGAGAGTATAACCATTTCAAGAGGTAAAAAGATTATCGTTATTATACATTCTATTAAGTAAGATTCAGAGATGAGGGTGTGAGGATAGTAAGTTCTCTAATTGGGTGTATGGGGAAGCGTATACGCGCTTGCTCAGTGAGGATTGCCGGGATATTACATGGATTTGTCCCGTAGAATAAATATGTACTTGTAAAATAGAATAGTTCTGCCAATTAAGCTTATTCAAAGTACTCGAGTATATGATAGTGAATGTGTGAGCTGGAGAGGGAGATAGAGAGAGAGGAGTGACATGTGGAGTCCGGCATAGTAACAGTTTAGTTCCTATGTGTGAGACACGGGCCAGACTCTAACTCCAGACTCAGCTCTCTCCCTTCTTCTCTCGACTGTCTGGATGAGTTGGGTTTATATAGAGATGGTTGTAACACGGGGAAGATAGTTTCTTTCTTAAAGACATCATTTTTAGCGAATGGTTGGGCACATAACATCTTACAATAAGAATCTGATAAATGACATCATCAACAGCCAATGGCTGGATACAAGATACAATTCTTCTCCTTTACATATGTGAGTAATTCCTACTCTTTACATAAATGAGTAATATATCTAAAACCCAAATATAGCTTAACAATTCCAAAATTCATAGACAAAACACATTTCAAATATGAAGAACGAAACCTAGTCGCAAAATCATTTTAAGTTGGGAAACTCACAAATATGTATATAGTAGAAACGTATCATATCACGTCATCATCATATACGTAGCATGTTAATGTTGACATTATTTCCTATACGTAGTATGTTAATTTTGGCATTATTTCCAATACGTAGCATGTTAATTTTGAAATTATTTTCTATACAGCTCTTAGATACTTTGCGAATAATTTCCTATTCCATGCAATGATAGGTTTTATGTTGCTGGTTTTGGAAGTGCTTTCTCTGTACTAGAGTACCTTAAGACGATAAAAGTTCAACTTCTGCTAAAGAGCAAACTGAAGTTCAGGGAATTGCGTGGTACGAAAAGAGAATTGTTGCAAATAATCCATGTGCATAAACGTTGGTCCACAACGCCAATTTAAAAGGGAATCCACTCCATTAGTTTTAGAGTTTGTCGTGCGATACATCACTTTCCTGTTATTGGTGTTTCGGTAAAACCGTTGGGATATGCTAACACGTTGTATTTCTTGTCAATTGCAAATTAACCGCAATCACTAATTAAACGTCCTAAATTATCTCATATGTGATTTTGGTGATCAATATGACACAAAAAAGAATAATGAAATCGCTTACAGGGCATTTGTGATATTTAAGTCTATAAATATTGTAATAGAGAGTATAACCATTTCAAGAGGTAAAACGATTATCGTTATTATACATTCTATTAAGTAAGATTCAGAGATGAGGGTGTGAGGATAGTAAGTTCTCTAATTGTGTGTATGGGGAAGCGTATACTCGCTTGCTCAGTGAGGATTGCCGGGATATTACATGTATTTGTCCCGTAGAATAAATATGTACTTGTAAAATAGAATAGTTCTGCCAATTAAGCTTATTCAAAGTACTCGAGTATATGATAGTGAATGTGTGAGCAAGAGAGGGAGATAGAGAGAGAGGAGTGACATGTGGAGTCCGGCATAGTAACAGTTTAGTTCCTATGTGTGAGACACGGGCCAGACTTTAACTCCAGACTCAGCTCTCTCCCTTCTTCTCTCGACTGTCTGGATGAGTTGGGTTTATATAGAGATGGTTGTAACACGGGGAAGATAGCTTCTTTCTTAAAGACATCATTTTTAGCGAATGGTTGGGCACATAACATCTTACAATAAGAATCTGATAAATGACATCATCAACAGCCAATGGCTGGATACAAGATACAATTCTTCTCCTTTACATATGTGAGTAATTCCTACTCTTTACATAAATGAGTAATATATCTAAAACCCAAATATAGCTTAACAATTCCAAAATTCATAGACAAAACACATTTCAAATATGAAGAACGAAACCTAGTCGCAAAATCATTTTAAGTTGGGAAACTCACAAATATGTATATAGTAGAAACGTATCATATCACGTCATCATCATATACGTAGCATGTTAATGTTGACATTATTTCCTATACGTAGTATGTTAATTTTGGCATTATTTCCAATACGTAGCATGTTAATTTTGAAATTATTTTCTATACAGCTCTTAGATACTTTGCGAATAATTTCCTATTCCATGCAATGATAGGTTTTATGTTGCTGGTTTTGGAAGTGCTTTCTCTGTACTAGAGTACCTTAAGACGATAAAAGTTCAACTTCTGCTAAAGAGCAAACTGAAGTTCAGGGAATTGCGTGGTACGAAAAGAGAATTGTTGCAATTAATCCAGTTGGCATAAACGTTGGTCCACAACGCCAATTTAAAAGGGAATCCACTCCAATATTTTTAGAGTTTGTCGTGCGATACATCACTTTCCTGGTTTTGGGTTTTCGGTAAAACTGTTGATATATACTAACACGTTGTATTTCTTGTCAATTGCAAATTTACCGCAATCACTAATTAAACGTCCTGAATTATCTCATATGTGATTTTGGTGATCAATATGACACAAAAAAAGGATAATGAAATCGCTTACAGAGCATTTGTGATATTTAAGTCTATAAATATTGTAATAGAGAGTATAACCATTTCAAGAGGTAAAACGATTATCGTTATTATACATTCTATTAAGTAAGATTCAGAGATGAGGGTGTGAGGATAGTAAGTTCTCTAATTGTGTGTATGGGGAAGCGTATACTCGCTTGCTCAGTGAGGATTGCCGGGATATTACATGGATTTGTCCCGTAGAATAAATATGTACTTGTAAAATAGAATAGTTCTGCCAATTAAGTTTATTCAAAGTACTCGAGTATATGCTAGTGAATGTGTGAGCTGGAGAGGGAGATAGAGAGAGAGGAGTGAGATGTGGAGTCCGGCATAGTAACAGTTTAGTTCCTATGTGTGAGACACGGGCCAGACTCTAACTCCAGACTCAGCTCTTTTCCTTCTTCTCTCGACTGTCTGGATGAGTTGGGTTTATATAGAGATGGTTGTAACAAGGGGAAGCTAGTTTCTTTCTTAGTGACATCATTTTTAGCGAATGGTTGGGCACATAACATCTTACAATAAGAATCTGATAAATGACATCATCAACAGCCAATGGCTGGATACAAGATACAATTCTTCTCCTTTACATATGTGAGTAATTCCTACTCTTTACATAAATGAGTAATATATCTAAAACCCAAATATAGCTTAACAATTCCAAAATTCATAGACAAAACACATTTCAAATATGAAGAACGAAACCTAGTCGCAAAATCATTTTAAGTTGGGAAACTCACAAATATGTATATAGTAGAAACGTATCATATCACGTCATCATCATATACGTAGCATGTTAATGTTGACATTATTTCCTATACGTAGTATGTTAATTTTGGCATTATTTCCAATACGTAGCATGTTAATTTTGAAATTATTTTCTATACAGCTCTTAGATACTTTGCGAATAATTTCCTATTCCATGCAATGATAGGTTTTATGTTGCTGGTTTTGGAAGTGCTTTCTCTGTACTAGAGTACCTTAAGACGATAAAAGTTCAACTTCTGCTAAAGAGCAAACTGAAGTTCAGGGAATTGCGTGGTACGAAAAGAGAATTGTTGCAAATAATCCATGTGCATAAACGTTGGTCCACAACGCCAATTTAAAAGGGAATCCACTCCATTAGTTTTAGAGTTTGTCGTGCGATACATCACTTTCCTGTTATTGGTGTTTCGGTAAAACCGTTGGGATATGCTAACACGTTGTATTTCTTGTCAATTGCAAATTAACCGCAATCACTAATTAAACGTCCTAAATTATCTCATATGTGATTTTGGTGATCAATATGACACAAAAAAGAATAATGAAATCGCTTACAGGGCATTTGTGATATTTAAGTCTATAAATATTGTAATAGAGAGTATAACCATTTCAAGAGGTAAAACGATTATCGTTATTATACATTCTATTAAGTAAGATTCAGAGATGAGGGTGTGAGGATAGTAAGTTCTCTAATTGTGTGTATGGGGAAGCGTATACTCGCTTGCTCAGTGAGGATTGCCGGGATATTACATGTATTTGTCCCGTAGAATAAATATGTACTTGTAAAATAGAATAGTTCTGCCAATTAAGCTTATTCAAAGTACTCGAGTATATGATAGTGAATGTGTGAGCAAGAGAGGGAGATAGAGAGAGAGGAGTGACATGTGGAGTCCGGCATAGTAACAGTTTAGTTCCTATGTGTGAGACACGGGCCAGACTTTAACTCCAGACTCAGCTCTCTCCCTTCTTCTCTCGACTGTCTGGATGAGTTGGGTTTATATAGAGATGGTTGTAACACGGGGAAGATAGCTTCTTTCTTAAAGACATCATTTTTAGCGAATGGTTGGGCACATAACATCTTACAATAAGAATCTGATAAATGACATCATCAACAGCCAATGGCTGGATACAAGATACAATTCTTCTCCTTTACATATGTGAGTAATTCCTACTCTTTACATAAATGAGTAATATATCTAAAACCCAAATATAGCTTAACAATTCCAAAATTCATAGACAAAACACATTTCAAATATGAAGAACGAAACCTAGTCGCAAAATCATTTTAAGTTGGGAAACTCACAAATATGTATATAGTAGAAACGTATCATATCACGTCATCATCATATACGTAGCATGTTAATGTTGACATTATTTCCTATACGTAGTATGTTAATTTTGGCATTATTTCCAATACGTAGCATGTTAATTTTGAAATTATTTTCTATACAGCTCTTAGATACTTTGCGAATAATTTCCTATTCCATGCAATGATAGGTTTTATGTTGCTGGTTTTGGAAGTGCTTTCTCTGTACTAGAGTACCTTAAGACGATAAAAGTTCAACTTCTGCTAAAGAGCAAACTGAAGTTCAGGGAATTGCGTGGTACGAAAAGAGAATTGTTGCAATTAATCCAGTTGGCATAAACGTTGGTCCACAACGCCAATTTAAAAGGGAATCCACTCCAATATTTTTAGAGTTTGTCGTGCGATACATCACTTTCCTGGTTTTGGGTTTTCGGTAAAACTGTTGATATAAACTAACACGTTGTATTTCTTGTCAATTGCAAATTTACCGCAATCACTAATTAAACGTCCTGAATTATCTCATATGTGATTTTGGTGATCAATATGACACAAAAAAAGGATAATGAAATCGCTTACAGAGCATTTGTGATATTTAAGTCTATAAATATTGTAATAGAGAGTATAACCATTTCAAGAGGTAAAACGATTATCGTTATTATACATTCTATTAAGTAAGATTCAGAGATGAGGGTGTGAGGATAGTAAGTTCTCTAATTGTGTGTATGGGGAAGCGTATACTCGCTTGCTCAGTGAGGATTGCCGGGATATTACATGGATTTGTCCCGTAGAATAAATATGTACTTGTAAAATAGAATAGTTCTGCCAATTAAGCTTATTCAAAGTACTCGAGTATATGATAGTGAATGTGTGAGCAAGAGAGGGAGATAGAGAGAGAGGAGTGACATGTGGAGTCCGGCATAGTAACAGTTTAGTTCCTATGTGTGAGACACGGGCCAGACTTTAACTCCAGACTCAGCTCTCTCCCTTCTTCTCTCGACTGTCTGGATGAGTTGGGTTTATATAGAGATGGTTGTAACAAGGGGAAGCTAGTTTCTTTCTTAGTGACATCATTTTTAGCGAATGGTTGGGCACATAACATCTTACAATAAGAATCTGATAAATGACATCATCAACAGCCAATGGCTGGATACAAGATACAATTCTTCTCCTTTACATATGTTAGTAATTCCTACTCTTTACATACATGAGTAATATATCTAAAACCCAAATATAGCTTAACAATTCCAAAATTCATAGACAAAACACATTTCAAATATGAAGAACGAAACCTAGTCGCAAAATCATTTTAAGTTTGGAAACTCAAAAATATGTATATAGTAGAAACGTATCATATCACGTCATCATCATATACGTAGCATGTTAATGTTGACATTATTTCCTATACGTAGTATGTTAATTTTGGCATTATTTCCAATACGTAGCATGTTAATTTTGAAATTATTTTCTATACAGCTCTTAGATACTTTGCGAATAATTTCCTATTCCATGCAATGATAGGTTTTATGTTGCTGGTTTTGGAAGTGCTTTCTCTGTACTAGAGTACCTTAAGACGATAAAAGTTCAACTTCTGCTAAAGAGCAAACTGAAGTTCAGGGAATTGCGTGGTACGAAAAGAGAATTGTTGCAAATAATCCATGTGCATAAACGTTGGTCCACAACGCCAATTTAAAAGGGAATCCACTCCAATATTTTTAGAGTTTGTCGTGCGATACATCACTTTCCTGTTATTGGGGTTTCGGTAAAACCGTTGGGATATGCTAACACGTTGTATTTCTTGTCAATTGCAAATTAACCGCAATCACTAATTAAACGTCCTAAATTATCTCATATGTGATTTTGGTGATCAATATGACACAAAAAAGAATAATGAAATCGCTTACAGGGCATTTGTGATATTTAAGTCTATAAATATTGTAATAGAGAGTATAACCATTTCAAGAGGTAAAACGATTATCGTTATTATACATTCTATTAAGTAAGATTCAGAGATGAGGGTGTGAGGATAGTAAGTTCTCTAATTGTGTGTATAAGGAAGCGTATACTCGCTTGCTCAGTGAGGATTGCCGGGATATTACATGTATTTGTCCCGTAGAATAAATATGTACTTGTAAAATAGAATAGTTCTGCCAATTAAGCTTATTCAAAGTACTCGAGTATATGATAGTGAATGTGTGAGCTGGAGAGGGAGATAGAGAGAGAGGAGTGACATGTGGAGTCCGGCATAGTAACAGTTTAGTTCCTATGTGTGAGACACGGGCCAGACTCTAACTCCAGACTCAGCTCTCTCCCTTCTTCTCTCGACTGTCTGGATGAGTTGGGTTTATATAGAGATGGTTGTAACACGGGGAAGATAGCTTCTTTCTTAAAGACATCATTTTTAGCGAATGGTTGGGCACATAACATCTTACAATAAGAATCTGATAAATGACATCATCAACAGCCAATGGCTGGATACAAGATACAATTCTTCTCCTTTACATATGTGAGTAATTCCTACTCTTTACATAAATGAGTAATATATCTAAAACCCAAATATAGCTTAACAATTCCAAAATTCATAGACAAAACACATTTCAAATATGAAGAACGAAACCTAGTCGCAAAATCATTTTAAGTTGGGAAACTCACAAATATGTATATAGTAGAAACGTATCATATCACGTCATCATCATATACGTAGCATGTTAATGTTGACATTATTTCCTATACGTAGTATGTTAATTTTGGCATTATTTCCAATACGTAGCATGTTAATTTTGAAATTATTTTCTATACAGCTCTTAGATACTTTGCGAATAATTTCCTATTCCATGCAATGATAGGTTTTATGTTGCTGGTTTTGGAAGTGCTTTCTCTGTACTAGAGTACCTTAAGACGATAAAAGTTCAACTTCTGCTAAAGAGCAAACTGAAGTTCAGGGAATTGCGTGGTACGAAAAGAGAATTGTTGCAAATAATCCATGTGCATAAACGTTGGTCCACAACGCCAATTTAAAAGGGAATCCACTCCATTAGTTTTAGAGTTTGTCGTGCGATACATCACTTTCCTGTTATTGGTGTTTCGGTAAAACCGTTGGGATATGCTAACACGTTGTATTTCTTGTCAATTGCAAATTAACCGCAATCACTAATTAAACGTCCTAAATTATCTCATATGTGATTTTGGTGATCAATATGACACAAAAAAGAATAATGAAATCGCTTACAGGGCATTTTTGATATTTAAGTCTATAAATATTGTAATAGAGAGTATAACCATTTCAAGAGGTAAAACGATTATCGTTATTATACATTCTATTAAGTAAGATTCAGAGATGAGGGTGTGAGGATAGTAAGTTCTCTAATTGTGTGTATAAGGAAGCGTATACTCGCTTGCTCAGTGAGGATTGCCGGGATATTACATGTATTTGTCCCGTAGAATAAATATGTACTTGTAAAATAGAATAGTTCTGCCAATTAAGCTTATTCAAAGTACTCGAGTATATGATAGTGAATGTGTGAGCTGGAGAGGGAGATAGAGAGAGAGGAGTGACATGTGGAGTCCGGCATAGTAACAGTTTAGTTCCTATGTGTGAGACACGGGCCAGACTCTAACTCCAGACTCAGCTCTCTCCCTTCTTCTCTCGACTGTCTGGATGAGTTGGGTTTATATAGAGATGGTTGTAACACGGGGAAGATAGCTTCTTTCTTAAAGACATCATTTTTAGCGAATGGTTGGGCACATAACATCTTACAATAAGAATCTGATAAATGACATCATCAACAGCCAATGGCTGGATACAAGATACAATTCTTCTCCTTTACATATGTGAGTAATTCCTACTCTTTACATAAATGAGTAATATATCTAAAACCCAAATATAGCTTAACAATTCCAAAATTCATAGACAAAACACATTTCAAATATGAAGAACGAAACCTAGTCGCAAAATCATTTTAAGTTGGGAAACTCACAAATATGTATATAGTAGAAACGTATCATATCACGTCATCATCATATACGTAGCATGTTAATGTTGACATTATTTCCTATACGTAGTATGTTAATTTTGGCATTATTTCCAATACGTAGCATGTTAATTTTGAAATTATTTTCTATACAGCTCTTAGATACTTTGCGAATAATTTCCTATTCCATGCAATGATAGGTTTTATGTTGCTGGTTTTGGAAGTGCTTTCTCTGTACTAGAGTACCTTAACACAATAAAAGTTCAACTTCTGCTAAAGAGCAAACTGAAGTTCAGGGAATTGCGTGGTACGAAAAGAGAATTGTTGCAAATAATCCATGTGCATAAACGTTGGTCCACAACGCCAATTTAAAAGGGAATCCACTCCATTAGTTTTAGAGTTTGTCGTGCGATACATCACTTTCCTGTTATTGGTGTTTCGGTAAAACCGTTGGGATATGCTAACACGTTGTATTTCTTGTCAATTGCAAATTAACCGCAATCACTAATTAAACGTCCTAAATTATCTCATATGTGATTTTGGTGATCAATATGACACAAAAAAGAATAATGAAATCGCTTACAGGGCATTTGTGATATTTAAGTCTATAAATATTGTAATAGAGAGTATAACCATTTCAAGAGGTAAAACGATTATCGTTATTATACATTCTATTAAGTAAGATTCAGAGATGAGGGTGTGAGGATAGTAAGTTCTCTAATTGTGTGTATGGGGAAGCGTATACTCGCTTGCTCAGTGAGGATTGCCGGGATATTACATGTATTTGTCCCGTAGAATAAATATGTACTTGTAAAATAGAATAGTTCTGCCAATTAAGCTTATTCAAAGTACTCGAGTATATGATAGTGAATGTGTGAGCAAGAGAGGGAGATAGAGAGAGAGGAGTGACATGTGGAGTCCGGCATAGTAACAGTTTAGTTCCTATGTGTGAGACACGGGCCAGACTCTAACTCCAGACTCAGCTCTCTCCCTTCTTCTCTCGACTGTCTGGATGAGTTGGGTTTATATAGAGATGGTTGTAACACGGGGAAGATAGCTTCTTTCTTAAAGACATCATTTTTAGCGAATGGTTGGGCACATAACATCTTACAATAAGAATCTGATAAATGACATCATCAACAGCCAATGGCTGGATACAAGATACAATTCTTCTCCTTTACATATGTGAGTAATTCCTACTCTTTACATAAATGAGTAATATATCTAAAACCCAAATATAGCTTAACAATTCCAAAATTCATAGACAAAACACATTTCAAATATGAAGAACGAAACCTAGTCGCAAAATCATTTTAAGTTGGGAAACTCACAAATATGTATATAGTAGAAACGTATCATATCACGTCATCATCATATACGTAGCATGTTAATGTTGACATTATTTCCTATACGTAGTATGTTAATTTTGGCATTATTTCCAATACGTAGCATGTTAATTTTGAAATTATTTTCTATACAGCTCTTAGATACTTTGCGAATAATTTCCTATTCCATGCAATGATAGGTTTTATGTTGCTGGTTTTGGAAGTGCTTTCTCTGTACTAGAGTACCTTAACACAATAAAAGTTCAACTTCTGCTAAAGAGCAAACTGAAGTTCAGGGAATTGCGTGGTACGAAAAGAGAATTGTTGCAAATAATCCATGTGCATAAACGTTGGTCCACAACGCCAATTTAAAAGGGAATCCACTCCAATATTTTTAGAGTTTGTCGTGCGATACATCACTTTCCTGGTTTTGGGTTTTCGGTAAAACTGTTGATATATACTAACACGTTGTATTTCTTGTCAATTGCAAATTTACCGCAATCACTAATTAAACGTCCTGAATTATCTCATATGTGATTTTGGTGATCAATATGACACAAAAAAAGGATAATGAAATCGCTTACAGAGCATTTGTGATATTTAAGTCTATAAATATTGTAATAGAGAGTATAACCATTTCAAGAGGTAAACGATTATCGTTATTATACATTCTATTAAGTAAGATTCAGAGATGAGGGTGTGAGGATAGTAAGTTCTCTAATTGTGTGTATGGGGAAGCGTATACTCGCTTGCTCAGTGAGGATTGCCGGGATATTACATGGATTTGTCCCGTAGAATAAATATGTACTTGTAAAATAGAATAGTTCTGCCAATTAAGTTTATTCAAAGTACTCGAGTATATGCTAGTGAATGTGTGAGCTGGAGAGGGAGATAGAGAGAGAGGAGTGAGATGTGGAGTCCGGCATAGTAACAGTTTAGTTCCTATGTGTGAGACACGGGCCAGACTCTAACTTCAGACTCAGCTCTTTTCCTTCTTCTCTCGACTGTCTGGATGAGTTGGGTTTATATAGAGATGGTTGTAACAAGGGGAAGCTAGTTTCTTTCTTAGTGACATCATTTTTAGCGAATGGTTGGGCACATAACATCTTACAATAAGAATCTGATAAATGACATCATCAACAGCCAATGGCTGGATACAAGATACAATTCTTCTCCTTTACATATGTTAGTAATTCCTACTCTTTACATACATGAGTAATATATCTAAAACCCAAATATAGCTTAACAATTCCAAAATTCATAGACAAAACACATTTCAAATATGAAGAACGAAACCTAGTCGCAAAATCATTTTAAGTTTGGAAACTCAAAAATATGTATATAGTAGAAACGTATCATATCACGTCATCATCATATACGTAGCATGTTAATGTTGACATTATTTCCTATACGTAGTATGTTAATTTTGGCATTATTTCCAATACGTAGCATGTTAATTTTGAAATTATTTTCTATACAGCTCTTAGATACTTTGCGAATAATTTCCTATTCCATGCAATGATAGGTTTTATGTTGCTGGTTTTGGAAGTGCTTTCTCTGTACTAGAGTACCTTAAGACGATAAAAGTTCAACTTCTGCTAAAGAGCAAACTGAAGTTCAGGGAATTGCGTGGTACGAAAAGAGAATTGTTGCAAATAATCCATGTGCATAAACGTTGGTCCACAACGCCAATTTAAAAGGGAATCCACTCCATTAGTTTTAGAGTTTGTCGTGCGATACATCACTTTCCTGTTATTGGTGTTTCGGTAAAACCGTTGGGATATGCTAACACGTTGTATTTCTTGTCAATTGCAAATTAACCGCAATCACTAATTAAACGTCCTAAATTATCTCATATGTGATTTTGGTGATCAATATGACACAAAAAAGAATAATGAAATCGCTTACAGGGCATTTGTGATATTTAAGTCTATAAATATTGTAATAGAGAGTATAACCATTTCAAGAGGTAAAACGATTATCGTTATTATACATTCTATTAAGTAAGATTCAGAGATGAGGGTGTGAGGATAGTAAGTTCTCTAATTGTGTGTATGGGGAAGCGTATACTCGCTTGCTCAGTGAGGATTGCCGGGATATTACATGGATTTGTCCCGTAGAATAAATATGTACTTGTAAAATAGAATACTTCTGCCAATTAAGTTTATTCAAAGTACTCGAGTATATGATAGTGAATGTGTGAGCTGGAGAGGGAGATAGAGAGAGAGGAGTGAGATGTGGAGTCCGGCATAGTAACAGTTTAGTTCCTATGTGTGAGACACGGGCCAGACTCTAACTCCAGACTCAGCTCTTTTCCTTCTTCTCTCGACTGTCTGGATGAGTTGGGTTTATATAGAGATGGTTGTTACAAGGGGAAGCTAGTTTCTTTCTTAGTGACATCATTTTTAGCGAATGGTTGGGCACATAACATCTTACAATAAGAATCTGATAAATGACATCATCAACAGCCAATGGCTGGATACAAGATACAATTCTTCTCCTTTACATATGTTAGTAATTCCTACTCTTTACATACATGAGTAATATATCTAAAACCCAAATATAGCTTAACAATTCCAAAATTCATAGACAAAACACATTTCAAATATGAAGAACGAAACCTAGTCGCAAAATCATTTTAAGTTTGGAAACTCACAAATATGTATATAGTAGAAACGTATCATATCACGTCATCATCATATACGTAGCATGTTAATTTTGACATTATTTCCTATACGTAGTATATTAATTTTGGCTTTATTTCCAATACGTAGCATGTTAATTTTGACATTATTTTCTATACAGCTCTAAGATACTTTGCGAATAATTTCCTATTCCATGCAATGATAGTTTTTATGTTGCTGGTTTTGGAAGTGCTTTCTCTGTACTAGAGTACCTTAAGACGATAAAAGTTCAACTTCTGCTAAAGAGCAAACTGAAGTACAGGGGAATTGCGTGGTACGAAAAGAGAATTGTTGCAATTAATCCAGTTGGCATAAACGTTGGTCCACAACGCCAATTTAAAAGGGAATCCACTCCAAAATTTTTAGAGTTTGTCGTGCGATACATCACTTTCCTGGTATTGGGTTTTCGGTAAAACCGTTGGGATATACTAACACGTTGTATTTCTTGTCAATTGCAAATTAACCGCAATCACTAATTAAACGTCCTGAATTATCTCATATGTGATTTTGGTGATCAATATGACACAAAAAAGGAATAATGAAATCTACAGGGCATTTGTGATATTTAAGTCTATAAATATTGTAATAGAGAGTATAACCATTTCAAGAGGTAAAACGACTATCGTTATTATACATTCTATTAAGTAAGATTCAGAGATGAGGGTGTGAGGATAGTAAGTTCTCTAATTGTGTGTATGGGGCAGCGTATACTCGCTTGCTCAGTGAGGATTGCCGGGATATTACATGGATTTTTCCCGTAGAATAAATATGTACTTGTAAAATAGAATACTTCTGCCAATTAAGTTTATTCAAAGTACTCGAGTATATGATAGTTAATGTGTGAGCTGGAGAGGGAGATAGAGAGAGAGGAGTGAGATGTGGAGTCCGGCATAGTAACAGTTTAGTTTCTATGTGTGAGACACGTGCCAGACTCCAACTCCAGACTCAGCTCTCTCCCTTCTTCTCTCGACTGTCTGGATGAGTTGGGTTTATATAGAGATGGTTGTTACAAGGGGAAGCTAGTTTCTTTCTTAGTGACATCATTTTTAGCGAATGGTTGGGCACATAACATCTTACAATAAGAATCTGATAAATGACATCATCAACAGCCAATGGCTGGATACAAGATACAATTCTTCCCCTTTACATATGTGAGTAATTCCTACTCTTTACATACATGAGTAATATATCTAAAACCCAAATATAGCTTAACAATTCCAAAATTCATAGACAAAACACATTTCAAATATGAAGAACGAAACCTAGTCGCAAAATCATTTTAAGTTGGGAAACTCACAAATATGTATATAGTAGAAACGTATCATATCACGTCATCATCATATACGTAGCATGTTAATTTTGACATTATTTCCTATACGTAGTATGTTAATTTTGGCATTATTTCCAATACGTAGCATGTTAATTTTGACATTATTTTCTATACAGCTCTAAGATACTTTGCGAATAATTTCCTATTCCATGCAATGATAGTTTTTATGTTGCTGGTTTTGGAAGAACTTTCTCTGTACTAGAGTACCTTAAGACGATAAAAGATCAACTTCTGCTAAAGAGCAAACTGATGTACAGGGGAATTGCGTGGTACGAAAAGAGAATTGTTGCAATTAATCCAGTTGGCATAAACGTTGGTCCACAACGCCAATTTAAAAGAGAATCCACTCCATTATTTTTAGAGTTTGTCGTGCGATACATCACTTTCCTGGTGTTGGGTTTTCGGTAAAACTGTTGGGATATACTAACACGTTGTATTTCTTGTCACTTGCAAATTAACCGCAATCACCAATTAAACGTCCTAAATTATCTCGTATGTGATTTTGGTGATCAATATGACACAAAAAAGGAATAATGAAATCGCTCACAGGGCATTTGTGATATTTAAGTCTATAAATATTGTAATAGAGAGTATAACCATTTCAAGAGGTAAACGATTATCGTTATTATACATTCTATTAAGTAAGATTCAGAGATGAGGGTGTGAGGATAGTAAGTTCTCTAATTGTGTGTATGGGGAAGCGTATACTCGCTTGCTCAGTGAGGATTGCCGGGATATTACATAGATTTGTCCCGTAGAATAAATATGTACTTGTAAAATAGAATACTTCTGCCAATTAAGTTTATTCAAAGTACTCGAGTATATGATAGTGAATGTGTGAGCTGGAGAAGGAGATAGAGAGAGAGGAGTGAGATGTGGAGTCCGGCATAGTAACAGTTTAGTTTCTATGTGTGAGACACGGGCCAGACTCCAACTCCAGACTCAGCTCTCTCCCTTCTTCTCTCGACTGTCTGGATGAGTTGGGTTTATATAGAGATGGTTGTAACAAGGGGAAGATAGTTTCTTTCTTAGTGACATCATTTTTAGCGAATGGTTGGGCACATAACATCTTACAACAAGAATCTGATAAATGACATCATCAACAGCCAATGGCTGGATACAAGATACAATTCTTCTCCTTTACATATGTGAGTAATTCCTACTCTTTATATGCATGAGTAATATATCTTAAACCCAAATATAGCTTAACAATTCCAAAATTCATAGACAAAACACATTTCAAATATGAAGAACGAAACCTAGTCGCAAAATCATTTTAAGTTGGGAAACTCACAAATATGTATATAGTAGAAACGTATCATATCACGTCATCATCATATACGTAGCATGTTAATTTTGACATTATTTCCTATACGTTGCACAATAATTTTGGCATTATTTCCAATACTTAGCATGTTAATTTTGACATTATTTTCTATACAGCTCTAAGATACTTTGCGAATAATTTCCTATTCCATGCAATCATAGTTTTTGTTTATCTATTTTTGGAATTGATTTCTCTGTACTAGAGTTCCTTAAGACGATAAAAGTTCAACTCCTGCTAAAGAGCAAACTGAAGTACAGGGGAATTGCGTGGTACGAAAAGAGAATTGTTGCAATTAATCCAGTTGGCATAAACGTTGGTCCACAACGCCAATTTAAAAGGGAATCCACTCCATTGTTTTTAGAGTTTGTCGTGCGATACATCACTTGACTGGTATTGGGTTTTCGGTAAAACTGTTGGGATATACTAACTCGTTGTATTTCTTGTCAATTGCAAATTAACCGCAATCACTAATTAAACGTCCTGAATTATCTCATATGTGATTTTGGTGATCAATGTGACACAAAAAAGGAATAATGAAATCGCTCACAGGGCATTTGTGATATTTAAGTCTATAAATATTGTAATATATAGTATAACCATTTCAAGAGGTAAAACGATTATCGTTATTATACATTCTATTAAGTGAGATTCAGAGATGAGGGTGTGAGGATAGTAAGTTCTCTAATTGTGTATATGAGGAAGCGTATACTCGCTTGCTCAGTGAGGATTGCCGGGATATTACATGGATTTGTCCCGTAGAATAAATATGTACTTGTAATATAGAATAGTTCTGCCAATTAAGTTTATTCAAAGTACTCGAGTATAGGATAGTGAATGTGTGAGCTGAAAAGGGAGATAGAGAGAGAGGAGTGAGATGTGGATTCCGGCATAGTAACAGTATAGTTCCTTTGTGTGAGACACGGGCCAGACTCTAACTCCAGACTAAACTCTCCCCCTTCTTCTCTCGACTGTCTGGATGAGTTGGGTTTATATAGAGATGGTTGTAACAAGGGGAAGATAGTTTCTTTCTTAGTGACATCATTTTTAGCGAATGGTTGGGCACATAACATCTTACAATAAGAATCTGATAAATGACATCATCAACAGCCAATGGCTGGATACAAGATACAATTCTTTTCCTTTACATATGTGAGTAATACCAACTCTTTACATACATGAGTAATATATCTAAAACCCAAATATAGCTTAACAATTCCAAAATTCATAGACAAAACACATTTCAAATATGAAGAACGAAACCTAGTCGCAAAATCATTTTAGGTTGGGAAACTCACAAATATGTATATAGTAGAAACGTATCATATCACGTCATCATCACATACGTAGCATGTTAATTTTGACATTATTTCCTATACGTAGTATGTTAATTTTGGCATTATTTCCAATACTTAGCATGTTAATTTTGACATTATTTTCTGTACAGCTCTAAGATACTTTGCGAATAATTTCCTATTCCATGCAATCATAGTTTTTGTTTATCTGGTTTCGGAAGTGATTTATCTGTACTAGAGTACCTTAAGACGATAAAAGTTCAACTCCTGCTAAAGAGCAAACTAAAGTACAGGGGAATTGCGTGGTACGAAAAGAGAATTGTTGCAATTAATCCAGTTGGCATAAACGTTGGTCCACAACGCCAATTTAAAAAAGAATCCACTCCATTATTTTTAGAGTTTGTCGTGCGATACATCACTTGACTGGTATTGGGTTTTCGGTAAAACTGTTGGGATATACTAACTCGTTGTATTTCTTGTCAATTGCAAATTAACCGCAATCACTAATTAAATGTCCTGAATTATCTCATATGTGATTTTGGTGATCAATGTGACACAAAAAAGGAATAATGAAATCGTTCACAGGGCATTTGTGATATTTAAGTCTATAAATATTGTAATAGAGAGTATAACCATTTCAAGAGGTAAAACGATTATCGTTATTATACATTCTATTAAGTAAGATTCAGACATGAGGGTGTGAGGATAGTAAGTTCTCTAATTGTGTGTATGGGGAAGCGTATACTCGCTTGCTCAGTAAGGATTGCCGGCATATTACACGGATTTGTCCCATAGAATAAATATGTACTTGTAATACAGAATAGTTCTGCCAATTAAGTTTATTCAAAGTACTCGAGTATAGGATAGTGAATGTGTGAGGTGGAGAGGTGGATAGAGAGAAAGGAGTGAGATGTGGAGTCCGGCATAGTAACAGTATAGTTCCTATGTGTGAGACACGGGCCAGACTCTAACTCCAGACTCAGCTCTCCCCCTTCTTCTTTTGACTGTCTGGATGAGTTGGGTTTATATACAGATGGTTGTAACAAGGGGAAAATAGTTTCTTTCTTAGTGGCATCATTTTTAGCGAATGGTTGGGCACATAACATCTTACAATAAGAATCTGATAAATGACATCATCAACAGCCAATGGCTGGATACAAGATACAATTCTTCGCCTTTACATATGTGAGTAATTCCTACTCTTTACATACATGAGTAATATATCTAAAACCCAAATATAGCTTAACAATTCCAAAATTCATAGAAAAACACATTTCAAATATGAAGAACGAAACCTAGTCGCAAAATCATTTTAAGTTGGGAAACTCAAAAATATGTATAAAGTAGAAACGTATCATATCACGTCATCATCATATACGTAGCATGTTAATTTTGACATTATTTCCTACACGTTGTATGTTAATTTTGGCATTATTTCCAATACGTAGCATGTTAATTTTGACATTATTTTCTATACAGCTCTAAGATACTTTGCAAATAATTTCCTATTCCATGCAATTATAGTTTTTACGTTGCTGGTTTTGGAAGTGCTTTCTCTTGTAAACTTTATGTATTCCATATTTTGTCTCTGATAAGACTTTTATAATGAGGATGGACTAGCTTTGATAAATGAACTGCTGGCGAAACTTGTTTCACGGAAGACTCTTTTCAATATTCTAGTTGTGCTCTGTGAACATACTGTATTTATGTTAGTAAATACGTACTTCGCCCGAGTTTAATATTATTTTATATTAGAACTAACGATAAGCTTTGAACCAATATATTACACGGTGCATTTAATTCTTCTATTTGAAGAAGTTTCTAGATATGGTAGAGTGGCGTTCACATGGGCCGGCAGATGTCGTATCATGTATGGATAAAATAGGTTCTACCCTGTTTTGTATCACGGCAGTTAAGTGTGAAAATAGGAGCATATCTTTCCAGTGTTTCTAAGCAAAATTAAAATCAACCTATTTTGCTTTTCCTTGTGATAAACAAATGTTGAACATCTTTAAAACTTTGGTCAGGTTATTTGAACATAATATCGCCCTGCAAATCAAATTGGCCCCAATTGAATTTTCAGAAATGGTATTTTAATGCCGTGATGTGCATTTATTCATACGAACCGCAAATACCATCAGGAAGAAAACAGTGACGCTAAAATTTCATAACGACTGCAATTATCAAGTATCAGTTTAAAATAATGCATTCGTAATTGCGAATGACAGAGGATCTTTCTTCCGAAACTGTATTGCATTTCCAGGACCATAAATATTTCCGAAAAAAGGATTTATGGATATCATGGGGCCGGTTCGAGAAAAGACGTAACATGTGAGCTGTACATATAGTCAGTTGATCCAACGTTGGCAGTGCAAATTGATTACTCGCATAATCAGGGATCACCGGACAGCAGAGTTCACACTGATACGTTTACATGTAAAGTCGCCGTACGTGCGGCTTGTAGTATGACGACAGTGCAAGGTTAGTTGATATTCGAAACAGAATCCAACCAGATGCCCAAATGAATTGCGTACAACTCCATTCCATCCTGCAAGTATTTCAGTCGTTTGAAGTGAGTAAGGCAACAAGTCTAGATTCATGCATGCACCAGCGTGAACAACGGCACTATATGTATATACAAAACGATAAATAATGAGCAGGTAATGTAATACGTTTGTGTTTCTTTGTAAGTTGCTGCGTCTATGCGGATAAATGTTGAAGTGTTATTGGAACCAATTACTACTACAACAGGTCTAGTGTGCATATACCATAGTGTACTTACTTCTAGACTGGTCTCTCTCAGAGTGTTGAATTGTTCATATCAATGCAATCTGTATTTTTTGTGGGAAATGCTTTATACACTTCCTCCGCCAAAATCACTGAACGGGATGCGGTAAAAAAAAAGCACGAAGCATTTCAGTTTACTGTTTTGTCCGTGTTTTACGAACTTGTAAACTCTATTTATTCCATATTTTGTCTCTGATAAGACTTTTATAATGAGGATGGACTAGCTTTGATAAATGAACTGCTGGCGAAACTAGTTTCACGGAAGACTCTTTTCAATATTTTAGTTGTGCTCTGTGAACATACTGTATTTATGTTAGTAAATACGTACTTCGCCCGAGTTTAATATTATTTTATATTAGAACTAACGATAAGCTTTGAACCAATATATTACACGGTGCATTTAATTCTTCTATTTGAAGAAGTTTCTAGATTACGTAGAGTGGCGTTCACATGGGCCGCGAGATGTCGTATCATGTATGGATAAAGTAGGTCCTACCCTGTTTTGTCTCACGGCAGTTAAGTGTGAAAATAGGAGCATATCTTTCCAGTGTTTCTAAGCAAAATTAAAATCAACATATTTTCCTATTCCTTGTGATTAAAAAATGTTGAACATCTTTAAAACTTTGGTCAGGTTATTTGAACATAATATCGCCCTGCAACTCAAATCGGCCCCAATTGAATTTTCAGGAATAGTATTTCAATGCCGTGATGTGCATTTATTCATACGAACGGCAAATACCATCAGGAAGAAAACAGTGACGCTAAAATTTCATAACGACTCCAATTATCAAGTATCAGTTTAAAATAATGCATTCGTAATTGCGAATGACAGAGGATCTGTCTTGCGAAACTGTATTGCATTTCCAGGACCATAAATATTTCCGTAAAAAGGATTTATAGATATCATGGGGCCGGTTCGAGAAAAGACGTACCATGTGAGCTGGACATATAGTCAGTTGATCCAACGTTGGCAGTGCAAATTGATTACTCGCATAATCAGGGATCGCCGGACAACAGAGTTCACATTGATACGTTTACATGTAAAGTCGCCGTACGTGCGGCTTGTAGTATGACGACAGTTCAAGGTTAGTTGATATTCGAAACAGAATCCAACCAGATGCCCAAATGAATTGCGTACAACTCCATTCCATCCTGCAAGTATTTCAGTCGTTTGAAGTGAGTAAGGCAACAAGTCTAGATTCATGCATGCACCAGCGTGAACAACGGCACTATATGTATATACAAAACGATAAATAATGAGCAGGTAATGTAATACGTTTGTGTTTCTTTGTAAGTTGCTGCGTCTATGCGGATAAATGTTGAAGTGTTATTGGAACCAATTACTACTACAACAGGTCTAGTGTGCATATACCATAGTGTACTTACTTCTAGACTGGTCTCTCTCAGAGTGTTGAATTGTTCATATCAATGCAATCTGTATTTTTTGTGGGAAATGCTTTATACACTTCCTCCGCCAAAATCACTGAACGGGATGCGGTAAAACAAAAGCACGAAGCATTTCAGTTTACTGTTTTGTCCGTGTTTTACGAACTTGTAAACTCTATTTATTCCATATTTTGTCTCTGATAAGACTTTTATAATGAGGATGGACTAGCTTTGATAAATGAACTGCTGGCGAAACTAGTTTCACGGAAGACTCTTTTCAATATTTTAGTTGTGCTCTGTGAACATACTGTATTTATGTTAGTAAATACGTACTTCGCCCGAGTTTAATATTATTTTATATTAGAACTAACGATAAGCTTTGAACCAATATATTACACGGTGCATTTAATTCTTCTATTTGAAGAAGTTTCTAGATTACGTAGAGTGGCGTTCACATGGGCCGCGAGATGTCGTATCATGTATGGATAAAGTAGGTCCTACCCTGTTTTGTCTCACGGCAGTTAAGTGTGAAAATAGGAGCATATCTTTCCAGTGTTTCTAAGCAAAATTAAAATCAACATATTTTCCTATTCCTTGTGATTAAAAAATGTTGAACATCTTTAAAACTTTGGTCAGGTTATTTGAACATAATATCGCCCTGCAACTCAAATCGGCCCCAATTGAATTTTCAGGAATAGTATTTCAATGCCGTGATGTGCATTTATTCATACGAACGGCAAATACCATCAGGAAGAAAACAGTGACGCTAAAATTTCATAACGACTCCAATTATCAAGTATCAGTTTAAAATAATGCATTCGTAATTGCGAATGACAGAGGATCTGTCTTGCGAAACTGTATTGCATTTCCAGGACCATAAATATTTCCGTAAAAAGGATTTATAGATATCATGGGGCCGGTTCGAGAAAAGACGTACCATGTGAGCTGGACATATAGTCAGTTGATCCAACGTTGGCAGTGCAAATTGATTACTCGCATAATCAGGGATCGCCGGACAACAGAGTTCACATTGATACGTTTACATGTAAAGTCGCCGTACGTGCGGCTTGTAGTATGACGACAGTTCAAGGTTAGTTGATATTCGAAACAGAATCCAACCAGATGCCCAAATGAATTGCGTACAACTCCATTCCATCCTGCAAGTATTTCAGTCGTTTGAAGTGAGTAAGGCAACAAGTCTAGATTCATGCATGCACCAGCGTGAACAACGGCACTATATGTATATACAAAACGATAAATAATGAGCAGGTAATGTAATACGTTTGTGTTTCTTTGTAAGTTGCTGCGTCTATGCGGATAAATGTTGAAGTGTTATTGGAACCAATTACTACTACAACAGGTCTAGTGTGCATATACCATAGTGTACTTACTTCTAGACTGGTCTCTCTCAGAGTGTTGAATTGTTCATATCAATGCAATCTGTATTTTTTGTGGGAAATGCTTTATACACTTCCTCCGCCAAAATCACTGAACGGGATGCGGTAAAACAAAAGCACGAAGCATTTCAGTTTACTGTTTTGTCCGTGTTTTACGAACTTGTAAACTCTATTTATTCCATATTTTGTCTCTGATAAGACTTTTATAATGAGGATGGACTAGCTTTGATAAATGAACTGCTGGCGAAACTAGTTTCACGGAAGACTCTTTTCAATATTTTAGTTGTGCTCTGTGAACATACTGTATTTATGTTAGTAAATACGTACTTCGCCCGAGTTTAATATTATTTTATATTAGAACTAACGATAAGCTTTGAACCAATATATTACACGGTGCATTTAATTCTTCTATTTGAAGAAGTTTCTAGATTACGTCGAGTGGCGTTCACATGGGCCGCGAGATGTCGTATCATGTATGGATAAAGTAGGTCCTACCCTGTTTTGTCTCACGGCAGTTAAGTGTGAAAATAGGAGCATATCTTTCCAGTGTTTCTAAGCAAAATTAAAATCAACATATTTTCCTATTCCTTGTGATTAAAAAATGTTGAACATCTTTAAAACTTTGGTCGGGTTATTTGAACATAATATCGCCCTGCAACTCAAATCGGCCCCAATTGAATTTTCAGGAATAGTATTTCAATGCCGTGATGTGCATTTATTCATACGAACGGCAAATACCATCAGGAAGAAAACAGTGACGCTAAAATTTCATAACGACTCCAATTATCAAGTATCAGTTTAAAATAATGCATTCGTAATTGCGAATGACAAAGGATCTGTCTTGCGAAACTGTATTGCATTTCCAGGACCATAAATATTTCCGTAAAAAGGATTTATAGATATCATGGGGCCGGTTCGAGAAAAGACGTACCATGTGAGCTGGACATATAGTCAGTTGATCCAACGTTGGCAGTGCAAATTGATTACTCGCATAATCAGGGATCGCCGGACAACAGAGTTCACATTGATACGTTTACATGTAAAGTCGCCGTACGTGCGGCTTGTAGTATGACGACAGTTCAAGGTTAGTTGATATTCGAAACAGAATCCAACCCGATGCCCAAATGAATTGCGTACAACTCCATTCCATCCTGCAAGTATTTCAGTCGTTTGAAGTGAGTAAGGCAACAAGTCTAGATTCATGCATGCACCAGCGTGAACAACGGCACTATATGTATATACAAAACGATAAATAATGAGCAGGTAATGTAATACGTTTGTGTTTCTTTGTAAGTTGCTGCGTCTATGCGGATAAATGTTGAAGTGTTATTGGAACCAATTACTACTACAACAGGTCTAGTGTGCATATACCATAGTGTACTTACTTCTAGACTGGTCTCTCTCAGAGTGTTGAATTGTTCATATCAATGCAATCTGTATTTTTTGTGGGAAATGCTTTATACACTTCCTCCGCCAAAATCACTGAACGGGATGCGGTAAAAAAAAGCACGAAGCATTTCAGTTTACTGTTTTGTCCGTGTTTTACGAACTTGTTAACTCTATGTATTCCATATTTTGTCTCTGATAAGACTTTTATAATGAGGATGGACTAGCTTTGATAAATGAACTGCTGGCGAAACTAGTTTCACGGAAGACTCTTTTCAATATTTTAGTTGTGCTCTGTGAACATACTGTATTTATGTTAGTAAATACGTACTTCGCCCGAGTTTAATATTATTTTATATTAGAACTAACGATAAGCTTTGAACCAATATATTACACGGTGCATTTAATTCTTCTATTTGAAGAAGTTTCTAGATTACGTCGAGTGGCGTTCACATGGGCCGCGAGATGTCGTATCATGTATGGATAAAGTAGGTCCTACCCTGTTTTGTCTCACGGCAGTTAAGTGTGAAAATAGGAGCATATCTTTCCAGTGTTTCTAAGCAAAATTAAAATCAACATATTTTCCTATTCCTTGTGATTAAAAAATGTTGAACATCTTTAAAACTTTGGTCGGGTTATTTGAACATAATATCGCCCTGCAACTCAAATCGGCCCCAATTGAATTTTCAGGAATAGTATTTCAATGCCGTGATGTGCATTTATTCATACGAACGGCAAATACCATCAGGAAGAAAACAGTGACGCTAAAATTTCATAACGACTCCAATTATCAAGTATCAGTTTAAAATAATGCATTCGTAATTGCGAATGACAGAGGATCTGTCTTGCGAAACTGTATTGCATTTCCAGGACCATAAATATTTCCGTAAAAAGGATTTATAGATATCATGGGGCCGGTTCGAGAAAAGACGTACCATGTGAGCTGGACATATAGTCAGTTGATCCAACGTTGGCAGTGCAAATTGATTACTCGCATAATCAGGGATCGCCGGACAACAGAGCTCACATTGATACGTTTACATGTAAAGTCGCCGTACGTGCGGCTTGTAGTATGACGACAGTTCAAGGTTAGTTGATATTCGAAACAGAATCCAACCAGATGCCCAAATGAATTGCGTACAACTCCATTCCATCCTGCAAGTATTTCAGTCGTTTGAAGTGAGTAAGGCAACAAGTCTAGATTCATGCATGCACCAGCGTGAACAACGGCACTATATGTATATACAAAACGATAAATAATGAGCAGGTAATGTAATACGTTTGTGTTTCTTTGTAAGTTGCTGCGTCTATGCGGATAAATGTTGAAGTGTTATTGGAACCAATTACTACTACAACAGGTCTAGTGTGCATATACCATAGTGTACTTACTTCTAGACTGGTCTCTCTCAGAGTGTTGAATTGTTCATATCAATGCAATCTGTATTTTTTGTGGGAAATGCTTTATACACTTCCTCCGCCAAAATCACTGAACGGGATGCGGTAAAACAAAAGCACGAAGCATTTCAGTTTACTGTTTTGTCCGTGTTTTACGAACTTGTAAACTCTATTTATTCCATATTTTGTCTCTGATAAGACTTTTATAATGAGGATGGACTAGCTTTGATAAATGAACTGCTGGCGAAACTAGTTTCACGGAAGACTCTTTTCAATATTTTAGTTGTGCTCTGTGAACATACTGTATTTATGTTAGTAAATACGTACTTCGCCCGAGTTTAATATTATTTTATATTAGAACTAACGATAAGCTTTGAACCAATATATTACACGGTGCATTTAATTCTTCTATTTGAAGAAGTTTCTAGATTACGTCGAGTGGCGTTCACATGGGCCGCGAGATGTCGTATCATGTATGGATAAAGTAGGTCCTACCCTGTTTTGTCTCACGGCAGTTAAGTGTGAAAATAGGAGCATATCTTTCCAGTGTTTCTAAGCAAAATTAAAATCAACATATTTTCCTATTCCTTGTGATTAAAAAATGTTGAACATCTTTAAAACTTTGGTCGGGTTATTTGAACATAATATCGCCCTGCAACTCAAATCGGCCCCAATTGAATTTTCAGGAATAGTATTTCAATGCCGTGATGTGCATTTATTCATACGAACGGCAAATACCATCAGGAAGAAAACAGTGACGCTAAAATTTCATAACGACTCCAATTATCAAGTATCAGTTTAAAATAATGCATTCGTAATTGCGAATGACAGAGGATCTGTCTTGCGAAACTGTATTGCATTTCCAGGACCATAAATATTTCCGTAAAAAGGATTTATAGATATCATGGGGCCGGTTCGAGAAAAGACGTACCATGTGAGCTGGACATATAGTCAGTTGATCCAACGTTGGCAGTGCAAATTGATTACTCGCATAATCAGGGATCGCCGGACAACAGAGTTCACATTGATACGTTTACATGTAAAGTCGCCGTACGTGCGGCTTGTAGTATGACGACAGTTCAAGGTTAGTTGATATTCGAAACAGAATCCAACCAGATGCCCAAATGAATTGCGTACAACTCCATTCCATCCTGCAAGTATTTCAGTCGTTTGAAGTGAGTAAGGCAACAAGTCTAGATTCATGCATGCACCAGCGTGAACAACGGCACTATATGTATATACAAAACGATAAATAATGAGCAGGTAATGTAATACGTTTGTGTTTCTTTGTAAGTTGCTGCGTCTATGCGGATAAATGTTGAAGTGTTATTGGAACCAATTACTACTACAACAGGTCTAGTGTGCATATACCATAGTGTACTTACTTCTAGACTGGTCTCTCTCAGAGTGTTGAATTGTTCATATCAATGCAATCTGTATTTTTTGTGGGAAATGCTTTATACACTTCCTCCGCCAAAATCACTGAACGGGATGCGGTAAAAAAAAAGCACGAAGCATTTCAGTTTACTGTTTTGTCCGTGTTTACGAACTTGTAAACTCTATTTATTCCATATTTTGTCTCTGATAAGACTTTTATAATGAGGATGGACTAGCTTTGATAAATGAACTGCTGGCGAAACTAGTTTCACGGAAGACTCTTTTCAATATTTTAGTTGTGCTCTGTGAACATACTGTATTTATGTTAGTAAATACGTACTTCGCCCGAGTTTAATATTATTTTATATTAGAACTAACGATAAGCTTTGAACCAATATATTACACGGTGCATTTAATTCTTCTATTTGAAGAAGTTTCTAGATTACGTCGAGTGGCGTTCACATGGGCCGCGAGATGTCGTATCATGTATGGATAAAGTAGGTCCTACCCTGTTTTGTCTCACGGCAGTTAAGTGTGAAAATAGGAGCATATCTTTCCAGTGTTTCTAAGCAAAATTAAAATCAACATATTTTCCTATTCCTTGTGATTAAAAAATGTTGAACATCTTTAAAACTTTGGTCGGGTTATTTGAACATAATATCGCCCTGCAACTCAAATCGGCCCCAATTGAATTTTCAGGAATAGTATTTCAATGCCGTGATGTGCATTTATTCATACGAACGGCAAATACCATCAGGAAGAAAACAGTGACGCTAAAATTTCATAACGACTCCAATTATCAAGTATCAGTTTAAAATAATGCATTCGTAATTGCGAATGACAAAGGATCTGTCTTGCGAAACTGTATTGCATTTCCAGGACCATAAATATTTCCGTAAAAAGGATTTATAGATATCATGGGGCCGGTTCGAGAAAAGACGTACCATGTGAGCTGGACATATAGTCAGTTGATCCAACGTTGGCAGTGCAAATTGATTACTCGCATAATCAGGGATCGCCGGACAACAGAGTTCACATTGATACGTTTACATGTAAAGTCGCCGTACGTGCGGCTTGTAGTATGACGACAGTTCAAGGTTAGTTGATATTCGAAACAGAATCCAACCAGATGCCCAAATGAATTGCGTACAACTCCATTCCATCCTGCAAGTATTTCAGTCGTTTGAAGTGAGTAAGGCAACAAGTCTAGATTCATGCATGCACCAGCGTGAACAACGGCACTATATGTATATACAAAACGATAAATAATGAGCAGGTAATGTAATACGTTTGTGTTTCTTTGTAAGTTGCTGCGTCTATGCGGATAAATGTTGAAGTGTTATTGGAACCAATTACTACTACAACAGGTCTAGTGTGCATATACCATAGTGTACTTACTTCTAGACTGGTCTCTCTCAGAGTGTTGAATTGTTCATATCAATGCAATCTGTATTTTTTGTGGGAAATGCTTTATACACTTCCTCCGCCAAAATCACTGAACGGGATGCGGTAAAAAAAGCACAAAGCATTTCAGTTTACTGTTTTGTCCGTGTTTTACGAACTTGTTAACTCTATGTATTCCATATTTTGTCTCTGATAAGACTTTTTTAATAAGGATGGACTAGCTTTGATAAATGAACTGCTGGCGAAACTAGTTTCACGGAAGACTCTTTTCAATATTTTCGTTGTGCTCTGTGAACATACTGTATTTATGTTAGTAAATACGTACTTCGCCCGAGTTTAATATTATTTTATATTAGAACTAACGATAAGCTTTGAACCAATATATTACACGGTGCATTTTATTCTTCTATTTGAAGAAGTTTCTAGATTACGTAGAGTGGCGTTCACATGGGCCGCGAGATGTCGTATCATGTATGGATAAAATAGGTCCTACCCTGTTTTGTCTCACGGCAGTTAAGTGTGAAAATAGGAGCATATCTTTCCAGTGTTTCTAAGCAAAATTAAAATCAACATATTTTCCTATTCCTTGTGATTAACAAATGTTGAACATCTTTAAAACTTTGGTCAGCTTATTTGA
The DNA here is from genome assembly GCA_947179485.1 of Allacma fusca. Taxonomy (NCBI): domain Eukaryota; kingdom Metazoa; phylum Arthropoda; class Collembola; order Symphypleona; family Sminthuridae; genus Allacma; species Allacma fusca. Next base: position 80,429,218 of record OX359245.1, on the reverse strand, counting down.
ACATAATATCGCCCTGCAACTCAAATTGGCCCCAATTGAATTTTCAGAAATGGTATTTTAATGCCGTGATGTGCATTTATTCATACGAACGGCAAATACCATCAGGAAGAAAACAGTGACGCTAAAATTTCATAACGAGTCCAATTATCAAGTATCAGTTTAAAATAATGCATTCGTTATTGCTAATGAACAGCAGAGTTCACACTGATACGTTTACATGTAAAGTCGCCGTACGTGCGGCTTGTAGTATGACGACAGTGCAAGGTTAGTTGATATTCGAAACAGAATCCAACCAGATGCCCAAATGAATTGCGTACAACTCCATTCCATCCTGCTTGTATTTCAGTCGTTTGAAGTGAGTAAGGCTACAAGTGTAGATTCATGCATGCACCAGCGTGAACATCTGCACTATATGTATATACAAAACGATAAATAATGAGCAGGTAATGTAATACGTTTGTGTTTCTTTGTAAGTTGCTGCGTCTATGCGGATAAATGTTGAAGTGTTATTGGAACCAATTACTACTACAATAGGTCTAGTGTGCATATACCATAGTGTACTCACTTCTAGAGTGGTCTCTCTCAGAGTGTTGAATTGTTCATATCATTGCAATCTGTATTTTGTAGGAAATTCCTTTATAAATTGTATAGTCCCTTATATCGAACTTTTACTGTATTCAGTACACGCTCAAAGTTGTTCTCGAATGGTTTTAAATAAAAAGTAGTAGTAAAATTGTTTTCTGAATGCGTTTTGGTTTTCAGTCTGAAGAAAATAATTTGCTGATGTACGTTCGACTTATTTTGGCCATGTTTAATTTTTTGTGATACTTAACTTGAATTATCAAGTTCGAGTCGCGTTCAAGTCATGGTCAAGTCAAGTTTAAATCAAGTTTGGAACTTTAACTACTTGATCAAGTTCGGGTCTTACAAAAGTTACTCGATTACTTGAACTTGAGAAGTCAAGTAATTGTACGAACGCAAGTTATCAAGTTCAAGTTGTGTTTTGAAAATTACTTGAAGTTTCGTGGTCAAGTCAAGTTCATGGTCAAGTTTTAAAATTACTTGACCCGATCGCAGCACTGACAGGGAGTTTTAAACTTGCTTCGAACAGGGACATCATAACCAGCAGGGAAAGTCAAAAAAATCTTCCATGGAGTTTTAAAAAAATCCGACCCCTGCTTGAAAGAATGACCTAAGACCTGGCCCCCTCTCAGGACTATATACCGTCTTACGACAGAGTTTTTAAATAATTAAAAAACATTAATTCATATCGACAGGACATCAATTTTTCGAAAGAACTACATTCTGACCCCTCAAAGCACATCAAAAAGCTAAAATAACTTTATTTTCCTCCACAATCTCCGCCCATATTATCTCATTAAAAAGATTTAATTATTTCTCTACAATTTAAAGTCATGTTCATCAAATTTCTGATAGCCTACACAACATTTTGTCCTAATATTCAAATTCATCAAATTTTCCATCACAATTTCAAAAACTTTTGTCCAAGAGGAATCATTTCACACTTGCCTACAAGACCAATTGTATTTAATGAAGTTTTTGAATATTTTAAAAATAATTCGAATTTATTTAGACTAGTATTTAAAATACGGAAAAAGCTGATCTACTTGGGGCAACTTGAGAATTTTGAAACATCCGAAAATGTTTATTATGGAATTGTATATTAAAGGTGGGGAGGTGCTTGAACTGCGAAGGTCTGGTGTCTTTTGCCTTTGGATGTGCACTCTTGACGGCAGCTTGAATTTAACCTCAGAGAGTTTGAGTGGAAGGACCTTGGGGTGCTTTCTGGCACGGAGTTTGAGCTCACCATTGCTTATTCTTTCGTTTTTCCTGCTGCTGCATTTACTATCGCTAAAAACCGTTTTAAAAAACGGTGTGTTCGTTCGTACGTTTAGTTTACATACATGAGCATAGGACTATCTAAGAATCTCACTTGAGAATTCCAGTTGATTGTGAGTGGTGTCAAGTCAAAGAGAAATCGTCAGACCTCAGGATTTCTGGGGCTCCTGTGGTCAACTACTCAAATTCAGGTAACCCTCAAAATATTGTCCATTTCAAATCTTTAGTTTATAGTAAATTAATATGAAACTATAATTTCCTCAAAATATTTCTGAAGATAAATTAAACAGTTCTTTTTTGCAGGATGGAAATATTAACGCCTACCAAAGATGCTAGCCTATCCTACATGTAGGCCTACTTGTAGGCCTATTTATAGAGTGTGAGCTATTTTCAGAAAAAATTATTGGCAAAATAGGGTGCACTGGTTTTTGCAGAAAAAATTCCTATAAATAGGAAATGCACGCCTACATACATGAGGTCATATAGGCAAATATGTATAGGCAGCACGAGAACACGCTTGCATGAAGGCAAATATAAAGGATGTATATACATAACTATTGTCACATTATTGAAGTCTTATCTCAATGCAAACCATAACGATTTTTAAACGTTGAAATATCAAGCTACTGCAGGGACATGTGAGATTTCCCATTCAAAATAATACCCATACATAACTAAGTACATGTGCATATATTGTATGTGATTGCTCGATGGATTATACTTACTTTAACGCGCAATAGAACCGATCAATACGAGGTTTCACATAATGCATGAGTAACATTAATTTTGAAAAGGTACTCAAAATCAGTTTGTTTAAATATATGATACATAGTAACAAACAATTGCGAGTGTTTGCTGAATAGGTGTTGCATATGAGGGATAGCCTAAATTTTTTCTAACGTACTGTTATATGTCCAAAATAAATTTGCTAAAATAAAACAGCAAAATGTAATCTGTGAATTTCAATAAAAATATAATTTAATTCTGCAGTATAGGGTCACATGTAGGAAGGGGACAACACTCTCCGTCATATAGTCAGAAATGTAGGCAGCCACAAGTTCCTACTTGTAGGGAAGGATGGCACAACAATGGCACAAATAGGGGAGAAGGAAGGCCCCTCCTAAACTAAATGTATAGGTAGGATGTAGGATATGCAAAATCAGTTTAGCATCTTTGAGGCCTACTATTAATAATTATTGGTTTATATTTATTTAAGCTATTATTAATTTTGCAATATTGCACAACTAACACGAAATCATTAGTGGAGGTGAATATAAATTATTTTAATTAATTGCTGCTGTTCTAATTTGTTTTTGTTAGATTGCAATTACTAAACCAGGGGTCCTATTACATTACTTCCTGGGACTATTACTGGCTCTGAGAATTTCGCGGGAGGTCGGGAGTAAAATAATTGTCCGGAGGTCAGGAAGAAAATAAATTTCGGTCCGGGCCAGGAAATTCTTTTCGAAACTGGGGAAGAATAGGTCGGGAATTCTTAAGCGACGTGAGGTCAGAAACAACTCCAGTATTTTTGTTAGTTTTGGTCAAAGTCGGAACTGTACAAAGTGTTTTGGATGTCTTTTAACTACTTGACAGGATTGGTAAACCTCTAAACAGGAACTGCGGGAAATCTCGGGTGAGGGTTTTATAAAGCTTCTAATGGGGAGACAAAATCAGACCCAGTTACATGTATCCGAGAACAATTTTGTTGTCCCTGTAACTAGTGCTGTAATATTGTTAGCGTTTTGTTTGCTCTTTTGTTCAGTTATTGTTTTTTGACCAAAACAAAACAAACAAAATCCATTTTCGGAAAAACAAAACTAGAGCAAAACAAAGTCGCGAAAAGATAAAACAAAACTATAAAAAACAAACCACCACGACAGCGGTAATAATTTTTCCAGATTTTGAGTTTGAAAAAGTGACCAAAAATAACATGACATCTAATTGAACTAAGTGAGTCACAACTAGCAGCATGACCTTAAATTGAAGTTTGTGAGTCACAAATAGCTGCATGACCTTTAATTGACCTTTGTGAGTCACAACTAGCTGCATGACTTTAAATTGACTTTAGTGAGTCACAACTAGCAGCATGACCTCAAATCGACCTCAGTGAGTCACAACTAGCAGCATGACCTCAAATTGACCTCCGTGAGTCACAATAACAGTATGACCTCAAATTGACCTCAGTGAGTCACAACTAGCAGCATAACCTCAAATTGACCACAGTGAGTCATAACAAGTTCCATGACCTCAAATTGACCTCTGGGGGCTACAAGAAGTTTCACGACTTTTATTTAAACTAAGTGAGCTGCAACAAGTTTCACGACTTTTATTTAACCTCATTGAGCTGCAACAAGTTTCATGACCTCATTTCTGTTGGGTCACATTAATTTTCGTGATCTTAATTTGACCTTGGTGGGTTACAAATAGATCCATAACCTTAATTTGATCTTGGTGGGTTACGGATAGACCTATGACCTTAATTTGACCTTCGTGGGTTACAAGTAGACCCGTGACCTTGCATGTAATCTATAATGACTCAAATAACATCATAATGACCATTAGGAGCTATTGAAGTGCTCGGTTTTATATACATGTTTATATATCAATGATGCTTTAAGCCGCTGGGCTTACATAGGGTCAAAAAAATATATGCACTATTTGCAGATGTTCAAGGTCAATCTAAAGTAATTGAACAGCGCGTATCTTACAATGAGGTCAATGGAGTAATTAAATGTGACCTGCTGTGACCATAACCTGCACTGATATTCGATGGTTGGTTACATCGGATGTTATAAATGAAAGCAATTTATGTTCGAAACAACTACTTATTTGGACAAATGTCACCTCCGCTGTTTCGATTTTGTATTGTTGTTTGGAATGAAATGCTGAAAGATGAGTCGGATGCTACACTATAAACTTTGATCCCAAAATGTTCAAAATAGTTTGACTGTCAGTTGACAGGGAGACAACAAATAAAAGAGGCCTAAGCCATAAAAAACAGATTTAGTTCAATCAAGGCATCGGGCGAACCCAAAACGATGCGTATCGGTAGCACCAGGTAAGACCCGCCACCATCGTTTGTTGATATATGGTGTATATTACAGGTCTTGAGGATATATGTTATTACCTTACGCCTTAATGACACCATTAGAAACTATCAACAGGTTTAATTCGCGTATTAAATATGAGTTGTAAAGCAGATCCGCCTAAAATTAGTTAAAGCCTGTGTTTTTGGTTTTTACGTCCTTACGTCACCAAATTCACACCAGTCAACTACTGAATGCTCTAGTATTAAGATACAACAATCAGTTTCACAAATTCTAACGTCTTCTCCATCCGTAGAGCAAAACAATATGAATTGTTTTTTGAACAATCCATATTGCTCAAAAAACAAAACTAAACAAAACTGGCTGAACAAAACAAAACTTTAGAGGAGTTGTCAAGACTTGACCTTGAAGACCTACATGAGAAGACGCTGTGAGCTTTACACAATCCAAGCCCCATCCTTATATATCTACGCTTATTTTACACTCCCAGGAATTAAATGTTAAACTAAATTTTTGAAGGGATTCATTTATTTTATCTGGCATGGATTGGACGTCCTGTGGGGATTTTTATTTTGCCAAAAAGGATTTTAAAAATCGGTGACAAATGTTTCAGCAGTGATTTTTGAAATCGTTATGGAACTCCCTAAGATGAAGTTAGACTCATTGTCAGGTGGGTTATTATCTTGCAGGGCGATTTCGAAAATCGGACCTATGCTTACTGATTAAATCATGCATGCAACCCTGAGAGAAAGTTAAAATCAAGTTCAATTTATTTTCTTTCCCGCAGCGTTCACTTATGCTCGATTCATTACTTGCTGTTACGCCAGTTTGGTGTTCCCTTCAGATTTTCGAAATTCCACCAAAATTAGTTTACTCATACCCTAAGTACAACTTTACGTCATATCTGCTACCTAAAAAATCCTTCGTAGTTTTTTTACAAAATTTGACGCGAAGCCAATTTGTCTCGAAATTCAAAACTGCAAAATTTAAAAGGCATTTAACCTGGGAAATTACAAGTTTCACGTACCCCGACCTTCAAAAAGTTGATTTTTTTTGTCAAGCGGTTTTTCGTACTGTAGTACTTTAAATTTTTTCTGCCAACAATATAAACAGCTAAATGCGTATATTAACCACATTAAGGTTAGGAATTGACCATTGTAGGGTTAACAGTAACCAATGCTGCAATTAGTTGGCCATTGTACATTTGTAACCAGACCGAAAAACCGCTCGTTCAATTTTCAGCTAACAATGAATATTCGAAATACATTGTTTTGAACTCATTTCATCAATTGCCATTTTGGAACATACTTTCTTGCATAATGTTTGCAACAGCTGTAACCCATTGTGCACAGGTCTACTGGGCATAACTTGCCTGAGCGTGGGGCTAACCGGTGTGATACCTATCGCAATCAATTTTAATAACATATATATTTTTTCACTTCATTTAATCTTCGATTTCAAAACTAGCCATTTTGTGGGAAAATGCCATTTCGTTTGTCGCCTTATTAGATATTTTCTAATTTTATGAATGTATATGACTATAAGCAAGCACAGCATAGTCATGTGAAAGAGTCAACGATAGGCAAGTTGCATTTATATTATAAACCTGTATGTAATAGCTCCAGTTGTTCGAAATCGCATTCTAAATAGTCTGGAGTACTAAAGTTATATCATCCAATTTACAGACAACATAAATACTTCCACATACCACTGTATGAAAATATATTCTGCTACGCTTAAAATTACTGTAATTAAAGTTAGTGTTACGGTTACGTGGTTGTTGTATAACTTATAAATTCCCGAGTATTTTGCTGGCTGTGCACAGGGGTTGGATTCATGTGGCAAGACGGGAAGATTCTTCCGAGGGAAAAACTATTTATGGCAGGAAATATCTAAAAATAATTTAATTTTGGTAACATGGATTTTCAAAATCGTCGACCGTTTTTTAGTAGGGATTTTTGTTGATTCTTCTAGATTTTTTTAAGTAAAAGTGTGTTTCACCATATTTGGCGTTTTCGTATTCGTCTTGTAGATTAATTTTGTTTTGCCAACAGGGATTTTTAAAATTGCTGAACGTTCTTTCATCGGAGAATTTTTTAATCGTAGGAGATTTTCCTTCATGGAATCTGCCTTACATGTAAGCACTTTGGTCATCGAGGTTTTAAGTATAAGCTATTCTAAAGTCTATACCATAATCTAAATAATTATGCAATTGAATCTGAAATGTTTACCGGTTCACTGCCAGCGTGTTGCAAGACCGAAATTGCAATAACGTTCTGTATTAAGAAACCGGATGTTCAAATCACGATTTTATGGATTTTAATTTTTAGTTAAAGAGTATTAAACTGTGTTTCCATTTTTATGCAAGCAAAGTTGTTAAGCAATAACATTTGTAAATGAACACTTCTACGCAAACTTTAGTCAGCTACTTGAATAAAACGTTACTTGTCCAATGCATAAAACGGGGGCTTTGTATCTTATTAAAAATAAGCAACACCTCTTTTACTTAGTCACACGTTCAGGGCTGTTGTAGATATATTGGTATTCTTTAACTGAATACATTTCCTTTTTATTATTCGAACGCAAGCGCTAGGAACTGGATGTTTAGTAATTTTTCTTTATTATCCAACTACAGAAATGGCGACTGGCATCAGCAATTCTGGGAATTCTAATATTGAAACATGCAAAATACAAATAACTGAAACAAATTATAACGTTGCTCAAGAACGAACAACCCAACCTTTACACACGTTTCCTCCTAAAGTTGGTCAATTTTATGGGAGGGAAGACAAGATACAAGAAATTAAAGAAGCTATAGATAATATGGCGGGAGAAACCGACTCCTTATTAAGAACAGTTGTGCTAGTTGGATTTGGAGGAATGGGGAAGAGCGAAACAGTAAAAGCGTTCGCAGAAACGTTCAACAAATCCTACCCATATATTGTTTGGATCAATGCACAGACCAAACAAAGTTTGATAGCAAGTTTTAAAGGTTTAGTTGGACATATAAATGCGTTAGCTGGCACAAAAATTAAATTCCAATCGCTTGAGGACATTCCTGAAATCCAGCTTAAACTCGCCAATGTGTACGATCCGAGTACGGGAATTTACATATTCGACAACGCGGAAAGACTACAAACTACGGATGAAAAATTAGGAATTGAAACATTTTTATACAAAGATTTTCTACAGAACAAGCCTATTTTCATCGCTACCTCTCGGAATGGTAGCGCAGCTTGGAATTCGAACCATAGCAACGTAAAACTTATTCGAATCGAGCGTTTGATGGATGACCAATCCTCTCAAATATTGCGGAACCATCTTCGGATACAAAGGCAAGATATTCCCTGTCGAGAAAGGGACGTTTCATTGCTAGCTAAAACTTTGGGTGGCTTTCCTTTAGCATTGAAGCTTGTTGGTTCAGCAATATACCAAAAAGCGCAAGATAATGCTCTTGATGTCATAGATTTTCAAAATAAGATTGATTTGAGAATTAAAGCTTACATTGATATCCTTAAAGATGTTTCTCTGGAAGATAATCCTGAATTGTCTGAATATGAACGAGCTATTAAAGTAATATATTACCAAACAATGGAAGAAGTGAAAGCTTGTGCCAGAGGAAGTGTAGCAATTAAACTTTTTGACATTATGGCCTGTCTGCACCCTGATGGACTATATCTAGGCTTGATAGATGCTATATACAGCGAAACGATTTGTAAATCTCCAGATGAAAACACAATTGCCAACAGCGACGTCAAGAATGGCATTAAGTTACTAGTGGACTTTTCGTTAGCATCATTGTATGAACACAAAATGCTGAATGTACACAGATTGATTCAACAATGCGCAAGGAATAATCTGAAAATGCCCGAACCAATAGAAAAGTTAACTGTCTTCTTCGAGAGAAACAATCACAAAAGTTTTTGGAATGACCATTTGTTATTTTTATTAGCGTTATCTCGAGAAATAAGCAATTAGTGGTCTACCTTTAATAATGTAATATTTACTAAATACATACTAAAGAATTTACTAATATAATTAAATACTAATAGAATATTTTTCTAATATAATAGTTTATCAATGTATCATTTACTATTATAATAAGTTATTAATATAATACGAAATATTTACTTATTGTTACCAATATTATGCGTCACTTTCAACCAAAATACTATACTCAGAAGAACATATTTCTATGGCGACAAGCAAATGTTGAAGCGATATTAAACCCAATTACTTCTACGAAAGGTCCGATGTACTGCAGCAAGTACAATCCTGCATACTATTGTACTTTGCATTTATTACTCGTAAATACTCAACGTACTTCCACGCGGAATAAATAAACGCATTGCGATAAATGAATAGCACAAATCATGACTTGTCAAACAACATTGTCCGTGATTCACGAACCGGTCGGTGATTATTATTTAAATTCTGAGTCCATATGTATTTTATGAAATGTTCTGATCAGAACTGTAAAATGTGCCATTGTCAACACTAATCCCCAGGAGAAGTTTCGTTTCCAAATTCTGTAATTCTTTAAGAACGTATTTTCTTTAAAATTACTAAATACATATGTCGGTGCAACATAATTATACGTCGTTAGAGACGAATAGATCTGCTTTCAACCAAAATACTATACTCAGCATAACATAATTCTATGTCGACAAGCATGTGAAAAACTTACAGTAATGTTCCCAAACGATACGAGATGCCGTTCAATGTAAGAAGAAATAAAAATGTAAATAGAATCATATGCAGTAGTTACTAACGGGTTTTAAATTTGAAAATAAGTAATAGGGCTTTGCTATGTGTGGATGTTATAATGAGTGAACCAATGCTACTGTTCTTCGTTAGTGTTAAACATGTTCAAATTTGACGCTGACAGCTTTCTGCATTACCTCAATTTATTTGTTCAATCGCTTCGTGGCTTTTTGCTTTGTAAGAATAAATAACATCCAAAACTAGTGTATGGGAGTCGAATATGAATATTAGTAGTCCGTGTATGTTATTTTCGGCTCCTAAATTAAATAACCCAATGCTCTCATGATAATAATAACTATAATAATAAATCAATAACTCAATGCCCCATGCTCAGTAATGTAACAAAGAGTGTTTCCAGTTTAAGAGGTTAAATGCTTGTTGATAACATTTCTTCCGGATATAAAGAACAAAACTTAATCGCAAGATCATTTAAAGTTTATTAATGCACACATAATCATTTACGTATATAAGTAATGCTAAAAAGTTGCTCATGTGCATATTCTCCACACTAGTACGTGTACATTATTGCATTTTCGCATGTTTTACTTTGGTGATCACGATGAGACAAGAAAAATGTAATACAAGTGAAAATAAGCATTTACGTAGATAAATAATGTAGCCTAGGATGTAACTAGTTTTAGGACGTAAGACGCATGTTGGTAGTATACATTCCGGAAATAATAACAGAAACTTAGTTGCAACATCATTTTGAGTTTACAAACTTAAATATGTGTATATAATAGAAATATGAATACATGACAGAAGCACGGTCAGACACTTCAGTGTGTAATTTTTAAAAATATTTATCTGCGTTACAAGAGTACTTATGAAATGTGTAAGCAACGCATCTCTTTTCTCTAAAAAAAAAAGAGCAGCAAAAAATGTCAGCACTTTATTAATAGAGAATATGTACAAGAACGAGAACACCAATGCTACAAAGTACCTCTCCTGCATTATTGCCACACTGATACGTGTACATTATATCATTTTCGCATGTTTTTGGTGAGCACGATGATACAAGAAAAAAGTAGAAAAATTGCACAAAAGCATTACTTATATAAGTTATGTACCCTAAAATATAGCTCATTTTCAGCAGCAAACCGCTTGTTGTTAAAACACATTGCGAATAGGAAGATAAACACGAAGTCGCTAGGTCCTTTTGAATTGGGAAACTGGAATAAATTTGTATAGGAGAATTGTGTCTAAATGACAGAACTACGTGTAAATATTTTTGCGTGTAATATTTACGAATGGGAATTCGCGTAAAGGAAGAACTCATCAAATGTGTACGGAACGCATGGCTTATCGCTAGAATAAAAAGACACAAAAGTATGTCAACATATTATTAATGGAGCATATGCTTAAGGGCGAGAATAAATAGGAATGCTTCAAAGTTAATCTATTCCATACGTAGTACAGGAATGCTTGTGTACTAGTGCTTTATCTCTTGTGTGATAATGGGGCCACGAGGTTACAAGAATGGAATATTAAATTGGCACATATGACACAAGACATTATTACGTGTGCAAGTAATGTTACAAAGAGTGTTTCCAGTTTAAGAGGTAAAATGCTTGCTGATAATATTTATTCCGGATATTAAGAACAAAACTTAGTCGCAAGGTCATTTAAAGTTTAATAATTAATGCACACATAATTATTTACGTATATAAGTAATGTAGCCTAGAATGAAACTATTTTCAAGTTACAAAACGCTTGTTGTTAAAATACATTTAAATATGAAGAAAGAAACCTAGTCGCAAGATCATTTTAAGTTGGGATTCTCAAATATATGTATATATTAGAAATGTGACCGTATGATAGAACTACGTGTAAATAGTTTTGTTTGTAATATTTTGGAATGGGAATTGGTATAAAGGAAGTACTTATGAAATGTATACGGAACGCACGGCCTTTATCCAGAATAAAAAGCAGGGAAAAAATGTCAACACATTATTCATGAAGTATATGTACAAAAGCGAGGGAAAACAACAATGCTACAAAGTTGCTCATGTGCATATTCTCCACACTAGTACGTGTACATTATTGCATTTTCGCATGTTTTACTTTGGTGATCACGATGAGACAAGAAAAATGTAATACAAGTGAAAATAAGCATTTACGTAGATAAGTAATGTAGCCTAGGATGTAACTAGTTTTAGGACGTAAGACGCATGTTGGAAGTATACATTCCGGAAATAATAACAGAAACTTAGTTGCAAGATCATTTTGAGTTTACAAACTTAAATATGTGTATATAATAGAAATATGAATACATGACAGAAGCACGGTCAGACACTTCAGTGTGTAATTTTTAAAAATATTTATCTGCGTTACAAGAGTACTTATGAAATGTGTAAGCAACGCATCTCTTTTCTCTAAAAAAAAAGAGCAGCAAAAAATGTCAGCACTTTATTAATAGAGAATATGTACAAGAACGAGAACACCAATGCTACAAAGTACCTCTCCTGCATTATTGCCACACTGATACGTGTACATTATATCATTTTCGCATGTTTTTGGTGAGCACGATGATACAAGAAAAAAGTAGAAAAATTGCACAAAAGCATTACTTATATAAGTTATGTACCCTAAAATATAGCTCATTTTCAGCAGCAAACCGCTTGTTGTTAAAACACATTGCGAATAGGAAGATAAACACGAAGTCGCTAGGTCCTTTTGAATTGGGAAACTGGAATAAATTTGTATAGGAGAATTGTGTCTAAATGACAGAACTACGTGTAAATATTTTTGCGTGTAATATTTACGAATGGGAATTCGCGTAAAGGAAGAACTCATCAAATGTGTACGGAACGCATGGCTTATCGCTAGAATAAAAAGACACAAAAGTATGTCAACATATTATTAATGGAGCATATGCTTAAGGGCGAGAATAAATAGGAATGCTTCAAAGTTAATCTATTCCATACGTAGTACAGGAATGCTTGTGTACTAGTGCTTTATCTCTTGTGTGATAATGGGGCCACGAGGTTACAAGAATGGAATATTAAATTGGCACATATGACACAAGACATTATTACGTGTGCAAGTAATGTTACAAAGAGTGTTTCCAGTTTAAGAGGTAAAATGCTTGCTGATAATATTTATTCCGGATATTAAGAACAAAACTTAGTCGCAAGGTCATTTAAAGTTTAATAATTAATGCACACATAATTATTTACGTATATAAGTAATGTAGCCTAGAATGAAACTATTTTCAAGTTACAAAACGCTTGTTGTTAAAATACATTTAAATATGAAGAAAGAAACCTAGTCGCAAGATCATTTTAAGTTGGGATTCTCAAATATATGTATATATTAGAAATGTGACCGTATGATAGAACTACGTGTAAATAGTTTTGTTTGTAATATTTTGGAATGGGAATTGGTATAAAGGAAGTACTTATGAAATGTATACGGAACGCACGGCCTTTATCCAGAATAAAAAGCAGGGAAAAAATGTCAACACATTATTCATGAAGTATATGTACAAAAGCGAGGGAAAACAACAATGCTACAAAGTTGCTCATGTGCATATTCTCCACACTAGTACGTGTACATTATTGCATTTTCGCATGTTTTACTTTGGTGATCACGATGAGACAAGAAAAATGTAATACAAGTGAAAATAAGCATTTACGTAGATAAGTAATGTAGCCTAGGATGTAACTAGTTTTAGGACGTAAGACGCATGTTGGTAGTATACATTCCGGAAATAATAACAGAAACTTAGTTGCAAGATCATTTTGAGTTTACAAACTTAAATATGTGTATATAATAGAAATATGAATACATGACAGAGGCACGGTCAGACACTTCAGTGGGTAATTTTTTAAAATATTTATCTGCGTTACAAGAGTACTTATGAAATGTGTAAGCAACGCATCTCTTTTCTCTAAAAAATAGAGCAGCAAAAAATGTCAGCACTTTATTAATAGAGAATATGAACAAGAACGAGAACACCAATGCTACAAAGTACCTCTCCTGCATTATTGCCACACTGATACGTGTACATTATATCATTTTCGCATGTTTTTGATGAGCACGATGATACAAGAAAAAAGTAGAAAAATTGCACAAAAGCATTACTTATATAAGTTATGTACCCTAAAATATAGCTCATTTTCAGCAGCAAACCGCTTGTTGTTAAAACACATTGCGAATAGGAAGATAAACACGAAGTCGCTAGGTCCTTTTGAATTGGGAAACTGGAATAAATTTGTATAGGAGAATTGTGTCTAAATGACAGAACTACGTGTAAATATTTTTGCGTGTAATATTTACGAATGGGAATTCGCGTAAAGGAAGAACTCATCAAATGTGTACGGAACGCATGGCTTATCGCTAGAATAAAAAGACACAAAAGTATGTCAACATATTATTAATGGAGCATATGCTTAAGGGCGAGAATAAATAGGAATGCTTCAAAGTTAATCTATTCCATACGTAGTACAGGAATGCTTGTGTACTAGTGCTTTATCTCTTGTGTGATAATGGGGCCACGAGGTTACAAGAATGGAATATTAAATTGGCACATATGACACAAGACATTATTACGTGTGCAAGTAATGTTACAAAGAGTGTTTCCAGTTTAAGAGGTAAAATGCTTGCTGATAATATTTATTCCGGATATTAAGAACAAAACTTAGTCGCAAGGTCATTTAAAGTTTAATAATTAATGCACACATAATTATTTACGTATATAAGTAATGTAGCCTAGAATGAAACTATTTTCAAGTTACAAAACGCTTGTTGTTAAAATACATTTAAATATGAAGAAAGAAACCTAGTCGCAAGATCATTTTAAGTTGGGATTCTCAAATATATGTATATATTAGAAATGTGACCGTATGATAGAACTACGTGTAAATAGTTTTGTTTGTAATATTTTGGAATGGGAATTGGTATAAAGGAAGTACTTATGAAATGTATACGGAACGCACGGCCTTTATCCAGAATAAAAAGCAGGGAAAAAATGTCAACACATTATTCATGAAGTATATGTACAAAAGCGAGGGAAAACAACAACGCTACAAAGTTGCTCATGTGCATATTCTCCACACTAGTACGTGTACATTATTGCATTTTCGCATGTTTTACTTTGGTGATCACGATGAGACAAGAAAAATGTAATACAAGTGAAAATAAGCATTTACGTAGATAAGTAATGTAGCCTAGGATGTAACTAGTTTTAGGACGTAAGACGCATGTTGGAAGTATACATTCCGGAAATAATAACAGAAACTTAGTTGCAAGATCATTTTGAGTTTACAAACTTAAATATGTGTATATAATAGAAATATGAATACATGACAGAGGCACGGTCAGACACTTCAGTGTGTAATTTTTAAAAATATTTATCTGCGTTACAAGAGTACTTATGAAATGTGTAAGCAACGCATCTCTTTTCTCTAAAAAAAGAGCAGCAAAAAATGTCAGCACTTTATTAATAGAGAATATGTACAAGAACGAGAACACCAATGCTACAAAGTACCTCTCCTGCATTATTGCCACACTGATACGTGTACATTATATCATTTTCGCATGTTTTTGGTGAGCACGATGATACAAGAAAAAAGTAGAAAAATTGCACAAAAGCATTACTTATATAAGTTATGTACCCTAAAATATAGCTCATTTTCAGCAGCAAACCGCTTGTTGTTAAAACACATTGCGAATAGGAAGATAAACACGAAGTCGCTAGGTCCTTTTGAATTGGGAAACTGGAATAAATTTGTATAGGAGAATTGTGTCTAAATGACAGAACTACGTGTAAATATTTTTGCGTGTAATATTTACGAATGGGAATTCGCGTAAAGGAAGAACTCATCAAATGTGTACGGAACGCATGGCTTATCGCTAGAATAAAAAGACACAAAAGTATGTCAACATATTATTAATGGAGCATATGCTTAAGGGCGAGAATAAATAGGAATGCTTCAAAGTTAATCTATTCCATACGTAGTACAGGAATGCTTGTGTACTAGTGCTTTATCTCTTGTGTGATAATGGGGCCACGAGGTTACAAGAATGGAATATTAAATTGGCACATATGACACAAGACATTATTACGTGTGCAAGTAATGTTACAAAGAGTGTTTCCAGTTTAAGAGGTAAAATGCTTGCTGATAATATTTATTCCGGATATTAAGAACAAAACTTAGTCGCAAGGTCATTTAAAGTTTAATAATTAATGCACACATAATTATTTACGTATATAAGTAATGTAGCCTAGAATGAAACTATTTTCAAGTTACAAAACGCTTGTTGTTAAAATACATTTAAATATGAAGAAAGAAACCTAGTCGCAAGATCATTTTAAGTTGGGATTCTCAAATATATGTATATATTAGAAATGTGACCGTATGATAGAACTACGTGTAAATAGTTTTGTTTGTAATATTTTGGAATGGGAATTGGTATAAAGGAAGTACTTATGAAATGTATACGGAACGCACGGCCTTTATCCAGAATAAAAAGCAGGGAAAAAATGTCAACACATTATTCATGAAGTATATGTACAAAAGCGAGGGAAAACAACAATGCTACAAAGTTGCTCATGTGCATATTCTCCACACTAGTACGTGTACATTATTGCATTTTCGCATGTTTTACTTTGGTGATCACGATGAGACAAGAAAAATGTAATACAAGTGAAAATAAGCATTTACGTAGATAAGTAATGTAGCCTAGGATGTAACTAGTTTTAGGACGTAAGACGCATGTTGGTAGTATACATTCCGGAAATAATAACAGAAACTTAGTTGCAAGATCATTTTGAGTTTACAAACTTAAATATGTGTATATAATAGAAATATGAATACATGACAGAGGCACGGTCAGACACTTCAGTGTGTAATTTTTAAAAAGATTTATCTGCGTTACAAGAGTACTTTTGAAATGTGTAAGCAACGCATCTCTTTTCTCTAAAAAAAAGAGCAGCAAAAAATGTCAGCACTTTATTAATAGAGAATATGTACAAGAACGAGAACACCAATGCTACAAAGTACCTCTCCTGCATTATTGCCACACTGATACGTGTACATTATATCATTTTCGCATGTTTTTGGTGAGCACGATGATACAAGAAAAAAGTAGAAAAATTGCACAAAAGCATTACTTATATAAGTTATGTACCCTAAAATATAGCTCATTTTCAGCAGCAAACCGCTTGTTGTTAAAACACATTGCGAATAGGAAGATAAACACGAAGTCGCTAGGTCCTTTTGAATTGGGAAACTGGAATAAATTTGTATAGGAGAATTGTGTCTAAATGACAGAACTACGTGTAAATATTTTTGCGTGTAATATTTACGAATGGGAATTCGCGTAAAGGAAGAACTCATCAAATGTGTACGGAACGCATGGCTTATCGCTAGAATAAAAAGACACGAAAGTATGTCAACATATTATTAATGGAGCATATGCTTAAGGGCGAGAATAAATAGGAATGCTTCAAAGTTAATCTATTCCATACGTAGTACAGGAATGCTTGTGTACTAGTGCTTTATCTCTTGTGTGATAATGGGGCCACGAGGTTACAAGAATGGAATATTAAATTGGCACATATGACACAAGACATTATTACGTGTGCAAGTAATGTTACAAAGAGTGTTTCCAGTTTAAGAGGTAAAATGCTTGCTGATAATATTTATTCCGGATATTAAGAACAAAACTTAGTCGCAAGGTCATTTAAAGTTTAATAATTAATGCACACATAATTATTTACGTATATAAGTAATGTAGCCTAGAATGAAACTATTTTCAAGTTACAAAACGCTTGTTGTTAAAATACATTTAAATATGAAGAAAGAAACCTAGTCGCAAGATCATTTTAAGTTGGGATTCTCAAATATATGTATATATTAGAAATGTGACCGTATGATAGAACTACGTGTAAATAGTTTTGTTTGTAATATTTTGGAATGGGAATTGGTATAAAGGAAGTACTTATGAAATGTATACGGAACGCACGGCCTTTATCCAGAATAAAAAGCAGGGAAAAAATGTCAACACATTATTCATGAAGTATATGTACAAAAGCGAGGGAAAACAACAATGCTACAAAGTTGCTCATGTGCATATTCTCCACACTAGTACGTGTACATTATTGCATTTTCGCATGTTTTACTTTGGTGATCACGATGAGACAAGAAAAATGTAATACAAGTGAAAATAAGCATTTACGTAGATAAGTAATGTAGCCTAGGATGTAACTAGTTTTAGGACGTAAGACGCATGTTGGTAGTATACATTCCGGAAATAATAACAGAAACTTAGTTGCAAGATCATTTTGAGTTTACAAACTTAAATATGTGTATATAATAGAAATATGAATACATGACAGAGGCACGGTCAGACACTTCAGTGTGTAATTTTTAAAAAGATTTATCTGCGTTACAAGAGTACTTTTGAAATGTGTAAGCAACGCATCTGTTTTCTCTAAAAAAAAGAGCAGCAAAAAATGTCAGCACTTTATTAATAGAGAATATGTACAAGAACGAGAACACCAATGCTACAAAGTACCTCTCCTGCATTATTGCCACACTGATACGTGTACATTATATCATTTTCGCATGTTTTTGGTGAGCACGATGATACAAGAAAAAAGTAGAAAAATTGCACAAAAGCATTACTTATATAAGTTATGTACCCTAAAATATAGCTCATTTTCAGCAGCAAACCGCTTGTTGTTAAAACACATTGCGAATAGGAAGATAAACACGAAGTCGCTAGGTCCTTTTGAATTGGGAAACTGGAATAAATTTGTATAGGAGAATTGTGTCTAAATGACAGAACTACGTGTAAATATTTTTGCGTGTAATATTTACGAATGGGAATTCGCGTAAAGGAAGAACTCATCAAATGTGTACGGAACGCATGGCTTATCGCTAGAATAAAAAGACACGAAAGTATGTCAACATATTATTAATGGAGCATATGCTTAAGGGCGAGAATAAATAGGAATGCTTCAAAGTTAATCTATTCCATACGTAGTACAGGAATGCTTGTGTACTAGTGCTTTATCTCTTGTGTGATAATGGGGCCACGAGGTTACAAGAATGGAATATTAAATTGGCACATATGACACAAGACATTATTACGTGTGCAAGTAATGTTACAAAGAGTGTTTCCAGTTTAAGAGGTAAAATGCTTGCTGATAATATTTATTCCGGATATTAAGAACAAAACTTAGTCGCAAGGTCATTTAAAGTTTAATAATTAATGCACACATAATTATTTACGTATATAAGTAATGTAGCCTAGAATGAAACTATTTTCAAGTTACAAAACGCTTGTTGTTAAAATACATTTAAATATGAAGAAAGAAACCTAGTCGCAAGATCATTTTAAGTTGGGATTCTCAAATATATGTATATATTAGAAATGTGACCGTATGATAGAACTACGTGTAAATAGTTTTGTTTGTAATATTTTGGAATGGGAATTGGTATAAAGGAAGTACTTATGAAATGTATACGGAACGCACGGCCTTTATCCAGAATAAAAAGCAGGGAAAAAATGTCAACACATTATTCATGAAGTATATGTACAAAAGCGAGGGAAAACAACAATGCTACAAAGTTGCTCATGTGCATATTCTCCACACTAGTACGTGTACATTATTGCATTTTCGCATGTTTTACTTTGGTGATCACGATGAGACAAGAAAAATGTAATACAAGTGAAAATAAGCATTTACGTAGATAAGTAATGTAGCCTAGGATGTAACTAGTTTTAGGACGTAAGACGCATGTTGGTAGTATACATTCCGGAAATAATAACAGAAACTTAGTTGCAAGATCATTTTGAGTTTACAAACTTAAATATGTGTATATAATAGAAATATGAATACATGACAGAGGCACGGTCAGACACTTCAGTGTGTAATTTTTAAAAATATTTATCTGCGTTACAAGAGTACTTATGAAATGTGTAAGCAACGCATCTGTTTTCTCTAAAAAAAAGAGCAGCAAAAAATGTCAGCACTTTATTAATAGAGAATATGTACAAGAACGAGAACACCAATGCTACAAAGTACCTCTCCTGCATTATTGCCACACTGATACGTGTACATTATATCATTTTCGCATGTTTTTGGTGAGCACGATGATACA
The DNA here is from genome assembly GCA_947179485.1 of Allacma fusca. Classification (NCBI taxonomy): domain Eukaryota; kingdom Metazoa; phylum Arthropoda; class Collembola; order Symphypleona; family Sminthuridae; genus Allacma; species Allacma fusca. The sequence goes on along the minus strand of OX359245.1, from coordinate 80,409,429 downwards.
AGAAAAAAGTAGAAAAATTGCACAAAAGCATTACTTATATAAGTTATGTACCCTAAAATATAGCTCATTTTCAGCAGCAAACCGCTTGTTGTTAAAACACATTGCGAATAGGAAGATAAACACGAAGTCGCTAGGTCCTTTTGAATTGGGAAACTGGAATAAATTTGTATAGGAGAATTGTGTCTAAATGACAGAACTACGTGTAAATATTTTTGCGTGTAATATTTACGAATGGGAATTCGCGTAAAGGAAGAACTCATCAAATGTGTACGGAACGCATGGCTTATCGCTAGAATAAAAAGACACGAAAGTATGTCAACATATTATTAATGGAGCATATGCTTAAGGGCGAGAATAAATACGAATGCTTCAAAGTTAATCTTTTCCATACGTAGTAAAGAAATGCTTGTGTACTAGTGCTTTATCTCTTGTGTGATAATGGGGCCACGAGGTTACAAGAATGGAATATTAAATTGGCACATATGACACAAGACATTATTACGTGTGCAAGTAATGTTACAAAGAGTGTTTCCAGTTTAAGAGGTAAAATGCTTGCTGATAATATTTATTCCGGATATTAAGAACAAAACTTAGTCGCAAGGTCATTTAAAGTTTAATAATTAATGCACACATAATTATTTACGTATATAAGTAATGTAGCCTAGAATGAAACTATTTTCAAGTTACAAAACGCTTGTTGTTAAAATACATTTAAATATGAAGAAAGAAACCTAGTCGCAAGATCATTTTAAGTTGGGATTCTCAAATATATGTATATATTAGAAATGTGACCGTATGATAGAACTACGTGTAAATAGTTTTGTTTGTAATATTTTGGAATGGGAATTGGTATAAAGGAAGTACTTATGAAATGTATAAGGAACGCACGGCCTTTATCCAGAATAAAAACAGGGAAAAAATGTCAACACATTATTCATGAAGTATATGTACAAAAGCGAGGGAAAACAACAATGCTACAAAGTTGCTCATGTGCATATTCTCCACACTAGTACGTGTACATTATTGCATTTTCGCATGTTTTACTTTGGTGATCACGATGAGACAAGAAAAATGTAATACAAGTGAAAATAAGCATTTACGTAGATAAGTAATGTAGCCTAGGATGTAACTAGTTTTAGGACGTAAGACGCATGTTGGTAGTATACATTCCGGAAATAATAACAGAAACTTAGTTGCAAGATCATTTTGAGTTTACAAACTTAAATATGTGTATATAATAGAAATATGAATACATGACAGAGGCACGGTCAGACACTTCAGTGTGTAATTTTTAAAAATATTTATCTGCGTTACAAGAGTACTTATGAAATGTGTAAGCAACGCATCTCTTTTCTCTAAAAAAAGAGCAGCAAGAAATGTCAGCACTTTATTAATAGAGAATATGTACAAATACGAGAACACCAATGCTACAAAGTACCTCTCCTGCATTATTGCCACACTGATACGTGTACATTATATCATTTTCGCATGTTTTTGGTGAGCACGATGATACAAGAAAAAAGTAGAAAAATTGCACAAAAGCATTACTTATATAAGTTATGTACCCTAAAATATAGCTCATTTTCAGCAGCAAACCGCTTGTTGTTAAAACACATTGCGAATAGGAAGATAAACACGAAGTCGCTAGGTCCTTTTGAATTGGGAAACTGGAATAAATTTGTATAGGAGAATTGTGTCTAAATGACAGAACTACGTGTAAATATTTTTGCGTGTAATATTTACGAATGGGAATTCGCGTAAAGGAAGAACTCATCAAATGTGTACGGAACGCATGGCTTATCGCTAGAATAAAAAGACACGAAAGTATGTCAACATATTATTAATGGAGCATATGCTTAAGGGCGAGAATAAATAGGAATGCTTCAAAGTTAATCTATTCCATACGTAGTACAGGAATGCTTGTGTACTAGTGCTTTATCTCTTGTGTGATAATGGGGCCACGAGGTTACAAGAATGGAATATTAAATTGGCACATATGACACAAGACATTATTACGGGTGCAAGTAATGTAACAAAGAGTGTTTCCAGTTTAAGAGGTTAAATGCTTGTTGATAATATTTCTTCCGGATATAAAGAACAAAACTTAGTCGCAAGATCATTTAAAGTTTATTAATTAATGCACACATAATCATTTACGTATATAAGTAATGTAGCCTATAACAAATTTATTTTCAAGTTACAAAACGCTTGTTGTTAAAATACATTTGAATATGAAGAAAGAAACCTAGTCGCAAGATCATTTTAAGTTGGGAATCTCAAATATATGTATATATTAGAAATGTGACCGTATGACAGAACTACGTGTAAATAGTTTTGTTTGTAATATTTTGGAATGGGAATTGGTATAAAGGAAGTACTTATGAAATGTATACGGAACGCACGGCCTTTATCCAGAATAAAAAGCAGGGAAAAAATGTCAACACATTATTCATGAAGTATATGTACAAAAGCGAGGGAAAACAACAATGCTACAAAGTTGCTCATGTGCATATTCTCCACACTTGAACGTGTACATTATTGCATTTTCGCATGTTTTACTTTGGTGATCACGATGAGACAAGAAAAATGTAATACAAGTGAAAATAAGCATTTACGTAGATAAGTAATGTAGCCTAGGATGTAACTAGTTTTAGGACGTAGGACGCATGTTGGTAGTATACATTCCGGAAATAATAACAGAAACTTAGTTGCAAGATCATTTTGAGTTTACAAACTTAAATATGTGTATATAATAGAAATATGAATACATGACAGAGGCACGGTCAGACACTTCAGTGTGTAATTTTTAAAAATATTTATCTGCGTTACAAGAGTACTTATGAAATGTGTAAGCAACGCATCTCTTTTCTCTAAAAAAAAGAGCAGCAAAAAATGTCAGCACTTTATTAATAGAGAATATGTACAAGAACGAGAACACCAATGCTACAAAGTACCTCTCCTGCATTATTGCCACACTGATACGTGTACATTATATCATTTTCGCATGTTTTTGGTGAGCACGATGATACAAGAAAAAAGTAGAAAAATTGCACAAAAGCATTACTTATATAAGTTATGTACCCTAAAATATAGCTCATTTTCAGCAGCAAACCGCTTGTAGTTAAAACACATTGCGAATAGGAAGATAAACACGAAGTCGCTAGGTCCTTTTGAATTGGGAAACTGGAATAAATTTGTATAGGAGAATTGTGTCTAAATGACAGAACTACGTGTAAATATTTTTGCGTGTAATATTTACGAATGGGAATTCGCGTAAAGGAAGAACTTATCAAATGTGTACGGAACGCATGGCTTATCGCTAGAATAAAAAGACACGAAAGTATGTCAACATATTATTAATGGAGCATATGCTTAAGGGCGAGAATAAATAGGAATGCTTCAAAGTTAATCTATTCCATACGTAGTACAGGAATGCTTGTGTACTAGTGCTTTATCTCTTGTGTGATAATGGGGCCACGAGGTTACAAGAATGGAATATTAAATTGGCACATATGACACAAGACATTATTACGGGTGCAAGTAATGTAACAAAGAGTGTTTCCAGTTTAAGAGGTTAAATGCTTGTTGATAATATTTCTTCCGGATATAAAGAACAAAACTTAGTCGCAAGATCATTTAAAGTTTATTAATTAATGCACACATAATCATTTACGTATATAAGTAATGTAGCCTATAGCAAATTTATTTTCAAGTTACAAAACGCTTGTTGTTAAAATACATTTGAATATGAAGAAAGAAACCTAGTCGCAAGATCATTTTAAGTTGGGATTCTCAAATATATGTATATATTAGAAATGTGACCGTATGATAGAACTACGTGTAAATAGTTTTGTTTGTAATATTTTGGAATGGGAATGGGTATAAAGGAAGTACTTATGAAATGTATACGGAACGCACGGCCTTTATCCAGAATAAAAAGCAGGGAAAAAATGTCAACACATTATTCATGAAGTATATGTACAAAAGCGAGGGAAAACAACAATGCTACAAAGTTGCTCATGTGCATATTCTCCACACTTGAACGTGTACATTATTGCATTTTCGCATGTTTTACTTTGGTGATCACGATGAGACAAGAAAAATGTAATACAAGTGAAAAAAAGCATTTACGTAGATAAGTAATGTAGCCTAGGATGTAACTAGTTTTAGGACGTAAGACGCATGTTGGTAGTATACATTCCGGAAATAATAACAGAAACTTAGTTGCAAGATCATTTTGAGTTTACAAACTTAAATATGTGTATATAATAGAAATATGAATACATGACAGAGGCACGGTCAGACACTTCAGTGTGTAATTTTTAAAAATATTTATCTGCGTTACAAGAGTACTTATGAAATGTGTAAGCAACGCATCTCTTTTCTCTAAAAAAAAAGAGCAGCAAAAAATGTCAGCACTTTATTAATAGAGAATATGTACAAGAACGAGAACACCAATGCTACAAAGTACCTCTCCTGCATTATTGCCACACTGATACGTGTACATTATATCATTTTCGCATGTTTTTGGTGAGCACGATGATACAAGAAAAAAGTAGAAAAATTGCACAAAAGCATTACTTATATAAGTTATGTACCCTAAAATATAGCTCATTTTCAGCAGCAAACCGCTTGTAGTTAAAACACATTGCGAATAGGAAGATAAACACGAAGTCGCTAGGTCCTTTTGAATTGGGAAACTGGAATAAATTTGTATAGGAGAATTGTGTCTAAATGACAGAACTACGTGTAAATATTTTTGCGTGTAATATTTACGAATGGGAATTCGCGTAAAGGAAGAACTTATCAAATGTGTACGGAACGCATGGCTTATCGCTAGAATAAAAAGACACGAAAGTATGTCAACATATTATTAATGGAGCATATGCTTAAGGGCGAGAATAAATAGGAATGCTTCAAAGTTAATCTATTCCATACGTAGTACAGGAATGCTTGTGTACTAGTGCTTTATCTCTTGTGTGATAATGGGGCCACGAGGTTACAAGAATGGAATATTAAATTGGCACATATGACACAAGACATTATTACGGGTGCAAGTAATGTAACAAAGAGTGTTTCCAGTTTAAGAGGTTAAATGCTTGTTGATAATATTTCTTCCGGATATAAAGAACAAAACTTAGTCGCAAGATCATTTAAAGTTTATTAATTAATGCACACATAATCATTTACGTATATAAGTAATGTAGCCTATAACAAATTTATTTTCAAGTTACAAAACGCTTGTTGTTAAAATACATTTGAATATGAAGAAAGAAACCTAGTCGCAAGATCATTTTAAGTTGGGATTCTCAAATATATGTATATATTAGAAATGTGACCGTATGATAGAACTACGTGTAAATAGTTTTGTTTGTAATATTTTGGAATGGGAATGGGTATAAAGGAAGTACTTATGAAATGTATACGGAACGCACGGCCTTTATCCAGAATAAAAAGCAGGGAAAAAATGTCAACACATTATTCATGAAGTATATGTACAAAAGCGAGGGAAAACAACAATGCTACAAAGTTGCTCATGTGCATATTCTCCACACTTGAACGTGTACATTATTGCATTTTCGCATGTTTTACTTTGGTGATCACGATGAGACAAGAAAAATGTAATACAAGTGAAAAAAAGCATTTACGTAGATAAGTAATGTAGCCTAGGATGTAACTAGTTTTAGGACGTAAGACGCATGTTGGTAGTATACATTCCGGAAATAATAACAGAAACTTAGTTGCAAGATCATTTTGAGTTTACAAACTTAAATATGTGTATATAATAGAAATATGAATACATGACAGAGGCACGGTCAGACACTTCAGTGTGTAATTTTTAAAAATATTTATCTGCGTTACAAGAGTACTTATGAAATGTGTAAGCAACGCATCTCTTTTCTCTAAAAAAAAAGAGCAGCAAAAAATGTCAGCACTTTATTAATAGAGAATATGTACAAGAACGAGAACACCAATGCTACAAAGTACCTCTCCTGCATTATTGCCACACTGATACGTGTACATTATATCATTTTCGCATGTTTTTGGTGAGCACGATGATACAAGAAAAAAGTAGAAAAATTGCACAAAAGCATTACTTATATAAGTTATGTACCCTAAAATATAGCTCATTTTCAGCAGCAAACCGCTTGTAGTTAAAACACATTGCGAATAGGAAGATAAACACGAAGTCGCTAGGTCCTTTTGAATTGGGAAACTGGAATAAATTTGTATAGGAGAATTGTGTCTAAATGACAGAACTACGTGTAAATATTTTTGCGTGTAATATTTACGAATGGGAATTCGCGTAAAGGAAGAACTTATCAAATGTGTACGGAACGCATGGCTTATCGCTAGAATAAAAAGACACGAAAGTATGTCAACATATTATTAATGGAGCATATGCTTAAGGGCGAGAATAAATAGGAATGCTTCAAAGTTAATCTATTCCATACGTAGTACAGGAATGCTTGTGTACTAGTGCTTTATCTCTTGTGTGATAATGGGGCCACGAGGTTACAAGAATGGAATATTAAATTGGCACATATGACACAAGACATTATTACGGGTGCAAGTAATGTAACAAAGAGTGTTTCCAGTTTAAGAGGTTAAATGCTTGTTGATAATATTTCTTCCGGATATAAAGAACAAAACTTAGTCGCAAGATCATTTAAAGTTTATTAATTAATGCACACATAATCATTTACGTATATAAGTAATGTAGCCTATAACAAATTTATTTTCAAGTTACAAAACGCTTGTTGTTAAAATACATTTGAATATGAAGAAAGAAACCTAGTCGCAAGATCATTTTAAGTTGGGATTCTCAAATATATGTATATATTAGAAATGTGACCGTATGATAGAACTACGTGTAAATAGTTTTGTTTGTAATATTTTGGAATGGGAATTGGTATAAAGGAAGTACTTATGAAATGTATACGGAACGCACGGCCTTTATCCAGAATAAAAAGCAGGGAAATAATGTCAACACATTATTCATGAAGTATATGTACAAAAGCGAGGGAAAACAACAATGCTACAAAGTTGCTCATGTGCATATTCTCCACACTTGAACGTGTACATTATTGCATTTTCGCATGTTTTACTTTGGTGATCACGATGAGACAAGAAAAATGTAATACAAGTGAAATAAGCATTTACGTAGATAAGTAATGTAGCCTAGGATGTAACTAGTTTTAGGACGTAGGACGCATGTTGGTAGTATACATTCCGGAAATAATAACAGAAACTTAGTTGCAAGATCATTTTGAGTTTACAAACTTAAATATGTGTATATAATAGAAATATGAATACATGACAGAGGCACGGTCAGACACTTCAGTGTGTAATTTTTAAAAATATTTATCTGCGTTACAAGAGTACTTATGAAATGTGTAAGCAACGCATCTCTTTTCTCTAAAAAAAAGAGCAGCAAAAAATGTCAGCACTTTATTAATAGAGAATATGTACAAGAACGAGAACACCAATGCTACAAAGTACCTCTCCTGCATTATTGCCACACTGATACGTGTACATTATATCATTTTCGCATGTTTTTGGTGAGCACGATGATACAAGAAAAAAGTAGAAAAATTGCACAAAAGCATTACTTATATAAGTTATGTACCCTAAAATATAGCTCATTTTCAGCAGCAAACCGCTTGTTGTTAAAACACATTGCGAATAGGAAGATAAACACGAAGTCGCTAGGTCCTTTTGAATTGGGAAACTGGAATAAATTTGTATAGGAGAATTGTGTCTAAATGACAGAACTACGTGTAAATATTTTTGCGTGTAATATTTACGAATGGGAATTCGCGTAAAGGAAGAACTCATCAAATGTGTACGGAACGCATGGCTTATCGCTAGAATAAAAAGACACAAAAGTATGTCAACATATTATTAATGGAGCATATGCTTAAGGGCGAGAATAAATAGGAATGCTTCAAAGTTAATCTATTCCATACGTAGTACAGGAATGCTTGTGTACTAGTGCTTTATCTCTTGTGTGATAATGGGGCCACGAGGTTACAAGAATGGAATATTAAATTGGCACATATGACACAAGACATTATTACGTGTGCAAGTAATGTTACAAAAAGTGTTTCCAGTTTAAGAGGTAAAATGCTTGATGATAATATTTATTCCGGATATTAAGAACAAAACTTAGTCGCAAGGTCATTTAAAGTTTAATAATTAATGCAAACATAATTATTTACGTATATAAGTAATGTAGCCCAGAATGAAACTATTTTCAAGTTACAAAACGCTTGTTGTTAAAATACATTTAAATATGAAGAAAGAAACCTAGTCGCAAGATCATTTTAAGTTGGGATTCTCAAATATATGTATATATTAGAAATGTGACCGTATGACAGAACTACGTGTAAATAGTTTTGTTTGTAATATTTTGGAATGGGAATTGGTATAAAGGAAGTACTTATGAAATGTATACGGAACGCACGGCCTTTATCCAGAATAAAAAGCAGGGAAAAAATGTCAACACATTATTCATGAAGTATATGTACAAAAGCGAGGGAAAACAACAATGCTCCAAAGTTGCTCATGTGCATATTCTCCACACTAGTACGTGTACATTATTGCATTTTCGCATGTTTTACTTTGGTGATCACGATGAGACAAGAAAAATGTAATACAAGTGAAAATAAGCATTTACGTAGATAAATAATGTAGCCTAGGATGTAACTAGTTTTAGGACGTAAGACGCATGTTGGTAGTATACATTCCGGAAATAATAACAGAAACTTAGTTGCAAGATCATTTTGAGTTTACAAACTTAAATATGTGTATATAATAGAAATATGAATACATGACAGAGGCACGGTCAGACACTTCAGTGTGTAATTTTTAAAAATATTTATCTGCGTTACAAGAGTACTTATGAAATGTGTAAGCAACGCATCTCTTTTCTCTAAAAAAAAAGAGCAGCAAAAAATGTCAGCACTTTATTAATAGAGAATATGTACAAGAACGAGAACACCAATGCTACAAAGTACCTCTCCTGCATTATTGCCACACTAATACGTGTACATTATATCATTTTCGCATGTTTTTGGTGAGCACGATGATACAAGAAAAAAGTAGAAAAATTGCACAAAAGCATTACTTATATAAGTTATGTACCCTAAAATATAGCTCATTTTCAGCAGCAAACCGCTTGTTGTTAAAACACATTGCGAATAGGAAGATAAACACGAAGTCGCTAGGTCCTTTTGAATTGGGAAACTGGAATAAATTTGTATAGGAGAATTGTGTCTAAATGACAGAACTACGTGTAAATATTTTTGCGTGTAATATTTACGAATGGGAATTCGCGTAAAGGAAGAACTCATCAAATGTGTACGGAACGCATGGCTTATCGCTAGAATAAAAAGACACAAAAGTATGTCAACATATTATTAATGGAGCATATGCTTAAGGGCGAGAATAAATACGAATGCTTCAAAGCTAATCTATTCCATACGTAGTACAGGAATGCTTGTGTACTAGTGCTTTATCTCTTGTGTGATAATGGGGCCACGAGGTTACAAGAATGGAATATTAAATTGGCACATATGACACAAGACATTATTACGTGTGCAAGTAATGTTACAAAAAGTGTTTCCAGTTTAAGAGGTAAAATGCTTGCTGATAATTTTTATTCCGGATATTAAGAACAAAACTTAGTCGCAAGGTCATTTAAAGTTTAATAATTAATGCACACATAATTATTTACGTATATAAGTAATGTAGCCTAGAATGAAACTATTTTCAAGTTACAAAACGCTTGTTGTTAAAATACATTTAAATATGAAGAAAGAAACCTAGTCGCAAGATCATTTTAAGTTGGGATTCTCAAATATATGTATATATTAGAAATGTGACCGTATGACAGAACTACGTGTAAATAGTTTTGTTTGTAATATTTTGGAATGGGAATTGGTATAAAGGAAGTACTTATGAAATGTATACGGAACGCACGGCCTTTATCCAGAATAAAAAGCAGGGAAAAAATGTCAACACATTATTCATGAAGTATATGTACAAAAGCGAGGGAAAACAACAATGCTACAAAGTTGCTCATGTGCATATTCTCCACACTAGTACGTGTACATTATTGCATTTTCGCATGTTTTACTTTGGTGATCACGATGAGACAAGAAAAATGTAATACAAGTGAAAATAAGCATTTACGTAGATAAGTAATGTAGCCTAGGATGTAACTAGTTTTAGGACGTAAGACGCATGTTGGTAGTATACATTCCGGAAATAATAACAGAAACTTAGTTGCAAGATCATTTTGAGTTTACAAACTTAAATATGTGTATATAATAGAAATATGAATACATGACAGAGGCACGGTCAGACACTTCAGTGGGTAATTTTTTAAAATATTTATCTGCGTTACAAGAGTACTTATGAAATGTGTAAGCAACGCATCTCTTTTCTCTAAAAAATAGAGCAGCAAAAAATGTCAGCACTTTATTAATAGAGAATATGAACAAGAACGAGAACACCAATGCTACAAAGTACCTCTCCTGCATTATTGCCACACTGATACGTGTACATTATATCATTTTCGCATGTTTTTGATGAGCACGATGATACAAGAAAAAAGTAGAAAAATTGCACAAAAGCATTACTTATATAAGTTATGTACCCTAAAATATAGCTCATTTTCAGCAGCAAATCGCTTGTTGTTAAAACACATTGCGAATAGGAAGATAAACACGAAGTCGCTAGGTCCTTTTGAATTGGGAAACTGGAATAAATTTGTATAGGAGAATTGTGTCTAAATGACAGAACTACGTGTAAATATTTTTGCGTATAATATTTACGAATGGGAATTCGCGTAAAGGAAGAACTCATCAAATGTGTACGGAACGCATGGCTTATCGCTAGAATAAAAAGACACGAAAGTATGTCAACATATTATTAATGGAGCATATGCGTAAGGGCGAGAATAAATAGGAATGCTTCAAAGTTAATCTATTCCATACGTAGTACAGGAATGCCTGTGTACTAGTGCTTTATCTCTTGTGTGATAATGGGGCCACGAGGTTACAAGAATGGAATATTAAATTGGCACATATGACACAAGACATTATTACGTGTGCAAGTAATGTAACAAAGAGTGTTTCCAGTTTAAGAGGTTAAATGCTTGTTGATAATATTTCTTCCGGATATAAAGAACAAAACTTAGTCGCAAGGTCATTTAAAGTTTAATAATTAATGCACACATAATTATTTACGTATATAAGTAGTGTAGCCTAGAATGAAACTATTTTCAAGTTACAAAACGCTTGTTGTTAAAATACATTTAAATATAAAGAAAGAAACCTAGTCGCAAGATCATTTTAAGTTGGGATTCTCAAATATATGTATATATTAGAAATGTGACCGTATGACAGAACTACGTGTAAATAGTTTTGTTTGTAATATTTTGGAATGGGAATTGGTATAAAGGAAGTACTTATGAAATGTATACGGAACGCACGGCCTTTATCCAGAATAAAAAGCAGGGAAAAAATGTCAACACATTATTCATGAAGTATATGTACAAAAGCGAGGGAAAACAACAATGCTACAAAGTTAGGTATTTGCAGAAAAGTTTCTCGAAACCTACGACTATATCATATGGAATCTCAAGTTATAATTATTATTTTAAAACTTGACCGTGACTCAAACTTGACCATGACTTCAAATACTCATGTTCCACTTCGACTTGTCTCTTGATCTTCGTGAATCTCAAGTCACAGTCCAGTGTGGACCAATATTGGCCAATCTCAGGTCAATATACTTGTAGTGAATATGGCGAATCTGTGTCCAATAAAACAGTTGCGAAGCATTACCCAGTCTGAGGAAAAAAGCCTGTGGAGTGCAAGACGGATGCGAAACTGCTTGTGACCATTCATAGGTAATATTTGAACTTCGGAATCACTTTTGATAAAATCATGCACAAAATATGGCATAGCGTTAGATTAGTACCAAATTCAGCGACATCTAAAAATAAAAATTTATCATCCTTATGGTTAGCAAGAAACTTTTTGTCCAATAAATTAAAGGTGTAGCGCTACTCGTTTACCTACACTCAGATGCGTTAATACACCGTTACATATGCATACATTAAGCCTACTCAGTTGGGCTTAACACAGGATCTATTTAGCCATTTACGGGAGGTTTCACGTTTGTGCACTCTCACATTTCTTAAGTAATTTGCTCTATGAAGCACAGGGTTGTGACTACAGTTATACAACATTGCAAAAATAAAATAATTCAGTCAGGTGACCCAAACATTTTTCGCTCGTTAGGTACCCAACATTTTAATAGTTCGCATCGATACCGAAAGTGCATGTCGCGAGAGTAACTTTTGAGATTACCGTGTATGGCTACTGTTCTCGGATAATTCCGGGTACCAGTTTAATACGAGTTCGTGTAAATTGCTGCTGATTATAGCGGAAATAAACAGGTAAAATGTCTACAAATTTGCATTAATTGTCGGGTCGGTAAAGATACATGCATATCATGTATGGATACGTGTACACATTTTAAGTTCCCATCTGAACACTGAAGTTAATTCTGTCCAATTATGAGATGTTTTGAAGACATTTTTAATTACACGATTTCGGTTTGATAAAATCATACAATTATTTTTCAGTTTTTAAATAACAAGTGAAAACTGCTTTCGGGAAGATCATTCTTAGCTTGGTTTGTTGGAATGTTTAATTTTGGAAGTAACAACTGAAAATGTTTGTGCGTTCTTCCACCTAAACACAACTTTTTTAATTTTTTCTGGTTTGGTAGCCAAATTATGCACGTCATTCACTTGCTAAAAGCCTCATCTAAAATACAATGAATTTATTTAATTGAATACACAGCAGCTGGCCCTGTCGATGTGAGCACTAAACGATCTCTGACGATTTTGTAACTGGATAGGAGCATAATAGAAGGATTTTGGATCCGGGTTCGCTGTCTAAGCTGTAATCATTTCATAACAGACGATTTTTTTAGCAGAATGACGTCAATAGCTGGAGTGAACAATTCGGGCACGATAATTGCCCAAACAATTGACAATATAGTGTTGACAAATTCATTGGTGGAAACCAAAGTAGCGCCTATATATATGATTGAGGACAAAAACATTCATTTTTATGGACGAGACGACAAAATTAAAGAAATAAATAAAGCTATAGAAGAACGGAATTTAGAATCAAGCTCTCTTCGTAGAACAATTATTCTTTCTTGATTTGGGGGTATGGGGAAAAGTGAGACAGCAAAGGTATTTGCAGAAACGTTTCTCGAAACCTACGACTATACCATATGGATTGATGCCCAAACGGAACAAAGTGTGGAAGCAAGTTATGGAGAATTGGCCGAAAGAATGGAAGTAGAGTTCAAATCTCTCAAGGATTTATCCAAAATCCAGGCAAAGCTAACTAACACTTTCAAAAATGGATTATTTATATTTGACAATGCAGAAAGACTAGAAACTGAAGATAACCAGTTCGGAATTGAAAACCTTTTGTTCAAAAAATCTCCAAAAAACAAGCCAATATTCTTGGCCACGTCTTGCAATGGAAGTAACCATTGGGGTGGTTTAAAATCCCAAACTAAGATTATTCACATCGATACACTCACAGATGAAGAGGCCACTAGAGTGTTGAAAAACTACTTGTTCATCCAAGACAAAGAAATTCCCCAATCTGTGGAAACCGCTATTTCTTCATTAGTTCAAACCTTGGGTGGTTATCCGTTGGTGTTGCATCTCGTTGGATCCACAATACTTGGAAAAACAGAAGAGATTTCGTTTGATAAGACTGTGTCGAGGATTAATGTGTACACCGAAATGCTGAAGGATGTTCCACTTCGAGACATTTCCGGAGAGTTCGAGTACGAAACGGCCCTTGAACTGATTTACTACCAAACAACTGAAAAAATTATGAAACATGAAAATGGAGAAATCGCAATGGAGCTTCTTAATAGCATGGCTTGTCTGAAACTTGACCTATATTTGGATCAAGTTAATGCAATCTATTGTGGTTCAATTTGGGAATACAAAGAAACTGGAATTACGGATCCGAATGTGACAAAAGGACTTCAAATTCTCAGTGACTACTCAATTGTGAAATTCCATGATAAAAATAGAGTGAGTATATACATATTTCAGTTTAAGTGTGTTCGTAATGCATGTACATCTGAAAAAGCTCTGGATAAGGTGTGTAATTTCTTTAAACTTTATGACGAAAACGATGATTGGCTTGCCAGTACGGTTGCTCGTGAGCGGATTTACAATGAAGCGATAAAACGAATTAAAATTAGCAAACATGGAACCATTGCAGTAGAAATTCTGGATATCGTACGGTGTCTGAAGCAAGATAAATTAAACCGTGATCTGATTTGTACAATCTACAATACAACTTTTAATTCCGAATTTAAGAATCCGGATTTGACTAATGTCATTAAATTGTTGGAGGAGAATACAATTGTAAAATTGAAAGACCACAATGAGTTGACGATACGCAAGTTGATTCATGAAAGGGCCGGTAAAATGTGGTCGTCTGGAGAAGCTTTAAAAAAATTATGCAGCTTCTTTGAGTACAATAAACACCAGGAGTTCTGCACACCCCATGTTGCACATGTAAGCAGAAGTTTGTTAAACACAGACTGTTTTGAAAACAAGTCCTATTTCCAGTGCCTGATACTTTGGAGACTGTTGTTCACGTTAAGGGATAGTAGCGGGAATTCGCAATGGGTAGAGAACAAAGAAATGGAAACAGCTATAAATTCTTACAACGAGATTTTAAAGAATTGCATGCATTATTCTGATGGAGTAAATTCTCCAGAAACGTTTATGTTTTATTTAGCGAAGGTATTTTTCAGCTTACAAAAAGCAACTACCAATATAAAAATCGATTGGGATAAAATAACATCAGGAATTCTCAACTTGCCACCCAATTTCGAATGTAAGTTTTGGGTTTTGAAAGCCGTACTAGAATTTCTGGAAAAGTGTTACCAATTTGAAAAGGTGATCATTCAATTAAATAATACTTTTTTTAGTTGTATCACCATGATCAAGTGTTAAATGCATCCAATGTGATTTCTTTTATTTTAAAAGTGTCCAGAGCCCTTCTTCAGAGAAACAATTAACGTATTTATTATTACTCAATGCGGGAATCTCGCCGGTGATATTTTGGAAGAATTCTTCAATATAAAATTTCTCAAGACAATTTATGGACACCATAGCTGGCGAAACATTCACAAAGACACATCATTTTTAAAGAAGCTGTTTGGTTCTCCGGGAGAAACTTTACGAGAATATTTATGGGAAAACGTTTGGGTGAATTTATTTCCATTTTTTCTTCGAATTTTAAAACTGTTCGAAACATAAATGACGGTTTCATAAGTTTATTGGTAGATAAACGAATTATTTGCTCTGAGCAAACCAGATTCCTTGATTGTGAAAATTAAAATCAAATCCGTTCAACCTCCAAGCTGCGACTGGACATTAACTCAGAAATGTGTTCCCACCCATAGCGATAATTCAACTTATCCAATACATTGTATGTATTTGCACGGCCGCTTTTGAGCCACTACATCATAATACTGCGAGAACGACTTAAAGGTGTCCCGTGCATGTATGTATAACAAACTGGATTGGTTAGCAAAACATTTACATGATTTTTTAAGTTTTGTGTAACCCTGTTATCACAGCCACTTTAAAGCCAAACAATTTGATATAGAGCAAGGTTTTAGAATGACACCCTGCCTAAACCGTTGAGCACCAGAGTTTTGAATTTTGACCAGCATATTTTCGAGAAACTGAAAATTAAGGAATTTTAAAAGTCTACATTAGTACACTAGAATAATGTAAGGAATTCGGTTTGAATTTTTATTTTCCAAAACCTTCTTTACCACATAACTTAGGTAAGACGAAAGGTAAGACCTAACTGTAACTTAATTCTCATTACAAACAAAATATTTTCTGAATCATAGAAGTTTTGCAATCTTTTAGCGCACTGATCAAAGTCACATAACCTTGTTAAAAAATTATAGAAACATTGATAGAAACACCGTTCACTTAATTTAAACTACGTCGAACATTTTAATACTGAAAACAGTAACTCTACAGATTTTGCAGGTAAATACTATATGTGTTTCATCAACCCGAAATAATTAAATAAATTGAGATAAATAAAAGGTATAAACCAGTACTTATCATAGCCTTGTCCGTTGTTTAGGATCGTTGCAGTGATAATTGTTTAATTTCGGGGACCAAGGTGTTATTTACAATGCATTTGGATAAGAACTGGTGCATCTTTTGTTGTCTACGCTAGTCTCAGAGAGAATGCTGTTTTCAAAATTTGAGGGATTCTGTACAATTCAGTTTGTATTTGATGTTAAACAAATACATATGTATGTGGTTGCTTCATACGAATATTTTGGTAGCCAATGTAGAATATGCTTCACATTAAAATGGTAAACACGGTAGTACATATTTCTAACACCACTAGTATTTAAATTAATTAGAGTATCTTTTCCGAGCGTAACAAGATGTTATATTTGTTATGCAAAGTTTCCTAACGATTTTTGGTATAAAAAAGGTTGCAGTCCTGGGTGCATATTTACAGGAAGAGCTTATATTTTAGTTGCGCATATTCCTTGTAGACACATGATTTACATTGCATATTACGTGCTAACATATTCAACGCTCATTGGGTAGCAGAGTTTAAGCTGGCAATTTTATATGTGAGGTTAAATGTACAGGCGTAATGGAATACGAAGCGGGTTGACGTAAATTTTGCACATTTAAACTGAATCAAAGCAGACGTCCAATCGTCAGAAGTGCAACTCATTTCCTTTCTCTACGTAATTCAAGGGTTTGTCAAGTGGAGGACAGCAAGTATAGCTCCACACATGTACCAGCGTGGAAAGCAGAATTGTAGATATTTACATTATCCAGAACGTTGTTAGTTGCTGTGCCTATGCTGATAAAATGTAGCGGAGAAATTGGGAAAAAATGCTAGTAGGACAGGTCCAGCGTACATCTTTCTCTGGGTATACACAATTTATGACACTTTTGCAGAAAGTATAAGCGTACAAACCGTTTCATTTTGCATATTTGGCAGGAAAATGCTCTACGTATTTCATCCAACCGAAATAATTAATCATATTCAAGTAAATAAAACGTACACACCAGTAATTATCGTAAATTCTTGTCCGCAGTTCAGAAACCTTGAAACTATAATTTTTAAAGTTCGTGACCCATGTGTAACTCATGATTCGTTATGATCAAAAGTGATAAATATCCTACCCTTTTTTGTTTTAGAATGACGGATGTGCTTCACATTAAAATAGTGTACACGGTAGTACATATTTTTTATACAACCAGTATTCAAATTACTTAAAGGTGTTTTCGCTAGCGTTGCGAGATGTCCTATAATGTATGGAAAACGAATTCTTGTCAGTAGTTGCTAACGATGCGGATTAAATGTTGAAGTGAAATTAAACCCATATATTACTAAAAGAGGTCCGGTACACATCTTGTGCTGTGAGTACATATTTGTAGCCAGCTATCGCAGAGAGTGCAATCGTACATAAAGTGCGCTTTGCATATTTTCCAGGTAAATGCTTTATGTATTTCCACCAACCGAAATAATTAAACGGATCGTGTTTAATGAATAGCACAAACCAATTTTTATCATAAATTCGTGTCCCGTTTCACGGACGTGTAAGCATTAATTTAATATAAATCTGTTGCCAATATGCACGTTTAAATGTGGGATGATCAACACTAATAAAATTAATGCTGTCTACACTATTTGCAAGTAAAATGCTCTTTCCCAAATTTTAGAGATTTTGTACGACCCAAATTGTATTTGATGTTAATAAATCCATAATACGGTTCAATATTCGTATGGTTTGTAACAAATTAATGAATATGCTTTACACCAAAATAGTATACACGGAATTACCCAGTTCGATGACCATAATCATCCAGATTACTCAAAGTGTTGTTTTCTAACGCTACTAGACGTCTTATATTGTATTTAAACATAATCCTACCACCAACTTCTCGCGGTGGAGGAATGTGCAAATAGAAAACGAAGTTCTGCACTGTGTGGATGCTGTATTGTATGAAAAAATGCTACTATTAATCCCAATTCAGAATTGTTAAAAATGTTCAAATATTTAAACGGGTGTATTTGAGAATATTTTTAAGTTTTTCCTCGGTTTTCTTTGACAGTCCAGAAAAATGCTTTTCAGTAATAATAATCATACATCAACATTCAGGGCAAAACAATTACTACAAAATTGGAAAAAATGAATATTATCACAACAAATCCGATGAGCATGTATAAGTTTTGAAATTCGGAATTTGAAATGAGTAATGCCCGGCGATCGTTTTTTGTAGAAATTCATGATTGTCCTACGATCATAACGATTCGGGTATAAAACAGGTTTTGATCCTAGTCGCATATTCGCAGGCAGACAACAATTGAGTTGCACGTGTTTTCGGTTGACACATTATTGACAGTGAAGATTTAGTGTTAACATATTCAACGTTCGTTGGACAGCAGAGTCTATGGCGGTAGTTTTGCATGTGAGGTTGGCCGTGCATTCGAATAATGTGACGAAGAATGTTGACGTAAATTGTGTACACCTGACATTGAGTCAAGGCAGACGCCCAATTTTTACGTGTACAACTCCATTCACTCGTTTATACAATTCACAGGTTTGCAGTGCGGAAGCCAGCAAGTATTAATTCACGCATGTACCAGCGTGGGCAGGCAGATTATAGGCGTATTCCGTACAACACAAACAATAAGCATATATTGACATAAATAGATTAGGATATTTGATATTCTCAGCTGATATCATAGTGATATTCAACATGAAAATTTAAACTTGTCGTCATTTTAAAATGAACTTTAGTACTAGGTGTTCCAATATTTATTTAACAGTCATCATCGCTCTGCACACAGACTGACAGGATCATTAGTTCAAGATTGACTCCTTCCTTGCTTCTTCTGAAATTTTATTTATCTAAAGACGTAAAGACGTGATAACGATAATAAAATCACTTAAATGAGAACTACGTTTTTATTTGTCAGTGGAATCGTGTAGCACATGTGAAATATATATTGGTCAAGTCTACATACTTCATTTGTGAAGTGGAAATCTTTACCTAAACAACATTCAAGGAGCACTATGTACCATCAAATCGCAACAATTCGTTTAAAAGTAACATTTTCCAGAAGTCATTAGGAGCGGTACGTAAATATACTGTGAAGGCAAGTAAATGTGTCCCATGTAATGTGAGAGTTATTAAATCGTCTTACAGCCTTTTCATTACTAGAACAAAATTCATCATCATATATGTTACAATTTGCTGTTTACTAATCCACAGATTTAGTCGACCTTGTAACAGTAAAAAAATCTACGTAATTGGTTCTACTGTAGTAACATCACCAGTTATATTGAGTGTATTACCACGATGGTAAAGTAATCATTTCTTGCCCATTGTGAGTTCTTATCTGAGCATTGAAGTCATTTATGTTCAATTACGAGATTTTTTGAAGATTTACATTTTTAATTACACGATTTTAGTTTGAAGAAATCATAAAACTATTTTTTAGTTTTTATAGATGAAGTAAAAACTAGCGTTGGGGAAGATCATTCTTGGCTTCATTTGATGGAATGTTTAATTCTGGAAGTAACACCTGAAAATGTTTGTGCAATGTTCAAACTTCGTCTTAACTCTTTTAATTTAATCTGGTTTCATTATATTGTTTATAGTTACTATACATACTATGCATGTCGTTCACTTGCGAAATGGCTTATCTAAAATATAATCAATTAATATAATTCAAAACACAGTGGTTTATTATAGTGGTTATTTATTTGTTTGGTTGGTTAGCTCTGGTCCTGCTTAGTTGAAAGATGTATAGATAAAGTAATTAGTTGTATCCTGTCGACTCACTTCTGTGTTGAACGTCTGTCCTGAATCTTGGCATTTGTACTCTCGGAAAGATGAAACACAATGAAGGACGAAGTTTTAAACTCAGCCATATTTCCCTAAATCAATACATTTTGAGTATAAAGCGAAAAATGGTTTTATATGAATTTTAATAGTACGCACTTTGTGTTACACATTATTGCAAAATCTTAATAAGGCTAAATATAGTTAAAGCTTAATAATCTGTGAATACAGTTATTAACTGTTTAAAGGAATTTATTTTGACCAAAATCCCTTTTAACCAAAAACTATTTCGTAAAACAGAAGACAAAACAGAAACCGAAAACAAATTCGGGAAAACGTATGACTAGCAAACAAGCCCCATTTTTTCGGTCTTCCAAATCTGCTTAAATGTAAGAAAATCAGAGCTGTCATCAATTGCTGACAAATTGGCCCATGTTGGTCCCAGTTTTCGTTATCACCCAGATTGGAAGTATTGAATTCCTCGAGTTTTTATCCTCAGATTGTCCAATATTATTCACAACTAGTATCGTGACTTCAGACTGACTTATATTTTGTCACAGCGGGATTTTTGGCCAAAGAATAACAAAAATTTTAAACAGCTGCCTTCTGGATCTCAGTTTGACCAATGGTATTACCCACTAGTTATTATTACACTAAGCACAGGTTTTTGTATTCCTTCTGGAACCAATAAAAAACAATAACTTATTAAATGCTTACAGGATTTTATTTCTAGCAAAATTCGTTTTCTGTTCTACAATTTGGTCCAATGATCTCGGTAAATTTCTGCAATTACATTGATCGTGGATGCGAGCTAAGGATGGATTATTGTGATGCTTTTAGCAAGATTTTATTGAATTTGAGTACAGATATTCTAAAGTTTACATTATCAGCCCGAGTTAATGCTTATGATCACGGGGTGAAGAAATGTTAAGCGAAGTTGCTTTTTATCAAAATTTCAATTACATTTCAATGACATTTGTTCATAAATAGTTCATATTCCTACGTAAGCAATTACGGTCTCAAACCACAAAGTTTCGCCAAGATGTTTAAGAATTACATTAAAGTGTTGCTTTTAAACCAATACTTGTAAACGTCCTGTGCTTCACAGGGACAATTACATGAACTGATGTAGTGTGAGTGTTAGACTTAAAAGCTAAACGGCTTAATAATCACGCCCTGTCGTGGAGACTTATTATATGCGTAGATATGGCGAGCTTATTTCAATAGTAGCGCATGGAGCTTTAAATAAACAGTAGTGCTCGTTAATTATAATAATTTTCGCGTTACTTCAACCTTTCACTACATAGATTGTAAGACCGTAATTTGTTCACGTTGAACTATTGACAGTCACTTGAGGCAACGTTTAACGATTAAACTGGTAGTTGCTCAACAGGTCTCTCCCAAGAGAGTAAATAAAATTTACAATGAATTTGCGGAAAATGATGGTAATAAATAGCTCACTGCTGAATTTCAAATGCGTTAAACGTCACCACTGCGGTTCATGTTAGTTACCCCTGAGAATGCAAAAATGAATCCTTGTCAATGAAACGGATTTTTCAGAATATGTCAATAAATTCGTTATGAATTGGGATAATAGGGAGTTTGCACAAACTTTCGCTCCAAACTTATTAAACTTATACGCACATTTATAAGTTTAACTCCATAGGTTCTACTCGATGCGTGTAAGAGTTAGCGCCAAATATAATTTCTGATGGTGCAAAACTTTGAATAACCGAACTTGCAATTGCAGTTATAATCAGGGTTGCACAAATAAAAATGCCCTCGGTTTTATGCCTGCCCTCCTGAAAATGCCCTGAAAATGCCCAAAACGCCGAAAATGCCCTGAAAATGCCTTACTCTGAAAATGCCCGGCATTTTGGGCATTTTAGGCAGGAATTTTGGGCATATTGGACATTTTTACAGAAACGTATACACTATGACCAGTATTGTTCCTTTAGCTAATATAAGGGAGTTTTTCACCGCATAATCAAACCCATCCAGTTTTAGAAAATGTTATACTTGATTTAAAAAAAGAATTTAATTCGTCTAATTCCCTAATGGCTATTTCAATAAGCCCCAACGGAGTTGGAAAGAACAATTTGCACAGTGCCAGCATAAATTCCGTATTATGATTATGGCTTGTAAAGTATAGAAAAGTTTACACTTTCATTAGACACATATAATGCGACGGTTATAATACAGTAAAACTTGTCTATAGTGGTTTCTCTAGGGGAAAGAAAATTTGACCACTATTACCAGGGACCATTGTGCCGTATATAGTGGTCCTAACCACTGCATACAGTACTTCAAATTAAATAATTCTCACGCACGATTAATGCATTAATGCTTGCTCATTGCTTGCGAGAAATTCTTGAAGGAAATGTACACATTGGAGGGCCGTTACCAAAGACGTCATAATTGTAATAATTTTATCATGTAATCCAGTTGAATATTAAAATTATTTGCAACATACTGTTTTGTGACTTATTTTGCAAAACTAGCAGGTAGTTAAAGTCATATATTTAAAAAATTGGAGTGAATATGCCGAAAATGCCTGCCCTAGGCTGAATGTGCCCAAAATGCCCAAAGTGCCATAGATGCCTAAAATGCCATGAAATGAAAATGCCGAAAATGCCAGGGCATTTTGGGCAGGCATGATGCCGAAAATGCCATGGCATTTTCAATTGTGCAACCCTGGTTATAATTGATCATGCAATCACCAGTAATACTATAACTGGTACTTGCTAAAGGCGTCAATTGGATCTTTGAACTCGTATTTACTACATACGTTACTTGCAGTTTGTAAGGGAATTACATAAACATTTTGATATATTTGCACAGATAAGCATAATTTCAAGTGCAATTTCAAATTGTAATTACAAGTTAACTAACATACAGTATTCGGCAGAGGCAAAACGATGTGTAATTTTCATTTGTAGCAAAATAATATTCATACTGTTTCACTAAATTGAACGAAGTGTGTTAAATAAAATTGTCTAAGTGCAATGCATACTGAAACTGAAACTTAGAGAAGAAATAGTCTTCCTTTAAGCCTAAGGCTAAAATATTGCAAAATTTCATCCTTCACCGTACCTCTACCAGAAACCCCTAAAATATTCGACCTATTTTCCTGTAATTTTGTGTAAATGAGAACATTTTTTCATAATCGAAAATCAACTTAGATCGATTTACCTCCTCACGGACGAAATTACAATTACAAGTGCAAGCTTCTTATTGCAATTTAATTTGTTGTAATTTAAGTTATTGGCTTGTGTTTGCGAGTATTTATTGCTTTTGTGATTGAAATTCTAGTACACAGAAATTGCACTTGCACCAACAATTGCATTTTCCAGGTGTAAAATTGCCGCAATCAAACCGAAGTTCGATTAGTAATAATTGCAGTTAATTTGAATTTGACAGCAAACACTAGTTGTGTTCAAAATTATTCAACCTGAGGACAAAATTACCCGTGGTCCGACACTGGCCAATCTGGGCCACAGATCTAGTTGTAGCCAACATGGGCCAAATTTTGTTTGTTGAGCTTTTTTATCTGAAACCAGAGTTAGATGCCCCGTAATTGCGTCCTTTGGGATATTGGGTCAGGTTCATAACAGTGAAATTTTACTCCGACCCCGGAAAGGAATATTCCAGGGGTAGTTTGTAACGCAACCCGGTGGAATTAAAATTTTAGTATATTTTTCTGGTACCGGTTCAACATCGTCTTGTAAATTGCACCAGATTATATTGCAGGAAAAATTTATAATCAGATACTTGATTTTTTATTCTGGTAAAGATTTACAAAACCAATTTACTAAACCCACACATTGGGTATTGATAAGAGTACTCGTTTTAGGATACCAACATGAGCGTTGGAATCAAATGTGCCCACATACTAGTGATTTTTAAATATAAATTGCATCGTTATTCCCAAAATCATTAAATAATTTAATACAAACAAATGATCAAGACTTGCCTTTCTATATACACTTTCATTTTTGAGCTTAGTAAACTTATTAGCTCAATTCTCAAGCCACTATATCCAACTATTGAAGGAGCAGTAACCCCAATTATTAAAACTTTGCATATTAATTCAGTACATAATTTTAAAAGCATACAATAAAATGAATGCATTTTGTTCATCCCACAGCAACTAACCGTGCCAATAATGTGAAGTAAAACGAACGACGAATTTTGAAATTTATTTGGAGCACAATACAAAGATTTTACATCCCCAATGCAGTCTAAACTCTAATCAAGTTAAAAAAGTGGTTATCAAAATGACATCAATAACTGGAATGCTAAATTATGGCACGATCAATGCTCCCAATATTGACATTCGGTTGATGTCAAATTCACACTTTGAAAGCAAAAC
The DNA here is from genome assembly GCA_947179485.1 of Allacma fusca. Taxonomy (NCBI): domain Eukaryota; kingdom Metazoa; phylum Arthropoda; class Collembola; order Symphypleona; family Sminthuridae; genus Allacma; species Allacma fusca. Next base: position 80,385,073 of record OX359245.1, on the reverse strand, counting down.
TTCACCTTTGTATATGTTAGAAAATAAAAGCATCCATTTCTATGGCCGAGATGACAAACTTGAAGAAATCAAAAAAGCAACAGAAGAACGGAAGGATGAATTGGACTCTTTCCGCAGAACAATTGTCCCTTGGTAATCACTGAATCCAAGTAAACATCGCAATTTATAGTTACAGCTTCAATATTTAGTAATATATTCGATTTGATAGTGAACGTGAATCTGACGTTCGTTTAGAGGCTTTCAGTGCGCATGCTTTCAGCATGGAACTGCATACATGTACAACTTCTTGTTCGATTTTCTTGCGATGAACTTCAGTTATCAATTTATGCATCTTTCCAAATAGTTACTTAAATCTCGTGAAGTGAGCTGACCTTCGTACCAAAAATCCAAGTTCGCTGTTTACTTGAACAAACAACTTGAATATCTATAATTATTTTTGTTTTTTAGAAAATACAATGCAATTATTCGTAACTGCTGTATCAGCAATTTGGCGTAGGCGGGATGTACTTCTTTATTTACACCTGAAAAACTTTCCTAAAACAAAGTTAAACGTAATATAAGATGGAAAGGTTTAAATTATGCAAATGAAAGTAGAACTAATTCAGTCATAATCGACGATTTCAGGGGAAGCGGGAAAACTGACTGAGTTTTCACAACTACATTTCTGCAAACCTGGTAAATGAAACTTACTTTCAAAATGGCTACAACAGGACAGATTATTAACGGGGGCGCCACTATTGAATGGAACCAAGTTACAGTTGTGTCACCTACAAAGAAAAAATCTGTGTACACGTTTGAAACCAAGAGCAGGTATTTCTATGGAAGAGAATATACGCTTAAAGATCTACAAACAGCAATAGAAGAACGAAAGGATGAAGTGGATTCAATTAATAGAACAATTGTCTTAGTTGGGCTTGGAGGAATGGGGAAAAGTGAGGTAGCAAAAGCCTTTGCAGAAAAGTTCCACGAAGACTACGATTATATCGTTTGGATTGATTCCCAATCTGAACAAAGTGTGGAAGCAAGTTTTAGGGAATTGGCCGCAAGAATGGCAGTAGAGTTCAAATCTCTCGAGGATTTATCCAAAATCCAGGCGGAGCTTACCAACACTTACAAAAATGGATTATTTATATTTGACAATGCAGAAAGACTAGAAACTGAAGATAACCAGTTCGGAATTGAAAACCTTTTGTTCAAAAAATCTCCAAAAAACAAGCCAATATTCTTGGCCACGTCTCGCAATGGAAGTAACCATTGGGGTGGTTTAAAATCCCAAACTAAGATTATTCACATCGATACACTCACAGATGAAGAGGCCACTAGAGTGTTGAAAAACTACTTGTTGATCCAAGACAAAGAAATTCCCCAATCTGTGGAAACCGCTATTTCTTCATTAGTTCAAACCTTGGGTGGTTATCCGTTGGTGTTGCATCTCGTTGGATCCACAATAGTTAAAAAAACACAAAAGATTTCGGTTGATACGACTGTGTCGATGATTAATGCGTACACCGAAATGCTGAAGGATGTTCCACTTCGAAACATTTCCGAAGAGTCCAAGTACGAAGCCGCCCTTGAACTAATTTACAACCAAACAACTAAAACAATTATGAAACATGAAAATGGAGAAATCGGAATGGAGCTTCTTAATATCATGGCTTGTCTGAAACTTGATGAATTATATTTGGATCTAGTTAATGCAATCTATTGTGGTGCAACGTGGGAATACAAAGAAAATGGAATTACAGATCCGAATGTGACAAAAGGACTTCACATTCTCAGTGACTACTCAATTGTGAAATTCCATGATAAAAATAGAGTGAGTATATACATATTTCAGTTTAAGTGTGTTCGTAATGCATGTACATCTGAAAAAGCTCTGGATAAGGTGTGTAATTTCTTTAAACTTTATGACGAAAACGATGATTGGCTTGCCAGTACGGTTGCTCGTGAGCGGATTTACAATGAAGCGATAAAACGAATTAAAATTAGCGAACATGGAACCATTGCAGTAGAAATTCTGGATATCGTACGGTGTCTGAATCAAGATAAATTGAACCGTGATCTGATTTGTACAATCTACAATACAACTTTTAATTCTGAATTTAAGAATCCGGATTTGACTAATGTCATTAAATTATTGGAGGAGAATACAATTGTAAAATTGAAAGACCACAATGAGTTGACGATACGCAAGTTGATTCATGAAAGGGCCGGTAAAATGTGGTCGTCTGGAGAAGCTTTAAAAAAATTATGCAGCTTCTTTGAGTACAATAAACACCAGGAGTTCTGCACACCCCATGTTGCACATGTAAGCAGAAGTTTGTTAAACACAGACTGTTTTGAAAACAAGTCCTATTTCCAGTGCCTGATACTTTGGAGACTGTTGTTCACGTTAAGGGATAGTAGCGGGAATTCGCAATGGGTAGAGAACAAAGAAATGGAAACAGCTATAAATTCTTACAACGAGATTTTAAAGAATTGCATGCATTATTCTGATGGAGTAAATTCTCCAGAAACGTTTATGTTTTATTTAGCGAAGGTATTTTTCACCTTACAAAAAGCAACTACCAATATAAAAATCGATTGGGATAAAATAACATCAGGAATTCTCAACTTGCCACCCAATTTCGAATGTAAGTTTTGGGTTTTGAAAGCCGTACTAGAATTTCTGGAAAAGTGTTACCAATTTGAAAAGGTGATCATTCAATTAAATAATACTTCTTTTAGTTGTATCACCATGATCAAGTGTTAAATGCATCCAATGTGATTTCTTTTATTTTAAAAGTGTCCAGAGCCCTTCTTCAGAGAAACAATTAACGTATTTATTATTACTCAATGCGGGAATCTCGCAGGAGATATTTTGGAAGAATTCTTCAATATAAAATTTCTCAAGACAATTTACGGACACAATAGCTGGCGAAACATTCACAAAGACACATCATTTTTGAAGAAGCTGTTTGGTTCTCCGGGAGAAACTTTACGAGAATATTTATGGGAAAACGTTTGGGTGAATTTATTTCCATTTTTCCTTTGAATTTTAAAACTATTCGACACATAAATGACGGTTTCATAACTTTATTGGTAGATAAACAAATTATTTGCTCTGAGCAAACCAGATTCCTAGATTGTGAAAATTAAAATCAAATCCGTTCAACCTCCAAGCTGCGACTGGACATTAACTCAGAAATGTGTTCCCACCCATAGCGATAATTCAACTTATCCAATACATTGTATGTATTTGCACGGCCGCTTTTGAGCCACTACATCATAATACTGCGAGAACGACTTAAAGGTGTCCCGTGTATGTATGTATAACAAACTTGATTGGTTAGCAAAACATTTACATGATTTTTTAAGTTTCGTGTAACCCTGTTATCACAGCCACTTTAAAGCCAAACAATTTGATATATAGCAAGGTTTTAGAATGATACCCTGCTTAAACCGTTGAGCAACAGAGTTTTGAGCATATTTTCGAGAAACTGAAAATTAAGGAATTTTAAAAGTCTACATTAGTACACTAGAATAATGTAAGGCATTCGGTTTGAATTTTTATTTTCCAAAACCTTCTTTACCACATAACTTAGGTAAGACAAAAGGTAAGACCTAACTGTAACTTAATTCTCATTACAAACAAAATATTTTCTGATTCATAGAAGTTTTGCAATCTTTTAGCGCACTGATCAAAGTCACATAACCTTGTTGTCGCTGAAACATTTTCCTCAAAACTGGTTAAGTTTAAATCTAGCCCACCTAACTTATTAATTTTTGATAAGGTTATTATATTTTACACTTCAAAAATACACTTCAAAAATAAGCCGAAAATTATAGAAACATTGATAGAAACACCGTTCACTTAATTTAAACTACGTCGAACATTTTAATACTGAAAACAGTAAACCCCAAAACCGTCTTTCAATATGTAAAAAGACAATATAATTCAACATTTTGAAACTAGCTCCTGAAATAGCAACTATCGGTATTTGGAGACGTCCGTCAATATTATGCTTTCTATATACGAAGACTATGTTTTTCAAGCACACATAATATAATATGCTATATAATAATTCATAACAGAAAGAAAAAAGAATAAGTAAAATATCGTTATTTAAAGGATCTATATAGCTTGTAAAATTTGGAGTCTTTATTTAAATGTTTGAATCAGATGAATAATTTGAACCTCAGTATCGGAAAGCGACTTATTATGAACTAAATTAATTTTTTCAGTTTTTATTTGAATTAAACATAACACAAGGTGAATTAGATTGAACGGATTTGAAATAATTTCCAACTCATAATAGAATTTAACAAAATGTCGCCTAATTTACAAAAAATGACTTTGAATTGTTTTCAGGACGTACAATTTGAAGCTGGTGTTCAGAATTCAGATTTCGTTCGGAAGTTGTATTCTGTCATAAAATTAGACTTGTTTCTGCCATCATTGGAATTCACTCGAGCAGACACCCGGCGTATATTTGCTACTAAGAAAGGATTTTGGTGTTTAAATGGTACTGGTTTTGGTTTTGAAAAAGCCGATGTGTTTTAAATGTAACTAACAAATTAAAAACTCTTAACCTGCAAATTATTGTCTTTGAAATTTCGACGTAATCTGACGATTTCTTGTAACTCATTCGATTTGAGCCAAGCGGTACAAGGGGTAAAGTTTTGACAACACGTGTTACTGCTATATTATTTAGTATAACTTATAATTTTATTATAATTATTAATATTTGGGAAGGGATATTTTTAAACTTCGATATCATAATAAACGCAGTTATGTGATTAGTATGATATATGGTTACGCGAATCCTATTTCCTAAAATCCTATAATCTCAGTTGGTCCTGCTTTCCGTGATTTTTGTTTTTTCCAAGAAATCGAAAAACATTAGTATTGCAAAACATTACCACACGTTGGAGTCATTTTATTACCTAATTAATTTCAACAAAAATTCAATATCACTGCAAGGGTAAAATTTTTTTAAGCCTCTATGAGGAAATCTATTATAAAATAATGGTTCTGCTTGTCATAATTTATAATAATGTTACCTTATATTAAACTTGTAATCAATTGTTGATTTTACTTTTTGCTATAGAGTGTTTTAAACTCCGTGAAGATCTTGTTTCGCAAATGTTGAAATCAAAGGCATTTAGGAAAGCGTACTTTGATGTCTTTAGAGAATATTTTTACATTAGTGCTGATTTTCAACCTGTAAGATTTCGGTCAAGTATTTACTGTTTTGTTTTCCAACTACTTAAGTCAATTATTTTAAAGCTTAATTTTTGTGTGGTTGTAGGTTAAGGATTTCTTTCAATGGATCTCAATGATGATTACTGTATTTGTGGATGATATTCATTTATATCAATCATTTTGCAACGGTGGCACGGAAACAGTTTTCGAGCGCAAGCTCATAAAAGTTTTGATGTTCAATAGTCAAGCAGATATATTTGATGCGTAAGTTACTAAATTCGTCTTTTATATTCTTTGCCTATTTTCTCTAAAGTCAAAAGATGTTAAATTCAGTTTAAAGGTTGATGAGAATATGCAATTATTTAAAATCGCGGACCTCGAAAAACTATTGAAAAATTTTCTGCCCAACACAAAGTGGTTGAATGCCATTCTCGTATTAAAAAGAATTCAACACAAGGTAAATAACAATTATTGTTTGTTTCTTTTATACTAAATTAATGGTATTTACTTTTATTAGATTTAATTTTGCCATCTCGGTTGAACCATTAATGAGAAGTATGTGGAGTTCTACAGTGAACTATCGCTTTAAGGTGTACTCTTGTACGTATTTCGTCGATATAAGATATCATTACTTGCAGTCACAGTTCATATTTACTAAACGTAAAACACTATGCTAATAAGGGACAGATTTTACCGGTCCGTTAAGCATCCCTTATATTGAATTAATAATAGTACACGTGTTGAATACCGTTATGATGCAAGGATGGGAAATCGGAAAAATATGAATTCTAATTCGAATTAAAATATTCAAGGCGAAGAACTCCGATTTAAAATACTTATAGCAATACTGAAAAATATGAATTCTAATACGGATTTAAATATCCTCGAGTATTCGTTCATTATGAATTCCGATTTGAATATTTATTTGAATACTCCTAGCATACTGAAAATACAAAGAATTTAATTATGGAAAAAGTTTAACCTTAGAAACATGATATAATGAATGTTTTGGGAAGCTAGTTTCCCCCGCAGGTCACTAGGTATAAATTTAAGAGCTAAAAAACACGCTCAACTTATATTTGAACTCCAACATTACTAATTTTCTTTCGGCCGAATTTTAGTTGCCTACAAAAATTTTAGTATCAACGATTTAAATTACTTGAGTAATTAACTTGTACAACAAACAATAGTTTTGAGCACAACCGTTAAAAGCCTCTGACGAGTGCTAATAGTTTGACTTTATTTTATGTAGAATGCGGAAGCATGTTCATTTCGGACGAAGAAAACGTTCGCCAATGCTCTTGGATTAACTTTGCATTGTACGTAAAAAATTGCGACAATTTTAAATTCATGTAATTATATATTTAAGTATGTACACTTAATGAAATATAATATTGAAAACAATACTTTATTTTAATCGGAATTCATTAAAAAATATTTGAATACCAATTCGGATTCCAAAAATCTTTTTGAATGCGATTTTGAATTAAAATACTTTCTGGGAATTATTTGGAATTCTAATATGAATTAAAGTCCTCAAATTTTCGAATATAATTCCGATTCCGATTCCAACACCGATTCCGATTCCCATCCTTGTTATAATGTAAATGAATTATTCTTACTGAATTATTCTTTCAAAAGGAATTAAATTAAATTTCATCTTCAAAATAAATGGATAACATTAAAGGGGTTGCATCGTCGGATTCAGCAGAAAATTTATTAATTTAATGATTATTTATGAAAGCCCGATAAGGGATTGATCTCATTATTTGAGAAAATAGAAAAATCAGTTAGTCTCAGATTCAGATTCAGATTCAGATTCAGATTTATTAGGATTCTTTTCGAGCGGCGCCCATATCATCCATACAAAGATTATAAATCGATTAGAGAGTAGCCAGGAAATTGTTCCTGTAAAAGATAGACATAAATACAACGCGTATTTTAAATACCAGGTATAAATGTGTCCTTCTGCAATTTCAGAATGCGTTAAACGATTGACACACAGATTTATATACTTCAACCATCCCGTGTTTCGGTTAAACGATCAAAAAGTTTGAGTATGAGGTTGTTATAAAATGGTAATTGTAAATCATTTTGAATTCTTGCTCAAATTTCAACAATAATAAAGCTTCGAAACAAACCAACCTCACCGCACATGCAAACTTTAATTAAAATTAATTTAATTAAATCAACAATTAGCACCAAGTATAAAGTTCTGATAATGCAGAATGACTTTATAATATGTACAATGATTTGCGATTAAACATAACGTTGTGATTTGTTTCTAATACATGCAATTGTGATACAATCCAGCAAACAACACGCCACTTTATTGACCAACTTTACGACATCTGGGGATTGGACTTGTTTACTGTGTCACTTAATTTTAACAATGATTGTGAAAAACAAGCCTGGTTGCGCAACACCTTTCAAAATTATACAGGTGCATTTATCGATTGGTTTATTTTTAAACTTTTAAATAAATAGGTGCAAATAATTTGTGTTTTAATCCCATTATTAACGTAAGCTTGTCAGAAAATATATTGTCCTGCTTGAGACCATAAATTATTTCAAGCAATTAACTATTATTACTTTTTAGACAACTTGTTAAGAATTTGGAAGGCCCCGGAAAACTTGGAAAAGTTTGTAAAGTCGCGTGATTTTGTACTACTTTTAAAGAAATCAGTTAAATTCCGTCTTACAAACATCATATTTTATAGCGTAAGTTTAACCACGCTGCTGAAAATATTTAAATTTCAAACATTTCAAATTAAGTAAACTGTTTTGATTTTAAAATTAGGAAAGGCATATCGCAGATTTTTTCCGAATGTCCTACGTCTTTATTTGTCTGATTTGTGCCGACAAAGATATCTATGAAGACTTGTGTGGAAGTTTAAATCAATCATTTGAAGACGCTCTAAAAAAGTTATTGAAATACGGCAACCGGGAGAAAAAACGTTTGTAAGGAATTTTAAAATTTCTAAAAACAATAGATTTGTTTGAGATACTGTTACATTTTTATAGGTTGGAAAGTGAAACCGAAAGTCGGTTGAAGGATTTTGAATGGAAGGCGATAAGTTTAGAGATGAAAATCAGATGGATGAAAGAGTTTTTAAACGCGATCAAGATCAAAACTTGACACACTTGTGACATTACCACGGAGGATACCAATTCCATAATACGTTGAACCACGATTTTTGGATTTGGACATCGATGAAAGCCAACATTTTCTTAACATAGTATCAATAGTGCAACATGTACGACACTTTAAAATATAGGATTATTTTGTGTTAGATATTGAATATCTTTTGAATGTGTATAGGAGAATTGTGACTAAATGACAGAACTACATTTAAATATTTTTGCGCGTCATATTTACGAATGGGAATTCGTGTAAAGCAGGTACTCATCAAATGTGTACGGAACGCATGGCTTTTCTCTAGAATAAAAAGACACGACAGTATGTCAACACATTATTCATGGAGCATATGTTTAAGGGCGAGGATAAATAGGAATGCTACAAAGTTTATCTACTCCATACGTAGCACAGGAATGCTTTTGCACTGTTGCTTTAACTCTTGTGTGATATTGGGGCCACGATGGGACAAGAATGGAATATTAAATTCGCACATAGGACACAAGTGATTATTACGAGTACAAGTAATGTAACAGAGAGTGTTTCCAGTTTAAGAGGTAAAACGCTTGCTGAATATATTTATTCCGGATATAATGAACAAAACCTAGTCGCAAGATCATTTTAAGTTTAATAATAAATGCACACATAAGCATTTACGTATATAAGTATTGTAGCCTAGAATGTAACCATTTTCAACTTACAAAACGCTTGTTGTTAAAACACATTGCAAATATGAAGAAAGAAACCTAGTCGCAAGATCATTTTAAGTTGGGAAACTCAAGTATATGTATATAGTAAAAATGTGACCGAATGACAGAACTACGTGTAAATATGTTTTATTTGTAATATTTTAGAATGGGAATTGGTTTAAAAGAAGACCCAATGAAATGTGTACGGAACGCATGGTCTTTAGCTAGAATAAAAAGCAGGGAAATATTGTCAACACATTATTCATGGAGTATATGTACAAAAGCGAGGAAAAACAACAATGCTACAAAGTTGCGGTTGGGCATATTTTCTACACTAATACGTGTACGTTATTGCGTTTTCGCATGTTTTACTTTGGTGAGCACGATGAGACTAGAAATATGTAATACAAGTGCAGATACGCATTTACGCATATAAGTAGTGTTGCCTAGAATGGAACTATTTTTAGGTCGTAAGACGTATGTTGTTAGCATACATTCCGGAAATAATAACAGAAACTTAGTTGCAAGATCATTTTGAGTTTAGAAACTCAAATATATGTATATAATTGAAATATGAATAAATGACATATATACGGGCAGACACTTCCGTGTGTAATTTCTAAAAATATGTATCTGCGTAACAGGAGTGCTTATGAAATGTGTAAGGAACGCATCGCTCTTCTCTAAAATAAAAGAGCAGCAGTAATATTGTATCGTCTCTCGATCGCATCATGCTGTACATTCTAGCAATGCTATTCTATTCGCGGGAATTGGAAATAATTAAATGGTCATCTATCGAATCTGGTCCGACTATTTGAAATACATGCTGGAACGTTCCAAATGGTCTGGGTCAAACAAAGGACCAAACATTCTGGTCTGCTCTTTGAGCTGGACCAGGTTTAACTGGTCTATCAAGGTTCTTGGACTAGATACATTTGGTCCTTTCGTAAACAGGGAACAGACCGGAACATACCAAAATTTCTGGTCCGGATCAGAACAGTCCCATTCCTAGTAAGAAATCAAAAAAACTACAAATTGATAGAAATAATTAATAATTGTTAATATATTTTTTTTTCAAAAATTAAAGAAAGTCATATCGACGGATGTAAAAATAATATTGAGTCGGATGTATTTCGAAAGAGCCAAATTAAAGCTACTTGTGGGAGCGAAAAGTTTGACCCCATTTCCGATCCCAAAAATCGGGTCATCAATATTTTTGGACTCATACCCGAACCCGTTCCCGAAATACTGGGATCGGGTGCACGAAATCGCAGACAAAATTTGTTTAAATCGTTGATCTCAAACCTGATCCCAATCCCGAACCCGGAATCAGATAAAATTTGCTCCCAATCTCGAATCCCTTGAACCTGGACTCATTCCTGGGACCAGTGCAGTTAGTGTAAGTCAATTTTTTTCTTCACATTTTATTGATTTAACAATACTTATATATAATTGCATGTGTACCATGCGACAGTAGATGTAGACACTATTAAAATGGTCATTACACTAAGAGTCTGGTCTGCGTTGCCGAAAAAGCTGCAAGAAGATTGGTTAAACGACTCCCACCATTGCGTTTTGCAATGACTTACATTTTGCAAGTTATAGTAGGTGGAAGTCACTACTATGCGATGCCTAGTCTTGTAGGGCTTATGAGCTACTATACCTCCAGACTGTAGTTCGACTCGGAATGGAATCGTGGAACATTTACCGAGTTCATGAGGGTGGAATGCAAAAGAGCTCCTGTATTCTCTCAACAACTCACGTATTTTAATTTGATCATCAGTGTGTAGATCTGGATTGATTTTAAATGATGCTATTTCAGTTTCCAATTGGGAAGTTCTGATCGCATTGATATGTATGGGGTTCATAGAATTATCGTGTGTGTCAAAAGGGGTTAAATTTCCGAGACCCAAACCATCTGGTAAGGTAGTAGTCATAGAAGTTGGATTTGTAAGAAGGAAGAATTTAGAGTCAGGACTGAGTATTGCATGAGGAGCAAGGATATGGAGTTGTGTGTGTAGGGATTCATGAGGTCGAAAATATAAGGGTGAAGTTTGTTCAATTGAGTGTATGGTGGCAATGGTTACATGAGACCTGGGTTGAATGACTTGTGTTCCATGGACGCGGAGAACATCGTCTTCCATGGTATTGGAAACACACAGAATAGGAATTGTTTTAATTTTGGACGTTGTAGAAGGTTTAGCTGAGACAGATGATATGGAAGTAGGTGTAGTTTTGAGAGTAATTCTTCGGGAGGTAGAAATACGTCGGCGAAGTGGATGGGTTGAGCGATGGAAGTATTCCTGGTCTGTCTCATCGGAAGACATGTCTGGAGTTGGAGAATATTTTTCTTGAGGTGGGGAATATTTAACTCCATGTTGAGGTTGAATTTTTGTTGTAGAAATTGTTTGAGAAGCTGTGTCTTGAAAAATAGGAAGAGTTTGAGTAGACGTAGAAACTGGAAAAGAGGTCACAGGTGGTGTAGGGGATGCTAACCAAGGGTTGGGCAGGAAGGTAGCTTCCTGGTCTTTGTCAGAATGAGATTTATTTGACAGTTGTGTTCTGGTTGATGAGTTTTCTATGGGTTCCACTGGAATTTCGCATTGTTCCTTAAGTGCATTATCGTGTTGTAGGAGCGTATGGATTAGTGGAATGTGTCCGGTATGAAGATGGTATTGTCTTGAGTATTGATGATGAAACCTCCTTTGGAGTATAGAAAATCTGTTCCCAGGATGCAGCGAATAGCTGTGAAAGGAGCAATGATGAAAGGGTGTAGAAATGTGCATTTTCCTATCTTGATTTTTACAAGGGCGAGTCCTGTATTGGACATACTATTTCCTGAGGCATCTATGAGTGTGAGATTGTTCTTTGTGACTTGTGTACCATGAGGTACGTACGAGGGATGTATCAAGGAGGCAGCTGCTCCAGTGTCGATAAGACACGGGAGGTTGGCACCGTTAATACTGACAATGACTTTAAGTGAACACGATAGGGAGTGAATACTGATGTGAGTAGTACGCTCCGTAGTAATGGAAGGTATGATTAGTGGCTGTCTTGTGAGGTTTGATGTTCTGCAGCTTGTATAGGCAGAAGCTGGCGTCGGGGCAGGCCTTGTGGAGCCTGCCCGTTGGAGTTTAAAGGCTGGTTCTGTAGTTGCTGTTGTCGTTCTTCACGGCGTCGTTGAATGTATTGTGGAAATTGTTGGTAATGCATAGCAACAGGCTGTCTGCAACGGTAAGCATGATGGCCTGGACGGGAGCAACGACCGCAAATTTCTGGGGATTGAGAAGCTGGGTTCTGAGACAGAGTAGGTTGAGTCGGGCAATACCTTGCTGTGTGGCCCGTTTGGTTACACTTGTAACACATGTAGGTTCGTTGAATGTTAGAACCTAGTCCAGGTTGAAAACTGTTGTACTGTGAGCGCTGGGGCTGAGCATGTTGAGTGACTGCCATAATGGGAGTTTCTTTGGCTTCCAATTTTTCAATTTTCTCGAGAAGCGTGGCCAGGGTTTTTTCCAATGATGTAGGAAGGACTGGAGTTGCAAGAGTAACCGCACTGTGGTCTGTATGGGGAGTAGTGCATGATTCATAGTCCCGTAGGGCATCCAATAGATGATTAAAAGTTTTAATTTTCAGATTTTTGCTTGTTATAAAAATCTTGACAGTGGTGTCTAGTTTTTCCAACAATGTTTTCACTGTAGTGGCCTCTGGAAATGTGGACCAGTCTGTGCTTGCAGCACACTTAACTCTTAATACAAACTTGGTTGGCTGTTCATGTGGATATGGTGACATAGACAAAGCGTCTAAGAGTTTGCTCTTTCTGTCTGGGACGTCACGTGGCATTTTGTTGAGCACGGCATCCCGAAACTGGGCATATGTTTGATGCGAAGTAGACGTGAGGTTATAGAAGTGGGACAAAAAATCTTTCCCTGTTTTGGTGGCATCGGATAGTTTCCTGTACACATAAGACTTTTTCATCTTGTCGTCTGTTTGAAAGGTGTTGAAAAAATCATCGCAACGTAATAAGAATTCAGAAAGGTCTTCGGAAGAAATTTTGGAGGAAGGATAAGTAGGCTTATCGAAAAGGAAACGGGTGTAGTCCATGGTGGGATTTTTCGGTGGAATAGGTGGAGGAATAGGTGGAGGAGTTGGAATGGGAGAAGTTGAACGGGAAGAGGAAGAGCTGTTCGTGGCAGTTGTAAAGTGGAGGGATTCTGAGTGGAGTGACCCTGAATCAGAGGTAGAGTCAGAAGGAGGTGGGGGGGGTGATGTTAATATTATATAGAGGATTGTCCTGTGCAGCCGTATGAGAATGATTATTTGTGTGATTGTCTGGATTATTGACGGGAGCGGAAAAAATGTCTGGGTAGGTTTGAGTAGCAATGGAAATAAATTCCTGGTCTAAAAGAAAGAGTCCTTCTTTGTATGCTTGCTGAGATGAAAAATGACAATGGTTGTGGGTGTATTTGGATGTGAGCTGAAATTCCTGTACCAAACCTAAGTAATATGCGTAACTGAGAAGATGGGTAATGTCTTGAGTGGAATTTTGTTCAGCTTGTAGCCGCGTTGTCCAGGCGAGAATTACAGGCGTGTAGCTGTGTGTTTCGATAACAAAGGTAGGGGTCTTAGTAGTGGACACGGAAGGCGTAGTTGTTGTGACTGGAGTAGTAGTTACGGTTGGACAAAATTCTGAAGCTAATAAAGAAGTTTGGATGTCCTCGATTTCTTCGATGATGGCCGCAAATTCAGTGGAATTTGTTTGCCAAAGGGTAAAGATGCGGAGGATTCGTGCTACAATTTTTGTAAATGTCTCCCTGGTGTTGAGGAAGGTACCGTTGGTTGTAACTTCTGTGGTTAGTTGTAGATCATAGAGTAATTGTTGGTAATGAGCGTAGGTAAGGATACTCGTCCCTGAGGAGTCGATTTCTTGCTTGGTCTTGATGTCATCAACGAGTTTCTGTGCGATGTCTTCGAGAAGGTCTCGGGAGGCAAAAAGACGAGATGATGTGGGTTGTTGATGTGGAGCGACGGGTGTACCAGTGAGAGTATGATTGTTAGACAAATTAAAGTTTGTACTTACTGATTGAGTTGTGACGAAGATCGAATCGTTATCTGCGGGACCAGAAGAGACAGCGGGAGTGGAAGTCCTACTGGGGTTGAAACTTGCAAATCCTCCAAGAGGTGTTGTGGGCTCCGGTGTTGGTCCTTCGGTGTCAGTTTCGCCTTCACTTGATGGTACGTGGGTGAGGATGTCGTCTGGGACGGTCACCACGGTGGTTTTAGGCAGGGTCGTGGTCATTCTATTTATTGATCTAGGAATGCGGCTAAGATTCTTCCGGATAACTTTAATGTTACTCCTATCAACTGGTTGGGGCTCAATGTTGGAGTTAACGTAGCGAGGCAGTTTTTGTTTGAACAGTTTGTAAAACTTGTAAAAGTATATTGCTCTCGTAGATGAGAGATGACTATATTTGGCACGGGCACGTATTTCGTCCTCAGAGGTAAGCTCAACGAGAGCAGCTTCACTTAGTAATAGAGCTATATATTTCTGGTTATTACAAATGATGAATTCCGGGTGTTGATCGAGTTCGACTACTCTAATAAATCTGATGTCGTGAGGTGACATGTGGCACGGGAAAATTTGAGACACTTTGTTGAAATTTTTGTCATAGCCTTCGTTGGCGTGAGGTCGATTATGTGATAGAAAAAATGGAAAATTTGGGCAGAGTTCTGTTTAGCGGCTTACGCCACAAGTATTTTTGTCACAGAATTTGTTCGAAAGTTAGAGGAAAATAGTCTTATAATGGGTTTACGAACCTGAATATTTGAGAGACGTCGAAACCTGCACCTCCACCATGTTAATTTATAATTGGTGGTTATAGTTCGTAATGGGAGAAAAATGTAATGGAGCCCAGTTAATGGAATTAAAATGGGAAATTAATGGAATTGAGAGTGAGAGAGTGAGTTGATGGGGAAAATGTGTAGTCGGCATAGATGCACTTGCCTTCATTGCTTTGATTGTTATAGCATAAAAATGATTGGTTATCTTAAACATTCATCAATATCCAAACAGTGGAAGTTTTGCCAAAAACAAAGCAAACCTTGCAGTACAACGAATCCAATCATCAAGTATCACTGAAAAGCGAAATTTAAAACTATAAATGCCCGGCGATCGTTCTTTGTTGAAATCTATAGTCTGTACAGGATCATAGCGATTTGAGTATAAAACCAGGTTTTAGACCTGGGTTTATATCCACAGGAAGAGCTCTAATTTTAGTTGCACATAGTCCTAGTAGACACATTGACATTGCAAATTACATGCTTACGTATTTAAAGATCTTCGGGTAGCAGAATTCAAGCTGGCAATTTTATATGTAAGGTTGAATGTACAGGCGTATTGAAATACGAATAGAGTTGAAGCAAACTGTGCACATTTTAAAGTTTATCAAAGCAGACGTTCAATCGTTACAAATTCAACTCTATTTTCTCGTCTACGTAATTCAATGGTTTGTCGAGCGGAGGACAGCAAGTATAGATTCACACATGTACCAGCGTGGACAGCAGGATTATAGATATATACATTACCCGGAACCTTAAACAGATAATAATATACGTACATGATGCTGTGTTAGTTACTTTGTCTATGCTGATCAAATGTTGAGGTGATATTAGAAACAAATACTAGTGGCAGAGCTCCGGCGTACATCTTACACTGTGAATACACAATATCAGCAAGCTTTTGCAAAAAGTACAATCGTAGATACGATTGCACTCTGCAGATTTTGAAGGAAAATGCTCGTTGTATTTAACGGGTTGAAATAAAAGAAAAGCACAAAAAAGTAGTTATCGTACAGTCTTGTCCGCGGTTTACGTACCTTCGAGCGATAATTGTTTAGCTGCGGGGTCCAACGTGTAATTTATAATGAATTATGATCAGAACTGATACATCTCCTGTTGTCTACGCTAGTCTCAAGGAGAATGCTGTTTTTAAATTTGAGGGATTCTCTACAATGAAAATACTATTTGATGTTAAACAAATACATATGTGGTTGCTACATACGATTATTTTGTTAGCAATTGAAGGATATTCTTCACATTAAAATAATGTACAATGTAGTACATATTTCTAAGACCACAAGTATTCAGATTACTTCAAGTAGTTTTCCCGAGCGTTACAAGATGTCGTATTATGTATGGAAGACAAAACCCTGTCAGTAATTACTCACGGAAGTGGAATGTAAAATAGGTAACGGGACCTTGGAATCCGTGAATGAAGTATTAAATGCATCAAGTTTCCTATTCTTCAATATTTTAATTTGCTGAACATGTTTCCATTTATTTACGGGGGGAATGAAGCAAAGTATAAAGCTTTGAAACCGCCTTCATTGCTTTGATTGTTATAGCATAAAAATGATTGGTTATCTTAAACATTCATCAATATCCAAACAGTGGAAGTTTTGCCAAAAACAAAGCAAACCTTGCAGTACAACGAATCCAATCATCAAGTATCACTGAAAAGCGAAATTTAAAACTATAAATGCCCGGCGATCGTTCTTTGTTGAAATCTATAGTCTGTACAGGATCATAGCGATTTGAGTATAAAACCAGGTTTTAGACCTGGGTTTATATCCACAGGAAGAGCTCTAATTTTAGTTGCACATAGTCCTAGTAGACACATTGACATTGCAAATTACATGCTTACGTATTTAAAGATCTTCGGGTAGCAGAATTCAAGCTGGCAATTTTATATGTAAGGTTGAATGTACAGGCGTATTGAAATACGAATAGAGTTGAAGCAAACTGTGCACATTTTAAAGTTTATCAAAGCAGACGTTCAATCGTTACAAATTCAACTCTATTTTCTCGTCTACGTAATTCAATGGTTTGTCGAGCGGAGGACAGCAAGTATCAAAGATGTAGGTTTTTTTCCCACTCGCACTCACAATCGCACTCCCATAGAGAAAAAATCCACCACTCCTACTCTTGCCCACTCGTAGTGTTACTGAGAATGTAAAACTCCTACTCCTACTCTCAGCGCTAACTACAAATCTCACTACTCCTACTCACCACTCGTGAGTTACTCAATGTTTTCACCGAAATATTTGCAAATATTAAGACAAAAATTTTCCTTATAATTATAAAAGCGAATACTAAGCACAAAATAGTTCAATTTAATTTTATAGTCAAAATCAATGACAAATGCAAAGACCGACGAAGTTTACAATAATTGACTATATTTATAATAACATCGCCTGGAAGTATGCTCAAGATTTATTTCTAACTAGCGTAAACAGCCATCGGCTTCGCCAATGGAAACTACATATATATTTCATATGCATAAGCCGTTTAGCAATTTTGTAGTGTGTACTTGCGAATCTATAAAGCGCGCTTAGAAGAGAGAGCGAAGATTTAAAAAACTCTCTTATGGCACGGCCAAATTATAGTATTTAGTGATCTGTGACATATTTTGTCTTCCAATGCATGGTTTGTACATACATAAGTCGGCATTCCACACTATTGTTTGTTTAAAATTATGAAATATTTTCCAATAACCGCCAATCTTTTAGCGTGGCAATGCTAGCTTTATGCTATTAATACAATGGTACGAGAAATAGTGAGTAGCAAATCATGCTACTCCTACTCCTACTCATTTTCTATGCTTCGATTTATACCACTCCAACTCACGAAGTTTTTTGCGCCTTCACTCCTACTCTTTACCTTGCTACTCCCCTGTGAGTGTGAGTAGGAGTGTGTTGAGTGCACTCGTCACTCACGAGTAGCCCCCATGTATGGCAAGTATAGATTCACACATGTACCAGCGTGGACAGCAGGATTATAGATATATACATTACCCGGAACCATAAACAGATAATAATATACGTACATGATGCTGTGTTAGTTACTTTGTCTATGCTGATCAAATGTTGAGGTGATATTAGAAACAAATACTAGTGGCAGAGCTCCGGCGTACATCTTACACTGTGAATACACAATATCAGCAAGCTTTTGCAAAAAGTACAATCGTAGATACGATTGCACTCTGCAGATTTTGAAGGAAAATGCTCGTTGTATTTAACGGGTTGAAATAAAAGAAAAGCACAAAAAAGTAGTTATCGTACAGTCTTGTCCGCGGTTTACGTACCTTCGAGCGATAATTGTTTAGCTGCGGGGTCCAACGTGTAATTTATAATGAATTATGATCAGAACTGATACATCTCCTGTTGTCTACGCTAGTCTCAAGGAGAATGCTGTTTTTAAATTTGAGGGATTCTCTACAATGAAAATACTATTTGATGTTAAACAAATACATATGTGGTTGCTACATGCGATTATTTTGTTAGCAATTGAAGGATATTCTTCACATTAAAATAATGTACAATGTAGTACATATTTCTAAGACCACAAGTATTCAGATTGCTTCAAGTAGTTTTCCCGAGCGTTACAAGATGTCGTATTATGTATGGAAAACAAAACCCTGTCAGTAATTACTCACGGATGTGAAATATAAAATAAGTAACGGGGCTTTGCAATGTGTGGTTTCAATTTTGAATAAATCGATTCTCCTATTTATCGATATTTTAAAATGTTTGTCAAGTTAAAACTTATTTACGGGTATATTTGAGCAAAAATCTAAACTTTGAATCACCGTGGTTTGCTTTGATGTTTCAAAAATAATAGTTTTTTGTAATGGTGGTCATTGATTAACTTCCAAATCAAGGGAATTCTTGCGGAGTAGATAGCCAAAAAGTGTAGCACACCGAATCTGGTGGTCTTCTACTGTGAAGCAACTTTCAACACAAAACTTATACGTGGGGATGATAAAACGTTTGAACTGATTGTGAAATATTATTTAAATAACCGTTTCGTAGCAAGTTTGCTTCCACATAATAAATTTGCGTTATTCCTGCATTTTGTATTTCATGGGCATTCTATTTAAGGCAGATTTATTCTAGCAAAATTTTATAACTCCGCGAAGACACGTTTTCGTGATGCAATTTTACTTGAAAATTATTCTAGATGTTTTTTTGGAACACAGATTGACATTTTGACGCAGTTTTGTTAATAAAATTATTTGTCTCTGTAATTGTGATTACAAATATTATGTTTTTCAAATCCGATGGAAAACAAGCTATCGAACGCTAAGTATATTTTTGCCTTGAAACAGATCCATTTTTTCTATTTAAAATTCCTGTAGACCATTTTTGAATATAATCCAAAACGAAGCCAGCTTGAATTTTAAGCACTGGCTAAACAAAACACTAAGTTGTATTAATAACGCCATGTTAATCAAAACGTGATTTACCTCAACCGCTGACATTTTGCGGTACAAAAATTGCATTGTTGCAAAATTTAGTGTGGATAATCATTGGTTGCGTAATTGTTCCTTTTCCGGCTTTCCTACAGATATCTACGGAATTATTAACTTCGAAGGGAGGATGTTGATCAATGGTTGTCATTATTAATATATTAATAAATGTGACTTGGTGGAACCCCTTTGCATAGTCTACAAGGCTTAAATAAGTTAACAAATGACAAATATTGTAGAGTTTAAACAATGTGCACGAATATAGGAATCGTCAGGAAATGAACAATGTGGGGAATGTGAAGTGACCCAAAAAATAGCATTATATATCATTAGGCGTTGTTCTAAAAAATTAACGCAAGTGCATCGTGGCACTTTACTTTCTTGATTCATTATTTGGTTTTATTTATTTTTAATAATTATTTATTTACAGGTTATTTTGTAGACTCCGTCCTATTCATTGATATATTTGCACTCGTTTCTATTCCCCATCATGTTAATTTTCTGACGATTTCTACGCATTTTCTGCACACTCGCAAAAAGATATGATGTGGAGCTGCAGGTAGTTAAAATAATTTCAAAGTGGTCTGCAGAAAAGGGTCAGAAAAACATTAGTTTCTCTAGTTTGTAGCAAATGTTTTAGATCTTTGGAAATTTTGTTCAACTAATGTAGCTCAAAACCTGGTTACTGGAGACAAGTTATTGAATGTCAGGGTTATTTTGTGGAAAATAGGAATTTTATTCTAATGCTGTTCTTATTTAACTCGTCAGACAATTGGCTAGAAAACTAATTTGAGGTGTCGTGATGGAAAGTTTTAATGGCCTTCAAGTGAGCGCAACAATCGAGCAATTTATAAACATGCTTCACAAGAGTCACTCCAGATTTAGCCACAATATGGTTAACCTGCCTCACAAAGATTTAATTTTACTTATTGACAGAAATCAGGAAGAATCCGGTTTTGGCTTCAAAATCTGAATTCATTGGAACAATACGAGTTTGCAAAAATAGATATGAACAACAGAGGTTCAATTTACAATATATATTTTGCGTGTTATGTTTCGATAAAAATAACTAAATGAGCACGATATGCATTACGACCAGATGATTTTTACTTTGCCACAGCATTTCTCTATCAAACTTTTTTTTTTCGGTGTATCACTTCTCAATGTTTAGAATTTTTAATTACCTTTATTCAAGCCAGTGCTCAAAATTTAAATTAAACATTTAAAAATGTATTTTGACACAGAATTGCGGAAATTTTAGTTAAAGTTGGGATTTAAAGTGGGGAGCTGTAAGCATGTTCAATAAAATCAGAGAGAAAGGTTGAGAACATTTGTCCTTCGCAGCCAAAATTTTTAAAATTTAACATTCCGACTTAAATTTTTGTTAGAAACGTCCAAACGGGCATAAAACGTGTTTAGCTTGCACTATACTTTGTGGGTATTATTTTTGATCCCAACCTAAAAATTCATAATTGTTGTCTCAAAAACTGAAAACAAGAACAGTTTGATATTGTAATGTTAAAGGTTTATAGAATAATTATTTCAAATTTTAAATTAGTACGTGTACATTAATAAGTTGTATGTATATTTACCTACATAATAATATTTATTACCATGTGTGCGTCGTGTTTACTTTCGATTCACAGCCAAATAATTTCGATGCAGCTTCGATTTAAAGACAATTCATTTTGATGCAGCTTTGATTGAAAGCAAAATTATTTCGGTGCTGCTTCAATGTAGTCAATGTAGGTTTTTATTCACGGCACGCAAAAACCAAAACTTTTTTTGATTTTCACCATTTCAAAATTGTTGCAAAATCATAAAAGTTTTTTGCTACATTTGCATAATTCCTGCAAATAGGTTGAATATTCCAAAAATAGAAAAACATTAAAACACATTTGAACTTCAACTGTACGCTAAACCATTTTATTCGACGGTCATTATCCATTTAAAACTACGCAGCACTTCGATTTCCTACCAAGTAGAGGTTGACCAACAGTGACGTATTTTGAGGTTTGTGGACCATGGGTCTTATTTTAAACCCCGTTTGTACAATAATATTTACTCCACATTCAGCAAATATGTATCAGCAAAATAAGATGGTAAATAATGTTACGATTGTACATTTTATTATAAACACAAATATCTGTTCAATAACTTATCTTTTGAGCGGAATTTCGCACGAGCATGACGTCTCCTTTCCCCTCTCAAATCCTTTGGATCCTATAAGAATTATTATTATTCACCTCAAGCACAGGAAAGGTCTCCCAGCAAAGGTGGGTTAAATTTTTTTACAAAGCTACGGTTTCAATGAATTGTGTGTCACAATTAGGACAGAGCATAACGAGACAGCAGTGCTGGAATAAAGTATTGGAGATTGTAACAAAACTCACATTTTTCTCCTCTCTTGAGTTATTTACGTTTCATTCTTTAGTTTTTAAAATATCTCATTCTCGGATCTTTTCCAAAAACGCTAACGAGACCAAAAAGGATTTAAAACCAATATTTATTTTATATCCTCAAAATGAAATATTTATAATTTATTTTTAACAACAAATGAAAGTTGACGAATTCGGAAAAATAAATACAATTTAGATATATTTAAATGTTTTCTTATTAGAATTCTCCAATATAAAGAATATTCAACTTGTGGATTATACAGGGTGTCCAACATCGTTGTGTTGTCCATTCCCCAGAGATGAGATAAATGCAGTTCTTTAACCACCCTTGACCTTAGATTGACCTAAATCTTACATGGATTAACATTCGTCCGAAATCACTCGATCATGAGCTCACCACAGTTAAGTAATAAAATCATTTAATAACACAAACATCTGCAAAATTGAACTCAAAACCCAAATTCAAGAATTCAAACTTGATCGCCATATTCAAAAATGTTTCGACACTTGGAGTCAAACAAGAAATTCAAATCTCAAACTTGAACTTAAATCTAAAACTTGAATTCAAATCCCGAACTTGAAGTTAAATCTAAAACTTGAATTCAAATCTCAGACTGGAATTCAAATCTCCAACTTGAATTCAAGTCTCAAACTTGAACTTAAATCTCAAACTTGAATTTAATTCTCAAACTTGGCAACCAATTTGATCTCAAGCTTGATCATGTATTTCATCCCAAGCTTGAATTTAATTCTCAAACTTGGCAACCAATTTGATCTCAAGCTTGATCATGTATTTCATCCCAAACTTGAAAATAAAATTAATCCAAAACTTGATTTCAAACTTCAACTCAGCATTAAAGTCGAACATCATGCAAAGCTTGAAACCATACTTGAACTCTAACTTGAAGTCAAACTGGACCTAAAAATTAAAGAATTTCAGAGAAGCAACCAAAATATGCCTGTGAAGCAGAAATGGTGTACTTGTGAGAACAAGTATTTTTTCGTAGGGTGTTGGATTGTTTGAATTTCCCTGCTTAAATTTCTATGAAAGCAGCGTTTTCCAAAATTTTTACGAACGCCAGAGTGTCCATGAAAAACGGTAAGTTCAAAATCTATTCTTTACCGCATGTTTGCCCCTCGAGATGATTCTACCGAACTTTACTCCCTGTTTTTGCACTTTATGTTCACATTTCTCTACGAAGGGGCACGTATAAAAGCTCTTCAGATAGTCTATAGAATTGCTTGCAAATTAAATTCTTCAAATTATATTTTAGAAAATATTTTCCTAAGAATATAATTTACTAGTGATAACATTCATTTAAAAAATCTCGACTCTGCTTAATGTTCTTGCATACAATGATCTCATTTTTTGGCATAGGTCATCTAAACAAAAATTTGAACTATCGGGGAAATAATTCGATATTGAAATATTTTATAAATTACATTTTATTGTGGCTAGGAAAAAAACAAGTAACATTCAACTTCTAAATAAATATGCTTAGATGTTGTTGCATTATGTTTTTCCAAAAATATCTCATGCAAGTATTGTCTGAATACGCACGTGAGGAGACATTTTCATCAAGCTAATTGTCAAAATTGTATGCGTGATAGCTGCGCGGACTAAGGTAATCCAAATTCTCTGCAAATGTAGACAACTATTCAGTTTGACTGCCAGACAGAAGAACCCAAAATAAAAAATCTGGGGAGAATTTATGCAAAGGTCGCTTTAAAATTGGAAGCAATAAAAACGCAGTTGTTCAGCGACATCAAAAATTTCCGGAAAAGGGCAGAATTGAAGCGACAAGTTTTGGGTCATTTTACGACAGTCCCACAAAGATTTTGTTACTGCGACTGTGATTTTCACCCACTGATTTTCTATTTATTTACGTTCTTTTATTTAAGGGAGAAATAAAATACAATTTTAGAGTTGGAGGGTGATACGTGGATTACTTGCTTAAAAACTGCGGCCCATCAAGACAATTTTTTCACAACATTGCTCTCACGGATGGTAGGACTTTTAAATTTGGAGGTGTTTAATAATTCTGCCTTTGCAGAACGTTTTGACCTGCTCTTTCCGGACAGCTTACAACAGTTCCGGTTAGTAGAAAAATATTAGTCGCAAATTGGAACCATTTGAAATGAATATATTCAGGCACTTTAGAGAATTCGAATACACCCGAGATTTCCCGTACTTTCAAGAGTTCAGGTACTTTCGAGAAGTAACGAATTTCGGAGAAATTAGTTACTTGATAATTATCAGGTACTCACGAGACATAAGCGCACTCACGTGTCCTCAGGCTGACTTTCTTAACATTTGCCAACAATGTCACGCAATAAAAATAATAGGACCCGCAAATAAGCTACTGTAGAAGGGTGAAATGCAAAAGGAGCTATATTTATTATTATAGGAAGTGAAATTGATTGACACTTTTGTGTTTGTTGTCCTCCTCCACTCTGAGGCAGTGCTCGGCACGTGTATGGGTAATACTCGGGTAAACGGGTATGGGTACGGGTATGGGTACTACCCGGGTGCGGATTTTGTGTACCCGAACAATTCCGGGTACTACCCGGGTACACTTTGGTCGGCTCAAAATCTCGGGTACGGATACGGGTATGGGTACGGATACAAGGATTTCAAAATGGGTATATACCCACCGGGTACGGGTATAATGGTGTCATTTACCCGTACCCGCGACCATTGTACCCGAGTATTTGGATATGTTGAGATTTGAGACATTTTGATGAATTTTATGAAAATAATGGAACTTCCGTTGGAAAATTCTGTCTGTATTTGTAGTAATTCTGAATACAGAAAGCTTATTGTTAATACCCTTTTAACCTTACAACATGCAGTAACTGTATTTCAGACTGTGTTGCTAAAATATATATTTATGTCTATAAAATATATATTTTTATGGAAACATGTTTTAGGAAGAATAATTAATAAACAGGCGAGGAATAATATCAACATAGAAGTGGAGAATAGGATTCAACGAAATTTTATACAAAACATCTTCATAATGTAGTATTTTGTCACTAATTGCATAAATAGTCTGATTGACACGTATGCACATGATATTTCATTAGCCACAATGAATACAATTTAAAAATTAGAGTTCCGATGAGTTGGATGGCAAGATATTTTTTGTAATTGGTAGTTGATTAGGAAAAGGCGGATATTTGTAACAAGATATTAATGAGTTACATGTACACAGAGCTACTGAGATGAGAAAATTAATATATAAGGCCGAATAAATCAAGAAGTGAAAATTCGAGTAGCCAAGTCCCAAACCAAAAATGCATGTACATATGAACTGGGTGCTATACAATACTTCGCCCATCAGCCCATAAACAATCAAATGGGGATAATTTTAATCAAAAACGCTTGTAGTTTTCTACTCTTCAATACGGGTGTGGAAAAAGTTCCAAATGGTCAACGATCATGACAACAGTAAATGGTCAACTAACCCGACGGGGTTAGATGGCCAACAACCCGCCGAAATTTTTGGAAAAATACCTCATTATTCTAAAAAAAAATTGCCCCACTAAAACATTGTTTTGGTCAACTACCTAGGTATCGAAAAATCTTTTTGCCCAACTACCAAAAATGTTTGGTCAACTACCTGGTTAGCAAAAAAAGGTTTGCTCAACTACCAAAAATGTTTGGTCAACTACCTGGTTAGCGTAAAATCGTTTTGCCCAACTACCTGGTTAGTGAAAAAAGATTTTGCCCAACAATCAAAAATGTCTGTTCAACTACCTTGTTAGCGAAAAATATTTTTACTCAATTACCAAAAATGGTTGGTCAACTACCTCGGTAACCAAAACAATTTGGCCAACTACCTGGGTAGCATGACATTTTTTTACCCAACTGACAATAATTTTTGGTCAACTACCTGGGTAACAAAACAATTTTGGCCAGCTACCAGTGTAGCGAAACAATTGTCTGCCCAACTACCAAAAATAATGGGCCAACTACATGGGTATCGACAAAACAGTTTTGCCCAACTAAAAAAAATTGTTGGCCAACTATACCTGGGTTTCGAAAAATGTTTTTGTCCAACTACCAAAAATGGTTGGCCAACTCCCTGGTTAGGAAAAAAAAGTTTTGCCCAACTACCAAAAATTGCTGGTCAACTACCTGGGTAGCGAAAAAAAATTGTCATATAACCCGCCAATGTTTTTATAAATGGCCAACTATCCCGCTGTTCAATGTTGCCCAACTACTGTGGCCCATTTTGTCAACGATCCCGGATCGCAGGATCGGGAACTTTTTCCACACCCACTTCAATAAAGATATACAATGTCAAATACCTCTCTAGCTAGTCAAAATTACCCACTCAGGTGTCGTACATTATTACATATAACGTACTATGTATTACATTAAAACAAATCTGGATAAAGTACCCGGGTACGAGTACGGGTACGACACTGAGATACCCGAGTATGGGTACAATTTTCGCGTATTTTTGGGTGCGGGTACAATACGGGTACAGGTACATGGATTGAGATTACATTGCGGGTACGGGTACGAAAAATTTGTGCCCGAATACTCGGGTATGGGTACGGGTATAGATACCAGTTATTGAAATACCCGCACTTCGGGTGCGGAAACGGGTACGGGTACCGATTTTTCATACCCGTGCCGAGCACTGCTCAGAGGTCACAGGTTGAGTTGGGAGAGAAAAATAATCATGTCCAATTCCAAAGGTCTTTGATTTGTCACATTCCCAGTCCCTGTCAGCTCTTCCTCAGCCATTTTCAACTCCTTTAACCACCATCAATATCTTTACAATCCTGAATAAATTAATTCCTGAACAAGAATGTTGAGTGAAGCTTCAAATAAACAACTCGTGTCTTCCACTGCGTATAGTATCCTAAAATTATTTTTAAACTCTAAACTCAACCCACAATTCCCTGAAATGCCATATTTACCTGGATTGATCAACATTTGATCAGCAATTTACATTGCGATTTCCGAGAACTTTGCTGAGATGTTTAAAAAATCTTTACAAAACGTATCATCCGGTTCTAAGTACTTTCATAAATTTTTTATGAAAAGCGCTTTTTAGACATATCGCCAATTTTGGCAAAATATTTTCAAATATTTTCTTCCAATTTCTCCAATTTATTTTACTAACTTTCACAAAATTTTAACTATTTACCCATTTTTTTACTAATTTCCCAAAACATTTCTATCGATTTCCCCCAAAATTCACAACCAACTTGATTCTAAACTGGAGGCCACAATTCAAATTTAGTTCTTTACCTCAAATTTTAAAAAATAATGGAAGTATTAAAAAAAAATTATAACTTTTACCTTAGTATTGATATAACTTTAAATTTTTGAAAAACTTATTTGTGTTATTATTTATTAATTATTTATACCAATTTTTAATTTTCTTGTTTTCTTACCTTTCCGAAAATAACTGCCTGCCCGGATGGTAAGTGTCAAGAGTTGAAGCTGGGAGATATTCTGACGGGTGTAGCGGACGGAACTCTCGGAGATTCTCTATTTTGCTGTTCATCAGGTCCCGGCGAACTTAGCTGGCTGAAAAACTTTTTGTGGACTTGGACTCTTCAACATTGCAAGACAAAAGAAATTAGTTGAGGGTTGATGCCGATTGAATTGTTTTCACTTCAAAACAAACCAAATTACTTGGCAGCTTCGATTCAAATCAAAGTTTTTTCGATGCAGCTTCGATTAAAAACAAACTTATTTCGATGAAGCTTCGATTCAAAGCAAAATTATTTTGATGCAGCTTCAATTCAAAGCAAAATTTTTCCGAAGCGGCTTAGATTCAAAGCAAAGTTGTTTCGATGCAGCTTAGATTCAAAGCAAAGTTGTTTCGATGCAGCTTCGATTCAAAGCAAAATGTTTTCGATGCAACTTCGATTCAAAGCAAAATTTTTTCGATTCAGATTCGATTCAAAGCAAAATTATTTCGATGCAGTTTCGATTCCAAGCAAAGTTGTTTCGATGTAGCTTCGATTCAAACCAAAACTATTTCGTTGCAGTTTCGATTCAAAGCAAAGTTGTTTCGATGTAGCTTCGATTCAAAGGAAAGTTGCTTCGATATAGATTAGACTCAAAGTAATGTTTACTTATGTAATGGATTTCCAATTAAAAACATCAGTGTTTCTTATTTTGAAAATATTGTACTTGCATTGTCGGTAGAAACGAAGTTGTCTCGACGCAATTTGCATTCAAACTAATTTTTCCGTCCAATTTAGATTGAAAATTAAACGCTCTCGATGGAGTTCCGATTAAAAACAAAATGACACATGCCCGATATTAATGTCATTCGACTTTGCTCTACCCAATCAACAATCTGAGGCATTTCACGTGGATATTTCTTTCATACACGCGATTTTATTTTGTTGACTAAGACCTATTCCACACAATGTTATATTTTGAGCAAGTTTCCATTCCATTCAATGTTAATTTCATTTCAGACAGTTTCTACATTCTGCTGCTTTTAGAATTTTACTAACGCAACCACTGCTGTGGTGTAGTTGTTAGTGAATCTAAAAAGGCCGATTTTTATTACAAAACATGAACTATGAAAATGTGTTACAACATTATAAACACCTAATGATTCAATAACTTTATTTGGAGAATTTGGGCAGAAGCTAGTCTTAAGACATTAATAACTGCTATGACGTATTGCACAATTTACATGGCTTAAATAAGCTAATACCCAACACGGACAGCACGAAATCTGTGCTGACTTGCATATGTTTGACACAGAAATGCTGTGCGTTCGTACGTACACTGACATAAGTGGGAGGTGGCTTGCACAAGTTCTCACATAGATATGTGAGCTTTGTGTCAGCACAAGTGGTGACATATGCAAGTTACTAAATGGTGTGCGGGAAAAACTTGACAAAGTAATTATGTATATTATGTGCTGGAACCCTCTTCATTCAAACTACAGGCCCGCTAAAAATAACCATGTTTTTACCCACATATTTCTTCTTCATTTCATTGGCTGCACTATTTATATGTCAATGCTGTGCATTTCTGTGTGCATATGCATGTCACCACATTTATGTCAACACAGAAGTTGCTGTCCGTGTAGGGTATAACAAAAGACAAACGTTGTAGAGTCAGTGCATGTGCAAAAGCAGACGAATATACAAATATTGGGAAAATGAATTTTGTGACTAATAGAAAGTGGCTCAAAAATTAAAATTGCATGGCATTGGGCGTATAGTTCGAAAACATAAACTTGCATGAGTGGTGGCAATAAAATTGCTATGCCTCCATTTGCCTATTTCAGTATCTATTTATGTTGCATTTATTTATTTTTTTAAAAATTATTTACTTCTAGGTAATTTGGAGCGTTCGTCCTGATCCACTTATTTAATCTATTTTTGAACTTCTTTCCATTCCCTATAATGTTCTTTAACAAGTTCTACTTTCCCGGCCACAAAATTATCTTCCAACCTCCACTGATCCATATATTAGCACTGTAATACATAATTAACTCCCACCAAACTTCAAACTTCCACTCGACTTTCCATCTCACCTTACACCTTCCCCTTGATCATTCCACCTGACCTTTCACGTGACTACCTTCATTACCCATACAGACTACTCTGTATAATCTGGCCCTGGCAGTATTTACAAAGAGGTCATTTCTTTTGCGCCCATTCATTTGAAAAAGAGCACTGAATAAATTTCGGTGTGTCAACTTATGTTCCCCATTTTTTATTTCGTAAAATTAACACAGATGAAATCACTTGATTTTTTTAAGTTGAAACTAACTCGTGCAATTAACTATAAAAATGCAGGGTACCTTTGAGGAAGCATGTTACTGTTACAAAATCATTATATGTACAAGTATGATGGTCAGATTCAGTGCTCGGACTGGGTACGGGTAATACTCGGGTAAATGGGTACGGGTACTGGTATAGGTACTACCCGGGTACACAATTTGCATACTATCAAACACGCAGGTACTAGGTACTACCTGGGTACTCTGGATTTTAGATAATGAAGTGGGTACATGTACGGGTACGGGTATGGGCACTCACGCAGCGGCAATCGGGTAGTACCCAATAGATACGGATACGAAAATGAACATTTCTTATGGGATTTAACATGGGAAAATTTGGGCTGGAAAGTGGGGACCCTTTGCTTACGAATTAGAATAATTATTAAAATCCTGCGCGATTTCCCGCGCAAACCAGGGTAAGATTTCCCAAACGTTTCGTCTCGCTGGGACATTAGGCTAAGATATACATGGGGAATATTTATCTTCGGAGAAATTGGGCATTTTGAGCAGAATGATGACATAAAATAGATGAATGTACACTTTTTGGCATTTGGTTATAAAATTTCTTGACATTTAGTAGAAAAAGCGTTGAAAATTTTTTGACGACTCTTTTTGCTGCTGAGGAGTTATTGGTTTTGATTACACAATAGTTCTAAAATGTTCTACAAGTTCATATAAAATATATTCAAATAACAATCTATGTGCAAAAGGAGCTTTGGGTTTTGAAATAAAGAAACGACGAAGATTGAAGTGGAGTTGATTGACACCTTTGTGTTTGTTGTTCTTCCCCACCCTGAGGTCACAGCAGTTAAGGGTGAAAAATTGCCATGTCTCATTCCAAAGTTTTTTTCTTTTGTCACATCCCAGTCCCTGAAAGTTCTTCCTCAGGAATTTTGAAAATTCCTTTAACCCGTACAAGTAGCCTTACAACGTTAAATTAATTAATGTCAGAGCAAGAATGGCGGGTGAAGCATCAATAGAAACATTTTCATCTTCCACTGCTTATCATTTCCAAAAAATATTCTTAAACTCCACACAGAACCCTAAAATCCCAGAAATTTCAACTTTGCCTCGATTGACCAACATTTTGTCAGGAATTTACATTGCAATTTGCTATTAATTTTACGGAAATATTTCCCCAATCTTTCAAAATACTACCCCAAAATTTGCTAACTATTTTCCAAATATTTTCTACCGATTTCTCTAATTTATTTTATCCATTTTCCCACTTTTAACAATTTACCCAACATATTTTCAGAATTTCCTCAAACACTTTCTATCGATTTCCTTGAAATTTGCAACCAATTCGAAGTTAAACCGAACACTGGAACTTTAATTTGAACTAGAACTTGACCTAAAAATTATAAAATTGATGGAAGCGTTCAAAATAGGTTTTCGAATCGGAAATGATGTACTTATGAGAAGAAATGGATTCCGTGGGATGTTGGATTGTTTGCGGGAGATTCTGGAGGGATGGATGAATATGGGTTTCTGAAATTGGGAAGGGGATGTCTGTGTGGTGATCTTGTAAATGACAATGGATTGAAGGATGTGGGGAAATGTGGGGGGTCATGCTTTGTGGGATCTGGGGATGGGATTTTTTGCTTGAGTCGTGATTGAGACAACTTCTCGATTTGGTAGAACTTTTAGGAACGAAATTCAAAATCGGTTATCCGTCAGTTTAACCGAGCGGATACATTTACTTAATCCAAACCGCAAGGATACATTCATATTTAAAACCGAACCGATATACGGTTAGGAATTGACGTTATCGAACCGTTCGGTTATTTCAATTCCGTTACGAATGTTCTATCCGAACCGTCGGTTTCAGTTAACTGATGGTCAGATAACCGTGATAAACCGAACCGATCTCATGCTTTATTAGACCGGTCCCTTAGACTCAATAATTTTTTACTGTGCGTGATCGCTTCACAAACGAAAGTATCATTTTCCAACTCTTCTCATTGTCAGTCATTCATATTTGCAAACTGACTTTCATAAATGTCGTTCAAAATATCACCTTATGTCAATGAAATTAAATTGATTTCACGAGATACCCGGGCATTTACAATTGTGACTATTCCCTTGCTGTTTCCCAATACGTTTAGATGAATATTCTGAAGCTAATGAATTTTGTGTCATAAAAATGACAAACTTACCCTGTTTTTGTGTATTTTTAAAAGCTAATCGCCTCCCCAAAACCTGGGCCAGCGGACGGGCGTTTCGGGGATTTTCAGCTAAGCAGTCAAAAACTGTAGGGCATTTTTAATTCGCTATTTTTAAACTGCCACTGAAATTGGTTTTCTTAGTTGCTCTTGACTTGCTTCTGCATCGTCAATTAGTTTCCATACGAACATTATGTAAAATTTAAATTGTATTTAAAACCCAAAATTTCAAACGGGATTTAACACAGTGATTTTGAAGACCCATATGTTCCTAAACGATTTTAAGAAAGCTGAAAAAAGTCAAGATTTTTTTGGCAAAATCATTACTTTGGTTTATTTGTATTTCAATTTAAATTTAAAATGTTTTATAAAATAAAACTTATATTTAGAAAACCGAAATCGAGGCCAACAATAAATAGCATAGTCATTGTGCAAAAGAGCAGGTGTCAAATTTGAAACAATATTTGGGCATACAACTTACTAACTACACCCAAGTTTATTTTTTGGGATACGTCCTATTACAAGCAATGTCTTGTTTTGAGCAGCTTCCTATTCCTCTCGATGTTAATTTCAAACAGTTCCTGCACATTCGCAACAGCAGCAATCAGCCGCTTTTGTGGTTTGGCAGCTTATTGAAACTTCCAAATCAAAATTAAAAAGCCTGTTTAATTTAACTACACAATGGGAACAATGACAAATGTGTCCATCATTATTGAAATCTAAGGATTTATTAACTGTCGTAGAAGATTCGCGGAGGAAAGTAGTCATTCTTTAGATATAATTAATTTTTAAGTGGGTGATCCCTGTTGCACAATTTACTGTGGGTATGTCTTTTATACACGAAACTTTATCTTTTGGATTAAGTCCTATGCATACATATATGTACATATGTTGAACAAGTCCTTATTCAACATAATGTTAATTTCATACAGTTCTTTTAACCACTCTGTGATTTAGTCGTTAATTATTCTCCGAAAATAAATTAAAAACCCTTTTTTATTACCAGACATAAATTATAAAAATTGTGTTACATCATTAAAAATGTTTAATGACTCATTATTTCATGTGGAGAATAGGGGCGTATGCTATCCATTAGCCTGTAGACATTAACAATTGTCATGACGTTTTGCACAGTTTACTAGGCTTAAATAAGTTAACAAACGACAAATATTGTTAAAACGTTAAAAGTATGAGTTCAAACTTTGTGCAACGCAGACAAATATTGGAACGGTCAGAAAATGAACATCGTGAGTAATGGAAGCGACCCAAAAAATAACATTATATGGGCGTTGTTCCCAAGAATAAATGTCCGTGCATTATAGCACTAGCGATGCCTCCACTTGCTCAATCCGTTATTTATTATTTATTTATTTGTAATTATTATTTATTTACAGGTTATATTGTAAACTCCGTTCTATTTCACGCAAGGGTCTGTTTTTTTCAAACCAGCCATTCCCGTAGTGAAGCATTTTTGGAATATGCACATTGTTATTATTAATGTTGTAGTTAGTGATGGTTCGTAATGGAGAAAATGTAATTATGAGCCGATCATGGAAATAAAAAGGGAATATTGATGATATTGAGTGTGAGAGATGAGATGATGGGGAAAAAGTAGACGGTAGAGAGGCACTTGCTTTGGAGTGAGGGATTTCGGGAGTATGGTCTCAAGATACGAAAAATAAGTCATGTATGTACTTATATGTAGTTACTCACAAGATATACTTTATTTCACTATAGTGCGTGAATGGATACACTTAGTTGGTCTCACACGCGTTCCCTTGCTCTGCTTAGCTCAAGATCTGACGTTGCTCTCTTCTTCGTACCTACGGAGGCACGAAGTTTTATACGGAGGTGAGCTCACAAGAGCCCACCTCCAGTATTTTCTGTAGAATTCTTTTTAACCAATAATATTAAGTTAGGGCAGGTACCTAACATAATTTTCATGTTTTTATAACTGGGTAGTATAGGTATGTATGCTGATTACATGTATTGAAATTACAAGGTAAAATATTGATTAACATGAATTGGGGAAGGCGAAACGATGTCCTCATGGTTTAAAATGTTAGGCAATGAAAAATGTCGAACTTTGTCATGGAATTTTTTGCTGTTGTTGTTATTTTAGGCCGCTTCTATTTTGAAGTGGGACGACGTAGTTTCTTTTTCCTTGGGTCTTCGTTGCTTGTAGTCTTTCACGAAAATCATTCTCCGCAATATTATTCTTTAAAGTATTATTATTCTAACGTATAATATTCATATTAAAATGTATAATTTCATTAGAACATTATTAGTTGTAAACAGTAGTAGTACAAATAGTCAGGATATACTTCCTGGAGTGGCAGAAAATTCTGTCCACAGAATTCTTAAGACAGAATTGAGTAAAATTTGGAGAGGGGATTCGCAAGATGGAGATTTTGTACAAGGTGAGTAACAATTTTGTGTTGGGTTAGTGAGATTGAAATTGAAAAAGAGCTTATAGTATGAACTTTAAAGTGTGTGTATAACAGATTTTACAGAAATTTTGTGTGTGTATAGGGTGTCTAATGGGAAGTGGCGAAATGGAGTGATCAGCTACAATTTCTTGAAATAAGGAAAATGTGTTGGGAGCTGCAGCTCATAGTAAGTATGTGTAAATTTAAGAGAAAAAAAAATTCCTATGTATGTAATATAAGAGTGGGAATTATGGATAATATGTGAAAGTGTCTGTGAAGCTGGGAAAAATGGTTAGTCATTAAATATAACATTTTTTTTGTATTTTCTTGTTTGTAGATGACTTGCAAATGTCATGGCGTCCCATGTGTGCTTGCAGTTGGAGCTGTCATCATAGAGGGTGCTGACCTGAACATCCGTGAATGTGGGTCATGTTGTGAAGTCGGCTATAGTCAATGGAAATTTGTTCTGGAACTCAGAATAAATACATATTAGTAAATCTGTCAGCAATATAATGTTGTTGTACAATTTTATTGTTATTGCAGGTGGGGTCCGTGTCGCAGAACTAGTCAAGATATCAGAGCAAGATATTTAACTAAGATAGTTATTGTATAGGGTGCATGATACAAATTTCCGGAAAAGCATGATGATGTGTCGACTTGAATTTGCTTGCATGTCGTGATTATCTTTGCGTATTAACAAACGTGTGTAAATCATATGGTTAGTTGAAGATCACGTCTTCGGATGGGATGTTTGACACGGTGTAATATAATAAAATTATAAGTTTGTTGAAGATCATGTCCTTGGATGAGATGTTTGACATTGCATAGGTTAAGGTTCATATGGTTGTTGAGGATCCAGTTTTCGGACAGGATGCTTGACGTTGATAATTATAAGGTGCATAAGGTAGTTGAGGATCCAGTTTTCGGACAGGATGCTTGACAATGATAGTTAATAAGATGCATATTATAGTTGAGGATCCAGTCTTTGGACAGGATGCTTGACATTGATAGTCATAAGATGCATAAGGTAGTTGAGGATCCAGTTTTCGGACAGGATGCTTGACAATGATAGTTAATAAGATGCATATTATAGTTGAGGATCCAGTCTTTGTACAGGATGCTTGACATTGATAGTTATAAGATGCATAATGTAGTTGAGGATCCGGTCTTTGGACAGGATGCTTGACGTTGCGGAATGAGTGAGCCTGTCGTACAGGGGTCACGCCAAATTTTTTCTGGAATTAATACTTTGAAAATTTGGAGGGTAGGAGAGGTCAGTGACCCTATAGGAGCATCATGTAGTGTTGTGAAGTTGTGATTTGTAAACGACTCCGAAATAGGAGTTAGGGTTGTGGTGTGTTGAATTAAATTGCAATTGAAGGGTTTTTTTCATTGAAATTGTTGATCATATAGCATGTATTTTAAATGAAGCAGAAGGCTATATTATAGTTGATAACTATGGTTAGATGAGGGTTGAACCATCGTGTAGTTAAACAAATTGTCCAAGGCATGAACGTTAGTTCGCGTACTCCGTCGGAATTCGGAATCCGTACGTGCAAAAAAATCAGTTGGTAATATCTGTTGAGACTCATGTTCCAATAATTGTTGCTGTGTCCTACGGACACGTTTATTAGGAATTGTTATAGAGGAGGAATGAGGAATTTCCACAGTGGAATTTTTAGGTGCAGACAACAGGGCTTCTCTATAGGTAGGTTTATGAGGCTGCTCTTGAATTTCTGGAGGAGTTATAGGAGTTTGTTGAACGGGAAACGGAGGTACTGTATCCCGTAATGGGAATGCATGATCTTCATGTAATGGTAATTCTGGATCAAGAATAATGTCAGGCTGATCTGAGGGCTTTTCAGAAATATTTTGAGGAATAGTGTCAGGTTCTGGAGAAGGTAGTTCTCCTGTAGATGCAGTGAGTTCCATAGGAATTTCCTGTAGATTTGTAGAAGGTTCCTGCATTGGAGGTTCATAGTCATTATTGAGCATAGACTTTGTGTTGAAGACGTTGGGCCGTTCATGAAATATTTTTAATCTAGACACATGAACTGTTAGGGTTTTAACAGTGTTACCAACAGATCCCCTAATTGTATAGTTAACTTCAGAGGGTTGGTCAATAACAGAAAATGGTCCTTTCCATCTCGATAGTAACTTAGTACTCGTACCCGGTTGTATGGAAGTGTGCTGCAGTAGAACGTTATCTCCAATGTTGTAGTTGACTGTTCTTTTAGATTTATTTACGCGTTGAGCGTATTTATCTCTATTACGGGTCAAAATATCGTGAGTATTCTTCCAAAGAGTGGCCATATCAGTTACATTAGGGTTAGTTGGAGTGAAAGTAGGAAAAGCATTCCTTAACGGGGTGCGTGCATGGAAGCCATGCAGTACATAGAATGGTGTAAAACCGTGGGAGCTATGTGGAGTGTTGTTGAGATGGAATGTAATTACTGGAATGGCTTGGGGCCAGTCAGCCTTATTTTCTGCTCTGTATATAGCAATACAGTCTCCTAAGGTCTGGTGTGTACGTTCGATCAGGCCGTTGCTTTGGGGGTAAAAGGTGGTCGAGTAGGTCATCTTAAAATCAAATAGTTGTGAAAGTTCATTAATGACCACATTATGAAATTCAGTCCCTTGATCGGATTGAATAACCTCCGGTAGTGAATAGATGGCAGCGACTTTGTTGAAGATGAATTTAGCAATGGCGGTAGCATCTGCTGTAGGTACCACGTCAACGATGAGGAATTTTGTCAAATAACAAATTGCGGTTATGATGTATCGTGGGCGTCCGTCTTTATTCGTTAATGGACCCTGTACATCGAGTTGGATTCTTTCAAACGGTCGGAGAGGAATAGGAATGAATTGAAATTCCCCTGGCTGCTTGTTTCCTCGGGGAGTTTTCCTCTCTTGGCAGAATTTACAAGATTGTATAAAATCCTTGATGTCTTTACTCATTGTTTTCCAGTAGTAACTGTGTTGTATTTCCTTCAGAGCTTTGGTATGTCCTGTGTGGGACACTGGGTTATGGTGACGTTTAATGATATCCGGGACCATGTGGTGTGGAATCATTAGGAGGGCTTTTTCTCCCATTTTTGTGTTGTGCTTGTACAAAATATTATTGTAAAGGGCGTACGTTGAACGTAGTCTCCAATTTGTGGGAAGTTTATTAATTATGTCCATGAGTGCCGGATCTTTTGCTTGTTCTTGTTGGAGAGTACCAATGTCTATTGTATGAACAGAAAGGCATGCTTCTTCGTCTGTTTGTGAGTGGGTGGGTTCTTGGAAAGGATTGCGGCTGAGACAATCTGCAACCTTATGTGTTATTCCTTTGATATATTTTATTTTTATATCAAAGGGCATTAACAGTAATTGTAAGCGCTGGAGTTTGGGATCGAGGTCATCCTTGCTTTTGAGGATGTAACATAAAGAATGGTGATCTGTTTTGACCGTGAATGGTATGCCCAGTAAATACTCCTTTAATTTCATTACGGACCAGGTTATGGCCAGTAATTCTAAAATGCGAATGTGATACTTAACTTCATATTTATTTAGACGACGGCTGAGGAAGAAAACTGGATGTTCTAAACCATCGGGGTGAAGTTGTGTCATGTAGGCACCAAGTCCTTGGTAGGAAGCGTCTGTGTATAAAAATGTTTCCTTTTGGGGATCATAGTGTGCTAAGACTGGTTTGCATAATAAGAGATTCTTGAGGGCTTGGAATGCTTGATCACATTCGTGAGTCCACAGGAACGGTGTGTTCTTTTTTGTGAGTTCTCGTAATGGTGCTGCTATATGTGCAAAATTGGGCACAAATCTTCGAAAGAAGTTAGCCATTCCAAGAAAGGACTGGACTGTAGTGATGTTAGTCGGAACTGGCATCATTCGTAAACCATTGAGGTTGTCATCGAAGGGCTGAATTCCATAGGCACTGATGGTGAAGCCGAGCAGATTTATTTGCTCGTAACCAAATTTGCATTTGGTCGGCTCAAATTTGAGATTATGCTGGGCGAAGCGTATGAAGATTTTTCTGAGTTTAGAAATATGTTCGTCAATGGTTTGACTCGCAATAACAATATCATCTACATATGCTAGAGCGGTATTGTATTTGAGATCTGCCAGTATAACATCTATCACTCGGCAAAAATGCGAGGGTGAGTTGCGTGTACCGAATGGCATGTCCTTATACTGATACTGTCCATTTCTGGTGATGAAGCTGAGTTTCTCTCTGGAGGCGGGTTCCACTGTTATCTGATGGAACCCTGACGCGAGGTCTAGAGTTGAAAAATACTTTTGATTCTGGAGACGACGGAGAATCTCGTCAATGCTGGGCAGGGGCCAATGCATAGGTTTAGTGATGGCGTTGAGTGATCGGAAATCAATAACCATCCGGGGCTTTCGGACACCCTGGTCATTGGGTTTTTTGAAGACAATGATGACAGGGCTGGAGAAGGGTGACGTGGATGGCTCGATAATGTTATTATCGAGTAATTTCTTAACTTCGGCGTCAATGATGGCGTCCTGGTATGAGGAGGTTTTGTAAGGTTTATGAGCTACGATACCCGCATGTTGTAATTCTACTTTGAAGGGTATTGTTGAGCATTTGCCAAGCTCGTGGGGATGGAAAGCAAAAGCGCTCCTGTATTCTCTCAACAATGTACGAATTTTGTTTTGGTCCTCTTGATGTAGTTCTGGATTGATTTTAAAGGAATCTATTTCTTCCGCTAATTGAGAAGCATTGATCGCATTGATATGTATGGGGTTCATGGAATTATCCTGTGTGTCAAAAGGTGTTAAATTTCCGAGACCCAAACCGTCTGGTAAGGTAATAGTCATAGAAGTCGGATTTGTGAGAAGGAAGAATTTAGAGTCAGGACTAAGTATTGCATGAGGAGCAAGCATATTGAATTGAGTGTGTAAGGAATCATGAGGTTGGAAATATAAAGGTGTAGTTTGTTGAAGGGAGTGTATGGTGGCAATGGTTACATGAGACCTGGGTGAAATGATGTGTGTGCCATGGACGCGGAGAACATCGGCTTCCATGGTATTGGAAACACATAGAATAGGAATTGTTGTAATTTTGGACTGTGTAGCAGGTTTAGCTGAGACAGACGATATGGGAGTAGGTGTAGTTTTGAGAGTAATTTTGCGGGATGTAGTAATACGTCGGCGAAGGGGATGGGTCGAGCGATGGAAGTAATCCTGGTCTGTCTCATCAGAAGACATGTCTGGAGTTGGAGAATTTTTTTCTGTAGGCCGTGAATATTTATTCCCATGTTGAGATTGATTTTTCGTGGTTGTGAGAGTCTGGGAAGCTTGGTCCTGGAAAGTGGGAAGAGTTTGAGTAGACGTTGAGATTGGAAAAGAGGTCACAGGTGGTGTAGGAGATGCAAACCATGGGTTGGTTAAGAAGGTAGCTTCCTGGTCTTTGTTAGAATGAGATTTATTTGACAGTTGTGTCCTGGTTGAAGAGTTTTGTATGAGTTGTACTGGAAGTTCGCATTGTTCTCTAAGTGCATTATCGTGTTGTACGAGAGTATGAATTAACGGGATGTTTCCTGTGAATTTGTTGAATAGGATATTTTTCTCAGTGTTAATAAGGAATCCTCCTTTAGAATATAAGAAGTCTGTACCCAAGATGCAGCGAAGTGCTGTGGAAGGAGCAATTATAAACGGGTGTAGAAACGTACAGTCTCCTATCTTGATTTTTACAAGGACGAGTCCTGTATTGGGCATGTTATTTCCTGAGGCATCTATGAGTGTGAGATTGGTCTTGGTGATGTGTGTGCCTTGAGGTACATATGATGGATGGATCAGCGAAGCAGCTGCTCCTGTGTCGATAAGACACGGGAGGTTTATACCGTTTATACTGACAATGATTTTAAGTGAACATGAGAGTGAGTGTACACTGATGTTAGTGGTACATTCTGTGGTAATCGAAGGAATTATTAGTGGCTGTCTTGTGAGGTTTGGTGGTCTGCAGCTTGTATAGGTAGAAGCTGGCGTCGGGGCAGGCCTTGTGGAGCCTGCCCGTTGGAGTTTAAAGGCTGGTTTTGGAGTTGCTGTTGTCTTTCTTCACGTCGTCGTTGCATATATTGTGGAAATTGTTGGTAATGCATAGCAACAGGTTGTCTGCAACGGTTAGCATGATGGCCTGGACGAGAGCAACGGCCGCACATTTCTGGGGATTGAGAAGCTGGAGTCTGAGACAGAATAGGTTGAGTCGGGCAATACCTTGCTGTGTGGCCCGTTTGGTTACACTTGTAACACGTGTAGGTTCGTTGAATGTTAGAACCCAGTCCAGGTTGAAAGTTGTTGTACTGTGAGCGCTGTGGCTGAGCATGTTGAGTGACTGCCATAATTGGAGTGTCTTTAGCTTCTAATTTTTCTATTTTCTCAAGAAGCGTGGCCAGAGTTTTTTCCAATGATGAAGGAAGGACTGGAGTTGCGAGAGTAACAGCACTGTGGTCCGTATGGGGAGTAGTGCATGATTCATAGTCGCGTAGAGCGTCCAAGAGATGATTGAAATTTTTAATTTTCAGATTTTTGCTGGTTATGAAAATCTTGACTGTAGTGTCGAGTTTTTCCAACAATGTTTTCACTGTAGTGGCCTCTGGAAAAGTGGACCAGTCTGTGCTTGCAGCAGACTTAACTCTTAACACGAACTTAGTTGGGGGTTCGTGTGGGTAGGGAGTCATAGAGAGTGCATCGAGAAGCTTACTCTTCCGATCCGGAATATCCCGTGGCATTTTGTTTAAAAGGTCATCCCTGAATTGGGCGTAAGTTTGGCGAGAAGTGGATGTGAGATTGTAGAAGTGGGACAGAAAATCTTTGGCCGTCTTCGCAGCGTCGGAGAGTTTTCTATAAACATAAGACTTTTTCATTTTGTCATCTGTTTGGAAAGTATTGAAAAAATCATCACATCGCAGGAGGAATTCGGATAATTCCTCCGAGGAGATTTTGGGAGACGGGTAGGCTGGTTTGTCGAAAAGAAATCTGGTGTAGTCCATGGTGGAATTTTTTGTAGGAATAATTGGAGGAATAAGGGGAGGCGTTGGAATAGGAGAAGTGGAACGGGAAGAGGAAGAGCTGTTGGTGGCAGTGGTGAAATGGAGAGATTCGGAGTGGAGTGACCCTGAATCAGAGTTTGAATCTGAAAGAGGTGGGGGGGGTTATGTTAATATTATAGATAGGATTGTCACTGTCGTATGCGGCGGTGGTTTCAGCGTCAGGAATGAGAACAGCGGTATTATCCTGAGGAGCTGTATGAGAATGATTATCGGTGTGATTGTCTGGATGAGTGACGGGAGCGGAAAAAATGTCCGGGTAGGTTTGTGTTGCAATTGAAATAAACTGTTGGTCTAAAAGAAAGAGTCCTTCCTTGTAAGCCTGCTGGGAGCTGAAGTGACAGTGGTTGTGGGTATATTTGGAGGCGAGATTAAATTCCTGTACTATGCCTAAGTAAGATGCGTAACTGAGAAGATGGGCAATGTCCTGAGTGGAATTGTGGTCAGCTTGGAGTCGGGTGGTCCAAGCGAGGATTACAGGCGTGTAGCTGTGTGTTTCGATAACATAGGTAGGGGTCTTAGTAGTGGACACGGAAGGAGTAGTTGTTGTGACTGGAGTAGTAGTTACGGATGGACAAAATTCTTGAGCTAGTAATGAAGTTTGTATGTCCTCGATTTCTTCAATTATGGGTGCAAATTCAGTCGAATTAGTCTGCCAAAGTGTAAAGATGCGGAGAATTCTGGCTACTATTCTTGTAAATGTTTCTCGTGTGTTGAGATATGTACCGTCGGATGTAACTTCTGTTGTTAGGTGGAGATCATACAGGAGTTGTTGGTAGTGTGCGTAGGTTAAAATGCTCGTTCCAGATGAGTCTGCTTCCTGTTTTGTTTTGATGTCATCAACAAGCTTCTGGGCGACGTCTTCGAGAAGGTCTCGGGAGGCAAAAAGACGAGAAGATGTGGGTTGTATGTGGGGGGCGACGGGAGTGCCAGTGAGAGTATGATTGTTAGACAAATTAAAGTTTGTACTTACTGATTGAGTAGTTACGAAGATCGAATCGTTTTCTGCGGGACCAGAAGAGACAGCGGGAGTGGAAGTCCTACTAGGGTGGAAACTCGCAAATCCTCCAAGAGGTGTTGTGGGTTCCGGTGTTGGTCCTTCGGTGTCAGTTTCGCCTTCACTTGATGGTACGTGGGTGAGGATGTCGTCTGGGACGGTCACCACGGTGGTTTCGGGCAGGGTCGTGGTCGAAGTATTGATGGATCTAGGGATGCGTGAAGGGTTCTTCCGTATCACTTTGATATCACTTCTATCAACTGGTTGGGGCTCAATGTTGGAGTTAACGTAACGAGGGAGTTTTTGTTTAAAAAGTTTGTAAAACTTGTAGAGGTATAGTGCTCTTGTAGATGAGAGGTGACTATATTTGGCACGTGCACGTATTTGGTCCTCAGAGGTAAGCTCAACGAGAGCAGCTTCACTTAGTAATAGAGCTATATATTTCTGGTTATTACAAATGATGAATTCGGGATGGTTATCCAGTTCTACTACTCTAATAAATCTGATGTCGTGAGGTGACATGTGGCACGGGGAAACTTGAGACAATTTATAGAAAAATCAGGCATAGCCTCCGGCGGCGGCTGACGCCACGTAAGAATTTAATTGACAATGTGGTAGAAAAAAATGGAAAATTTGGGCAGAGTTCTGTTTAGCGGCTGACGCCACAAGTATATTTGCACAGAAATTGTTCACAAATTAGAGGAAAATAATTGTTATTAAGGGCTTACGAACTTGAGTGTTTTGTTGAGAACCATCGAACCCGCACCGTTCACCATGTTATTATTAATGTTGTAGTTAGTGATGGTTCGTAATGGAGAAAATGTAATTATGAGCCGATCATGGAAATAAAAAGGGAATATTGATGATATTGAGTGTGAGAGATGCGATGATGGGGAAAAAGTAGACGGTAGAGAGGCACTTGCTTTGGAGTGAGGGATTTCGGGAGTATGGTCTCAAGATACGAAAAATAAGTCATGTATGTACTTATATGTAGTTACTCACAAGATATACTTTATTTCACTATAGTGCGTGAATGGATACACTTAGTTGGTCTCACACGCGTTCCCTTGCTCTGCTTAGCTCAAGATCTGACGTTGCTCTCTTCTTCGTACCTACGGAGGCACGAAGTTTTATACGGAGGTGAGCTCACAAGAGCCCACCTCCAGTATTTTCTGTAGAATTCTTTTTAACCAATAATATTAAGTTAGGGCAGGTACCTAACATAATTTTCATGTTTTTATAACTGGGTAGTATAGGTATGTATGCTGATTACATGTATTGAAATTACAAGGTAAAATATTGATTAACAACATATAATGTCCATACAGACATTTTAAATAGTGTGGGTAATAGATATTGAGGCCAAATATTATCGGGTTATAACCAACCAATCCCAAATGATTAAAAAAAGAATTTGGGACTAGTTGAGCTGCGGCACGGTCTCAAGGAATGGAGCGTGATAGGGCTTTCTGTTTATAGCGAAGGCGCTGCCCGTGTGTTACGTTCGCAGGAATCTCCTCTCCTACTACAGCGAGCAAGCAATGCTTCCATGCTGGCTGCATGTACACGCATACAATCCATACGTGCATGGTAATATGTGTACAACGCCTTAACTAGGTATGTATATAAATTACCCGTTTCGGATTTCCCACGATTTGACTGCCGGCACACGCAAATCTGCACTTTTTACAAATTTTAAAATGTAATATGCTTGCTTCCCTTGAGTCTAGAGGTTTCAAAAAGTGCAAATGCCGGCAGTCAAAAAAAATGTCGAAATTTCGAAATGGTCCATTGGATTTTTTGAAAAAATCCGAAATTCAGCAAACAAACTTTCTATGGTGGACCCCAGCATTATCCAAAGAACACACAGAAACATGACATTTTCCACTGTAATTGTTACAAAACCTTTGTTAACTTAAAGCATTTATAACAGATAAGATGTTTTGAAAATTACAAAATACATTTTTCTGGGAAGAGTGAGGCAGTACAGGTTTACCGTTACATTTAAAATGCATGACACCTAAAACCAGTGTCATCCGACACCCTTATCTGATATCAAAATTATCTCCTGTTTAAACATCACAACTAATCTTCACATTACGATGGACTCACCGCAGCATTTGACGTCACGTTGCATTCACAGCAGAACGG
Organism: Allacma fusca; assembly: GCA_947179485.1. NCBI lineage: Eukaryota > Metazoa > Arthropoda > Collembola > Symphypleona > Sminthuridae > Allacma > Allacma fusca. The sequence continues at coordinate 80,340,768 of OX359245.1, read as the reverse complement.
AATATTTAGTTCAAGATTAAATCGTTCCTTTCTTTCGCTGTTTTTATTACAGTCCTATTTTATAAGCATATTAGAACTCACGTAGCTTTTGCCATATTGACGGGATACACAATTGAGGTAAAAAATTCAAATTAGTAAACATATTTTGTCACAAATTTACTATTTTTGTTAAGTGTAATAGTAAATGTGTATTAAATATTGACATAAATTACTTTACTTAAGTGAAAATATAACAAATTACGCATGAAACAGTAATTGTGATTTACATCACGAAATAACATTTTGGGTGCTTAGAAATCCTGAGTGCAAGAATTCGCCACAATTGTTTGTCACATAAATATTATTTTTCATAGACGCTCTTACGAGCAGTAGGTACTTAAAGGCCTTATGCGTCCCATGTATTGTACCAAAGCTTAGGTTGTCATTCAGCATTTCCATTGCTATAACGAAATTTAACATTACCGAAATTACATGTGTTTGGTTACCTACAGATTGGATGGTCCTGATTACAGCTATAAAGATTCGTGTGCAATCACAGCCATAAACACGAAAATTAACGCAAGTTACACTTTAAATCTTCCAATGTAAAAGCAGTCATTTATCCACCAGCAGTCATATCTTTTGACACGTTATAAGGTAAGTAAGTATTTGTTTTTAAGAATGACTTTGAATGTGCAACCTAAACATGCACAGCACTGTGTAGTAATGTGACAATATAATTGGAGTCAACAAATAAAAAATCATTTATTTTATAAAACTAGTTAAAAGCTACAGTTGTTCCAAATCGCGTCCCACATAGTCGGGAGTACTTGAGTGACATCATCCCTATAACAGTCAACATAAACACTTTATACTTACGTACCTTTGTATCCAATACGTTCGGCTATGCTTCACATTAATGTAGTACATAAATGTTTAGTGTTAAGGTAACTTGGTCTTTGCAATGCTGGAACGTATAAATTTTAGCAGGGGTAGGATATGTGTGGGAAGATTCTTTCCAGGGAAAAATATTTCTGGTAGGTTATATCTAAAAGGGGAATTACTTTTTGCAAACAAAGGTTTTTAAATTCGTTGACCTTTAACGGATTTTCTGTGTTGAAGTGGGAAAAAATTTCTTCGTTTATTCACCTTTAGTGGTAGGAGCAATTCAATTCAATTCAAAATTTACAATTTAATCCAGTTCGAATACTGAACTGAATTAAAATTGGGGTTTCAATTCGGTTCAGAAAAAAACAGTTCAATTCAGTACTGAATTGTAAACCATTTGGTTTCGCCGAGCATATTTACAAATAAATACTGCAAAGTGGCTAGGGTGGCGCTTCAGCTAAGGCCATCTCTCCTTGCCCTTTTTGTAGTATTATGTTGACCTCATTTAAAAAATAAAAATGCAAAATTTTGAAAAAATCAAATTTTGTTAATTTTTAAAACATTAAGCTAGTAGTACTGACTGGTAAGTGTAAAAAAATGCCATTGAAATCGGTGGAACAGTTTGTCGTTTTTTACGTACGAAAACGCATTACGATTTGAACTTCAAGCAATAACGACCTCCTCCAAGAGTGACCTAAAGAATTTTCACAGAAAGTGAACAAAATTGGGTCGGAGGAATACGTTATAAGGAGGCTGACGCCACCCTAAAAATATTAACACATACGTTTTAATTGCTGGTGTCATTGACGCAAAGATGGTGCTAAACTTATCCGTACAATATCGGTTTTGATTCAGCCTGAAATTGTTTTGAATTGAAATTCAAAGACAACAATTCAATTCGATTCAACAGGTGAATTGAATTATTTGGTTCAGTAAACGCTCGAATTGAATTGAAAAATCCCTGAATTGAACTGAACTGAATTGAATTGTAAAATTGCAATTTAAACTGAATTGGTCCGACCACTATTCACCTTCCAGGGAGATTTACACAACTGCGGCCCCTGGATGTGAGTTTTAGGCATCAAATATGTAACTTGCGATAACAGATGAGTCAAATACTCTTACTCGGTGTAGCTTTTTTAATTATTTTCTTTATCCGTTATTAGATATAAAAAATAATCTCACATCATTACGCAATATTCAATGTTTTTGATATACTCCTACTAAACTGCTTGATAATTTTGTACATTTCTAATGCACTACAGTTTCAGATCTGTGTTAAAGCATGCACAAATGCATTTGGTAGTAACATTATCCTATGGAATACTCAACCGGCTATGCAATATACTTTAAAGTGCACCAGGAAATATATCTATAGTATAAATACGGTAAAATTATTCACCATATTACGGTGTGATTCCACATACAGTGCACTCTCGCTATAAGAGCACCCCTATAGAAGCATGTGTCGAAATACATTCCAATACTGGTTATATATTATAAGAAGTGCGCTAAATACGAAATTACGAAACAATACATAAGATTACTGATTAAAACAATTTGTATTTATAAATAATGTTATTATAAATTTAGTTTTTGGTTGGAATGAAATAGTAATTTGGGTCTGTAGAGAAATTATTGCACGATTTTGCCTACATTTGTTTTATTTGCATCCAAAGAACCGATTAATGTTTTATAAATCATTGCAAATTATCCAATGCTTTAGTTTTTCCAACTGCAAGCAAAGCGTCTCAGGATGTAATATGAGCAATTATAACTGACTTATTGCTGGATTGGTGTCATTGTGCAAACGTTTCATAATTGTTTCTATGTCTGTAACATATACTCTTATAACGGATTGTTTTAACGTGAGAGTTAAATTCCAGCTCCTATATCAAAAATTCTCTTATAAACGGTGCTCTTGCGGGAAACAATTACTACACTGCAACTCTTTTGGGAGGACCTGGGGTGCTCTTATACAGAACATACTTTTGTATGGAGACCTCTTATAGCTAGAGTACACTGTACACAAATAGTACATATGGCAATGTAGTGTATTAGCAATCATCCAACTAGTGTTTTTTAATTTGTTTTATTAAAAATTCGATTTAATAATTTAATATTTTGCAAAGTGGAAGCGAATGTAAATAGAAGTTCAAAATAACTCAAATACATTTTAGAATCAAATTAAAATTTTATTAATAATTTGCACATTTTTCACGTGTATTTGGGTATGCTGAGAAGTGGAAATTGGACATTTGTAGTTTAATTTTAGAGTCATTCTACTCATCGTAGTCGCGTATGTGTTTGCGGATAAAATGTATTACTTTAGTGCATAGGGTATGTGAATACATGCAAGTAAACAGTAAAAATTATTATGTAAAATGCAACTGTCGAAACGTTTTAGAGAAATTCCACACTTCAGATGTAATAGCATATTTTGGAAATTAATTTAATAGTTAGTGCGGCCCGTTTGTGCATGACACATTATCAGGAACGACAAATACAAAATAAATAATCTTTAATTGGAGTCATTGAGCCGATAGCTGAAGGCGTGAAGCGTTGTGGTGGTACCGCTTTAGATATTTGCATGACGCGTAAGCGAAAGTTTAAATTATGAGAGCACATAATTACTGATTATTACTGAATCGGTATTGGCATATTACAAATTCTCCATATTCCTTCTGTTTTCACCCAAAGAGTGCATAGAGTTTTTACATTATTTTCAAAATTTAGATTTTTTACAATTTTGAAATTTGAAAATCTTTTATTTGTTTGCACATATTTACGCCATGGGCTTTCCAAACCTGTATTTACCATGTCTCTACGTCGTCCTTGGGCAGGGGAACGCGTGGAAAACACGCTACTCCAACGGATCGAACCAGCCAAGGTAATCGCTTCGCTCATGATAATAGTCCTGAGGCAATCAGTGTCTTTATGATTCGCAAGTAGACATACCTGCTCAAATATTTTGAGGATCCGAACTTATACTTGACCTGTACATGAACTTTCAAGTAGATATTTGTCAGTACCCAAACTTGGCGTTTTGGGTCCCAGGAATTACTTGTCATACCAAGTCATATCTTGCAAGTAATCTTTCCTAAACCCGAACTTGATCTGAAACTTGAATGTCGGGTCCATAAATCTTGAGAACCGAACTTGGAATTGACTTGAACCCGAACCATGATTTCAAGTAATTACTTGATCTTGCAACGTTGTAGCATGAAGTTGCAAAACCATTCCAACGGGTGGAGCTAAGATTTTCAATTTCCGTCGTCTCTATTAAATTCAGATTCGGGTTCACTCATGATTTTTCCTTGTGCTACATTCTCACCGGACAATTTACTTCAACAGTTTTTCGAAAATGATGAAAAATTATAAACAATAGTTTTAAGCACGACGATTTACAGAATACACAACTGCCATTCCAAAGCTCCAGCTTCTGTGCATATCTCTGCAGGCATGGTTTCTGTAGGGATGCTAATGGTCTGGTCAGGACCATTTGTAATGTTTCGTTATTGGTCTAGTCCGGACCATTTGTAATGATTCCTTGTTGGTCTGGTCCGGACCATTTATAATGGTGCGTTATTGGAATTGGTCTGGTCCCAGATTTGTATAGTCTGGTCCGGTCTGATTCAACACTTGGACCACACCAGATACAAAAGGTCCAGCTTCAGGACCAGAGCAGACCTGATCACAGGACCATGGTCTCAAACGTACGCAAAATAAAAATTTATGAGTCCCATGGAACAAATTAGAACTGACATTTCTGGGGAAAACAAGAATTTGACGGGATGAAATGTAATTATTTAATTGCTGTCAATGGTGTTCTGGACCATGGTCCGGAGCATGGTCTTTGATCTGCTCTGGTCCGATCGACTGGATCAAACCAGACCATTGGCATTACTAGTTTCTAGAATGTGTGTTGCAGAAGTGCGAACACCCGAAGGCGAAGAACGCAAAAAGGAATCAAACGTTGGAACTAAGATACTTAAACCGGTACTTGAAAGTCCAAGTTCGGGTTCAAGTAAAATCCATGCCCAGACCCGAACTTGAACTTGGTCCTTAGTGCGAGTCAATTCTGTGGGCTTGCACTTGGACCAGAACCGACTTGAAGTTCCAAGTTCGGATACAGCAAATACTTGAACTTGACCCGATTCAACCAAGTAGAAACGCTCATGATCCCGAACTTGGGCTGGCTTGATACTTGTCAAGTACTACTTGAACTTGAGCGCAGCTCTGCAAGTAGAGCTTCTTTGATGAGGAATGGAGTGAAAAACCTCAAATAAAGTAAGATGATATGAGTAGGAACATGTGCTTAAATGGTAGCAACAACTATAACAAAGAAGTTTATCCGTAAACCTGTACGCAAAGTTGTGCATGTGTAATGCGTGTCACACATTATTTTACACCATAACCTTATAGAAGAGACGGGGGTAAACAGTAGAATTACCATATTTTTACAAATTTCTTCCAGATATATAAAACCTTGCTCTACCCTAGTTGCCCAAAAACTCTCGTGATTTGCTTTAGTAAATCATTTGCTCATAAATCGGATTTATGCAAACCAGTGCATCGCATGGGTACAAAAATGTTGTACCTGGACCTGAACCAGTACCCAAGTAGTGGGTACCGGCAAAAATCGTGCCCAAAACCCGTACCTGAATAAAAGTACCCAATACATAAGTTTTGGTACCTGGACCTGATTATTTTGCAAGTAGTGCGTACCTGTACCTGAATTTTACCCGTACCCAAAATATACCCAATATATGGACCTGTACCTGAAAAATTTTCCTACGGACCTGTACCCAATCAGGTACTTTAAAAAATTACTGAAAACGATTCAACATTCGATGATCACAACATTTACAAACTAGAAAAAATTATGCCGAGGCAGAATTTGCAATACTACACATCTTAATGGAACTATAACCTCTATACCATCTAAGGTATTGCCATCTCCAATTAAATCTTCCACTTCTAGGTCATCCTCCATAACCACAGTATCATTTAACACCATTTTTACTGAATGACAAGTGGAATTTGTAATTACATGTACTTAATGCTGGCACGTTGTGCTAAGTCAACCATCTCTATTGCATAAACGTATGCTTTTTCAAAAATTACGATGCACTCCTGAAAACACGCTGAATATCAAAATAAACCTGTAGGTCGGAGAGAAAGCTTCATACTACACTAGATGCCTCGTAAGATGGATTTCTGTTTGTAAAAGTACCCACATTTTCAGGTATTAATTTGTCAGGTCCAGGTATATTGGAAGCTTGTACCTGTTCCTGTCAGGTACAACCCAAAACATTCCAAGTTTGTACCTGTACCCAACACCTGGTTTTGTACCCAAAATTTGAGTACATATAGCTAGTACCCATAAAGTACCCATTCAGTTTGGGTACTTAAATAGAGTACCCATTTCGGACCTGTACCTGTACCCAAATACTCAGGTACTACCTGTACCCATGCGATGCACTGATGCAAACCCCCCTGGAATATTATGTCGGAATTTTCCTGTTAATTCCAGTGTCCATGCAGGGAGGTCTTCAACTGTTTTAAAAATCCCTACTACGAAAATGTGCAGGATTTTCAAAATCTCCGTTGGCAAATTATTTCCCCACAAGACGTCCAATCCCTGTCAGGAACGGCCAATCTTAAAATCCCTGTTTAAATAATAGATTTCCCCGAGGCATGCCAACAAATTTAAAGATCCCTGCATATACAAGATGAATGAATTTAAAGGGGAAAAAACCTTTCTTTTTTCGTTTCTACCAGAAATATTATTTCCATTGCAAGAAATTTCCCGTCTTCTCAATAAAATTGGCCCCTGACTTTGATTTACTTTCTGGTGCAATTGTGCTGCTTTCGGTTTAAATAATTGTTTTGAAATACCTGAAATATATATCGCCTTTGATTTTCTGACATTTCTTAATATTCGAACAATTTCTGAACTTTTTTGATAGTTCCCCAAAAGTACCGCGTAAATTTCAAACCTGCGGCCACGTGTATGTTCTTGTTGAAAATTGAGTTAGAAATTAAATTTTAAAAATATCCTATAATTAAAAAAAAAGTGAATTTTTTACTCGTTTATCTATGTACACAATTTCTGGGCAACAAGGTGAGGAAATATTATGAGAAGACAAAATCAAAAGTTGAAATATACCATTATATTCATCAATAATTCTTCCATGAACATATGGATAATTGTGTTGTAAAAACTATTACAAAAGTTTACATGTATTGGCATTTTCTCTAATTCCCGGTTGTGCAGCTTTGGTTGAGAGGAAAAATTAAGTAGAAAAAAATTGTATATAAAATTATAGGGTATAGATAATTGGTTTCATATATAACGGGAAGATGACCTAACAGTCCGTCCAATCATCGTAAAAACCAAATTAGTTTTGTGAGTTTTTACTCTAGGAATAACGAAATTCCATTTCAGGTGTACCACTTGAAATTGTAAAACTTTACCAAAATGGAATCCCGCGTATTCCAAACATCTCCCAATAATATTTATTCCATATACAAGCGTATCCATATTCAACATGGACGATATACAAAATCGAAATTTTAAATCGCTTAACACCAGATGGACCAATATGTAACTGAAAATTGACAATTCTGACGGACCTGAAACCGCTTGTGACACGAAGTTCCCAACAAAATCTGTATATTTTCTTTGGATTAAAATGACTAGGGTAACTGTAAACAAACCATAATGGAAGTTCTCCGTTTATCGCATAAAGAAATTCCTTATCGAACTTTAATTCGGATATCTAAGTTGAAAAGAGGGACCGAATCTCCGAATTAAAATTTTAAATTCCGGTGGAATTTCTTGCGCCAATTAATTAAGATTCCGAATCTTTTATGCACCCGATGTTTTGGAATTGAGGCAGGTGCCAAAACTGTATGGGGCGAGGATTAGAATTCTCATTTTTGGAGTTTGATATCGCAATCTAATTGTTTAGGTATTTTCAAAAATCTATCCTTGAGTTCCATATTCCAAGTGCTGCATCTAAACTGGAATGCTTGTGAGTAGATATGCACGATAAAAGGGGATTACAATGTAATAATTCATTGTGCTTTAGAGGACATTGATAATGCGCCACAAATGACGTCATTAAGAAATCTGGTAAATTACGACTGACTGACTGGATGATCATTCGTCGTCACAACGAAGCCTGACTGACTGTATATGACGTCATATATGTATTTATACACGGGTATAGTATAATGCCACCGGATGATTTATTATTTAAAACTACACCGTTTACGAAAAATTATTTCGCAACAAGTAATCGGCTTTGCTTATTTCGTTTTTATCGTTGAGATTTTGTTATTAGCAAACGGTAATAAAAGTAGAAGATTAACAACCCAGCTAGCACTGGAAGAACATAATGATTTTAGAATGACTTCAGTGGCACTGTAGGGTACTATTCATAATGATAACAGCACTTTTTCATTATGAAATCAAAGCGATGCCACTATGATCCTGAAATGTCCGTTTATTCGGCTCATTAAGCTATCGTAATGATATCAAAGATATTTCGTGCGTGCGGGGAAATTAAGACCAGATTATGAGGCAACAGTGCTTCCCTCTAACAGTAATCAAAGAATTCATTCCCTTGCTACTACTACTTCGTGTACAGCATACACAAATTCGATAGTAATTAGACAGTACAAACTAAGTTACAACTATATGCATATAAAATGTACATTTTTTATTAAATATTTCCAATAAAACACTTCGTCCATCTACACACGAATTGCCTTCAACAAAAAATATCGCAAGTGTAAAACACCCTCATTTTAAATTATAAAAACAAATTACACTCAAGACAGAGTATTGTAACTATAAACGCGAGGCTTGATTCGTATAGAGGAAACACATGAATTTTTGTTGATTGCACTGATGAAAAATTTAAACAAAAATATAACATGTTTAATTGTACGAAATATTGATTATATGCAATAATCTCTTATATTTCTCTGAATAATACAATAGATCTCTAACTTTATTCTCTGATTGATTATTATCGAGTATTGTCCAAAGTCACAGGTTCATCAGCTTAAATAACATTAAGTTTACATCAAGTTTGAATTTAGCATCTAAATAAACTCTAAATAACAAGAGGAAGTTTCATCAGTCATATTGTGTCACAAATCTTACAGACCTTAAAACTATGAGTCTTGAGCTGGTCTTGAGTCTTGAGTCCCGAGAGTTTTATTGCTGTAATAAAACTAGCAATGTGCTGTGTAGGCAAAGTCCAATGCGTTTCGTCCTCGCGGTCAAGTTTCCTCCTCTTGAAACTCTTGCTGCACGTGTGATATCCCTTACTTGGCACTTTCAGTTCCTCTTTTCATACTTCATGACAAATACTTTATACATGATGTATTCTTGACTCAAATCATACTTACAATTAGTAATTAGTTCCTTAATTCCTAAATGATTTTATAAATAATTACAACATTAATGCTCTTATTCAGCGTGTAAGGTGTAAGTAGGTATACCTTATCTGCATTTGTATATGCTTTTAACTCACTTCACTTCACTAATTACCTAAGTCTACAATTTAGTCTAGAAAACCGGGGAACACCGAATTCGTGAGGTATAATAAATTAAAATCCACTGTACCTCATTTACAATCTGGTCAAACAAATTTACACATTAAGATAATTTATTTCACGTTTAAAAATTAATACTTTTAAGTGAATTACGAACGATGAAGGCACACCATTAATAAACCAACTAGGAATTAGTTAACAGTTATTCCTGCACTGGTCACGCGCCCTCCCAGTAAGCCTGTGCGAAAAGTCATTTCATCATTTTTACGGAAAATAACAAGATTATGAGCGCAGTTCAATCTGACCATAACATACTGAAATCATTATGAAGAACCCCAGAATCCGTAATATTTTATGTACTATTTCAGAACAGTGTCAGAAATTCCTCATTGATAAGATGCCTATTGTAAGTCATAATCTCCTCATCAAAAAGAAATGAACTGATTATGAATTTCAATCATTAATAATGATATCATTATGACGTTAAGTGCTAGCTGGGAATATAGATCAAGGATAATTTGAAGTGGGTTACCCACTCGGCCAATAAATTAGTAATGAAACAAGTACATTTAACATTACAAAATAAATTTCACCCGTAAAATTTTGAAAATCAACTTACGCGTAAGCACTAATGACGTGTACAATGGATTTATTTAAAAGCATTTTTAATAAAAAAATTCACTAAAATCCCACGAACAGCTATTTGCGACATCCAGTCAGTGGGACTAGTTATTATAGCAGAAAGTTTGAATAAATTATGAAGTTATTACAGGTCGCAAAGACTATATCCTTACACTACTGGAAGAATGTATAAAAAATGCGTTTAAATGTGACATACTTTTCCATAGTTAGATGGATGACACTATTTACTTTGAAATCAATACTTCTGACATTTTAGATAACGTGTCCACGTGAAAATGTCGAATTATCTATTGACACTGATTTGGTAGTTAACCTGATTGTAAACAAGCATGAACTAATGACATTTGAAACAATACCAAGGATTTGGAGGTTCATATGTGATATTATTTGTCTGCAGTAAGAACCATTACAGTTTTGCACAGTTTGTTGAATGGTGACTGCACCCAAACATGTACAAAGTGTGTTTTACAAGGGGTTCAAAATCACAAAAAGCTTGAACAGAAGGGGTCAAATTTACTCCACGAAGGTTCAAATTTAGTTACTCATTTTCTTAGGATGCATTTCTCATGGAATGCTTATATATACCTTTGAAACATTTTTATACCGAAAACACTGAAAAAAACCGCTGATATTTTTTTAAAAAGATTGTAGGTTTTATGAATAAATTAGTGTAAGTGAAGAAAAATAGTTAAAAATGACGGTTTTCTGTAATTATTACCACTGCTGCCCCAGTGTAGTCAGACTTGACTTGGACGGTATAAACTTCACTGGACTGGAAAGCAAAATACAATTAAAAGATTAGACTTCAGGATCCCTCTTGTAAAACCAAAGCAACAAAGGCAGTGTAAAATGTAATCGTCAGTACCCTTAGTCCAGGGGTCGGATTTTTGTAGGAAGACGGGAAGAATCTTCCCAGGGAAAAAACATTTCTGGCAGGGAAAATCACAAAGGGAAGGGATTTATTTTTACGAACAGGGATTTTTAAAATCGTTGAACTTTTTTTTGGCAGGGATTTTCAAATTTTTTGACGGGTTTCAGGGAAATTTGTTAAACCAACAGGGATTTTTGGCTTGATTGGCCAAATTTGGCAGGGATTTCACGTCTTGTAAGGGATTTGTTTGCCAACAGGGATTTTGAAAATCGGTGACCTTTTTTCAGCAGGGATTTTTGAAATCGTTGAGGACCTACCAGTAAGGAGATAATAGTCAGCAGGGAAATTTAGAAATAATCTTCTAGGGATATCTACAAAACTCCGACCCCTGCCTTAGTCCCCCCAGTATGCTTAAATGTCTGGATTCGTTTTGAAAGTTCAAAAATCTAAACATAAAATTGTCCCCTGAGCCACGTTGAAATGCATACGAAAAATCTAGGTATTATGCACTGATTCGCTAAAATGTTCCACTTTTTTAAACCAATTTTGCAAAAGAAACGCAAAGCGTAGGTATGCATTTACTCCTACGTGAAAAACATTGGAAAGATTTTACTTTCTTTTACCAAATTTGAACATTAGGTGCTTAAATTCAATGATAGAATTTAAACAATGTGCAACTTGCACGACATTTTGTACTACTCACCTCTTTAGTTTGTACTTTACGATATCTTAAGTTGCATATTGTCTATTCTAATACATTGTAATTTTTTAAAGGTCTTGTCTTTGATACAAATTTGAACATGTGTCTGCATAAATATTCTATAACTAAGCTTGTATACAAAATATTGTGGTACGCGACTAAGGGCTTGGGCCTTCACATTTTTTTAAAATGTGAGCCATGGTTGTCGTAATTCAACCCCTTTTATATTCAAGAAACAACACAAGTTAAAATTATGTAACTATTATCCAAACATTTTACAATCGGAACTATCATAGTTATTGCAAAGCTCTCAGTGCCTGATATTGCATTGTAACCAAAGCTGGGCGCATACCCTACATGTATGCCTACAAGTAGGCAAAATTGTAGGCTATGCTCAAATTTTGACATATTTTGTAGGCATTTGTATGTAGGCTGTATATTTTGATGAAAAAAAACGCAATTTATGTATGCTGGGAATAATCAGTACGTACCCAGTCAGCAAATATTTGTTGGGCTCTGTCAGGGCGACGTGAGCGCGGCGCCTGTGATACAGTGTACGCCGTGAGACAAATTGCGTGTCAGATACCTGTCGCCCAGCGATTGTACGCCTGTATGTAGCCCCGTAAGTCTGAGCGATATCATTATGACATGTGTTTACAAGCAATGCCAAAGCGCCCCCAATTTATAGGTGCATCGTATTCCGATACTAATATGACATCAGGGCTACTTAAATCTTACATGCAGCTATGCCATAAATGCAAAGACTCAAAATTATATATCCAGTGCACATATTTAAAGAATAATTAATATGCTTTATTAACATAGTTAGATACGTAAGGTATAATTACATAATCATCTCCACTTTCCACAGGAATACATACACATTTTCTAGCAATAATTTTGGAATTAATGTCCAGAGCCCTAGACATACTCTGCTTAACTTTAACAATATTAATTAAACTACTCTTTACAGGGCTAGTAAAAAAATCTGAACACTCCAAAAATTTCTGACAAGTAACAGTTTGTACACCATTGTAAGACTTCAATTCTAAAATTTTAATAAAATCACCACTACTAGTAATGTAAATATTTTTTTGAGGTTTGGAAGATAATTCTGTCTCTACTGCCGCTGTCTTGAAGCCGGTTTCACCCAATTCAGAAATTCTTCGAATGCCTTGAGCTAAAAAATTATTATTAGCCCTTAGCATTCTTTTAAGTCTCTGAAAGTAGTTCTCAAAATTAAAAGCACTAATGGCATCGAGCGAACCAAACCGAAGAGCATCATCAGCTAAATGAATAAGGCAATGTATATTATAAACAACCATTTCTGGTAAATACAATTTCGGGATAGATCTCACGAACTTCACATACAAATCCTTAGCTAACTTATTCCATTGTATATCATTCGCCTTGTCACTGAGCAAAATGTATGTGGCTATACTTAAACATAAAAAATGTTCATACTTTTCAGATGACAACACATTATTTAGTACTACAATACCAAAGTACAGAAGAAATGATCGAAATTCAGTAGCTTTCCATCTATCTACATCAAAAATACTTCTGGGCTTTCTATGAAATTCCTTGGGTACCCAAGGTTTTATACAGAAAAGCCCTATTGAAGTCATTCAAGTTTTTACGACCTAATCCCAATGGCAAAGGAAATTTTACCCAAGATCGAAGTAATTTTCGAGTTACTCCTAGGCACACGAGGTGCATATAATCTAAAGGAACCTGCGTAACTAGACCAAAATTTAATACATTTAAAGGCGTGTCGCCTGAATGATGATTAAAATCAATTTTAGTTTTAAAACTCTGGTCCGTTCTTAGCAAGCACTGAGTGTCATTAAATATTACTCGTCTCATCCATTTCCCTTTAATTTTACAACGTTCACAACCATAATAAGAATTGTGTGTATTACACGCCTTTACAAACGATCTAGCTGGAGAATCTGCAATTACGCATTTAAAAATTACTTTAACTCGCTTTGAACTCACAAAAATGAAATTGGATTCCAAAAATAACATTTCTTGAATAAAATCGTGAAGAAAGTCTTTAACGCTAGTTGGCTTTGATTCACCATAATAAATTCCAATCGCAAACGTGTACAATGATTTTAAAATCAATACGCTACCTACAACGGGCCAGAAACAATTGCTACTAGACTTACTTAATGGGACACCGTCAATTCCAACAGCTAGTTCTATAGTCATGTCTTCCAAATTCTCAACTTCGGTGAGAATATTTGTAAGACTTTTAATTACACCAAAATGATAATACCGGCCTCCAGCGATATTTTCAATATTGTACGTAGTTTTAGTATTTAGTAGCGTGCGGCTATCTTTAGGAATGTTTTCATTTGGAAATGTTTCTATTAATAATTTTAAAAGTTGATTTAAAGCCGTGTGCGTTATATTATTACCAAGTGCCCAAGTTCTTATTTTTTCATTCAGGTGTACGGAACTTTCGAACTCACTGGAAGTGCTACACGTATTGTAATTTAAACTAACGTTGGTGTCGCTAAATTCAGCTTCATCATTAAGGCCATCACAATTATTAGTACTGTTTGATTGAATATCCAATCTTAAACTAGAACTGGGAATGTGACTAATTGCCTTTTGTACATGTGAATTCTGCTGTTGAGCTTCATTACATTTAGACAGTTCTTCTAACTTGGATTTATATAATATACATGTCTTTCGATATTTACTAGCTCGCGAATATCCCGACATAGCTATTTTTCATTCACATTTGTGCCTTCTTTTTGTGAGATCTGCCACTGTTTCGGTCTCCAGCTAAACGAAGCCATTCCCCAATTGCATTTTTAATATCGGTTTCGGTTGCAAGTTGAAATGCTTGATTGCGACGGGTCCCACCTAAGTAAATAAAATTGTATTAAATGCGCGTATAATATTTTCGCACTACAAAATTAATTAGATTACAATAGTTGCGTTTAATTAATTTTCACTAAAATTTCAAGTAATTATATAATAAAATGTAACACATACGAACGATTACGTCGTTGATCTTCTTGAAACCGTTGAAAGCAAACTCGGCCTTTCCTTTTCCGGTGTAACTGGATTTAACGGCTAAAGCATCTGACATCAGTCGGCTCAAAATTCCATTAACAACTTTTTGCAGATTACTTCCGCCAATGCAACCCAAACATTTTTCCTAAATAAACCATTACGTTGCCAATTTCCAAAGTTAGCTAAAATAAAAACATGATTTTAATAATAAAAATAAAATTTACAAGTCTGGATTTTTCGTTGGCATCAAGGAGTTGTGCCTCCAGTTCTGCAAGTTGCTGCTGGGTTTGACAAGGTTCTAAGTCAATAAACTCGACCTCAGCAGTACTGTTGTAATTTACAACCATCAAGATTTTTTCTTGTTCAATTTTTAATTCTGCCAGCTTCTTTAGTACCAAGTGCTGAAATCCTTATAAAATAAGAAAAAGGGACTAATAAGGTAATTTTAATATAGACGCGTTAGTAACACCTTTTATCCAGCGATTAAATTCCAGATTAATAATAAAAATGACATGCTTAAAAATATTGTGACATACTTTCAAAAGATCCTTTATAAGTGTCTCCAGGCTCTTGTACATCAGTTTGTGTCCATGTGTCACACTTGACGCTTCGATAATTATTAGCTAGTTTCTCCGGGTTGACGGTGTTAATTTCAACGCCAATTGCGTCATTTACTTCTGCTTCAGAAAAGTGTAGTCCATCATTTGTAGAAATCTGGTGTGTCTGCAGGCTGACTCCACCTTTAATACATACATTTTTAATCAGTTTAAGTCAACGAATTGCTTGTAAATATTAAATAGTTATTAAAATGTCGTTACCTTTTCTGCAAGGTAAAAGAATTTATTATAGAAAACAAAATAAGGGGAATCAAGAATTTTGATTTTAAATAACCTACCCACAATCAATGAATTCAACGGGACGTTTAATAAATCATCCGTGCCCCGTGTCTCTGATGCAAACGTTACGGATTCTTCATCAGAATCTACTTCTTGTAAACTTTTGCTGTCTGGTAGCCGATTCTTATTATGTCGGTCTCTGGTCCTTTGATTTGTCTCTAAGACTCCTTCGTCTGAATCACTCTCTAAACGTGACGTAACCAGAGACTTTGCCTCAGCCTCTTTGGCTGCTTTCAGAGTTTCTGGAAGGGCAAATTAGTTAAATATTATCAAAAATGTATACCACAATAATAATCATATCATTAGTGATTTTCATAAAAGTACATAAACTTGCATAATAAAATTCAAGTAGTTACTTACTAAACTTCGCTAGGACCTGGACGTTATGATTTTTCCAAGTCCGTTTATTGGGTGTAGAATTGGACTTGACCAACAAAGCATTTAAAGCTGGTCCTTCTGCTTTCGGCCAAAAACAAATTGATTTCTCCAAATTAATCCAAGTCAATGGCACAACACAACGTGCGTTGCTTTTATTAAAAGCAACAACTGCAAATCTTTTGATATTTGCACTGACATTCGTTGTCGCACTTTTATTCGCCATGTACTTTACCTGAAACTAAAAAGTACTACAATGTTTTCCGCTGATAATGGCTTTGTATGCTTAATGACCATATGAAAGAGTTGGTGCGTTTAGGAGTGTAAACATGTGAGCATGAGTAAACTTGTACTGCGCCTGATGATGGATCGGGCAGCAATAATATGACATGATTTTGTTGATTCTGGGGAGACATGAGCCTTCTGATATAAAATTGATATAAGTATTCCAGCGCCCAAATTGTGTTGAAATGATAAGCCCAATGATAGCTTGCTTCTAGCGCTTTTATATTTGGGGCTCACTGCATGGCTACGGCTGATACAGAAATGATAGGCGCTATCAAACTGCTTCGAAGGCGCTTACATTTTGCTGACTGGGTACCTAAAAGGTAGATGTATGAAAATGTATGTATGTTTGTTTGAACCTTTTGTATTCCAAAGCGCTGAATAGTTTTTATCTTCACTTTTCACATATATACATAAGTTTTGTTACTTTTGTTATCGTGCTGGAGTGCAAACGTTTTCAATTCCTTTGCAGTAGTTACAATGTATGATTGCATAAATTCATTCTAGTTTTGCAGGTATGAACCAATTACGACAAAGAGGTATGTTGGTTGTAAGTAGGGACAAATCTCCGGAGTGATGTATATAGGTCGTAGTCGTAGGTAGGGTGAACTCTCGCGTGTGATTTTTTTAGGCTAAAATGTAGGTTGTACGTAAGAACCTAAAAATATGTAGGATTTAAGGTATGCGAATACTTTGCCCAGCTTTGATTATAACCCAAAAAAGCAGCATATGTAACTATTATATTTTAGTTTCAGGTAAAACATGTTGAAAACACTAATAAATGTTACATACATTCAATAATTTCTATTTGTGGCAAATTACAATTATTAGTCCAGGTTATTCAAGATTTTCAGTGTCAAAACGATGTTTTCCCTGAAAATATTTTTTCCTTCTCCCCACAAAACTTTAAGCACTGATATGAGCTGTTGTTTGGAGGTATGAGCGAAAATTAGAAATTTTTTAAATCAGCTAGATAATATTATATTTCACATTGAATATTTTCAATGAATATTTTATAAAATATTCAATGTGATTAGGGGAAGTGACTAGACTTTACTAGGGAACCAAATAGAGAATCAAGAATAGGACTAGAATTTTCTATTGCTACTTAAAGATTCCACTGGGTAGACTTGACTAGCGGCTGTGAAATGACAAAATTTGTCAAATAAAACTAATGGCAGTTACTATCATCAGTAACAAACATTATTATCAATAATGGCCAATCATCAACAATATTTTTCAATCAAATTAAGTGTAAACGATGTAGTAGCTGTGCAAGTATATCGCAGGTTTTCACAAGTAGTTTTTGAGCTTAGAGAATATTCCCTTTGTATTAGCAAAATTGAATGCTCATTGTATTATATGTGCAAATAACTGCATAGAATAAATGCAAAAAACTTGGATATTTGCAAGGGTATGCTTATATAAAATTTATCAACATTTCTTAATTCTCAACGTATCCTAATGTTCGATAAGAATGTCAGCGGGTTATAGTAACTGACCCCTTAATACCGACATCCGGGGAGTATATATCCAGTTTTTAAATCTGGTACCCTTACACGTATCCGAAATCTTGGGGCGACCAAAGTGTACACGGGTAACCCCAACAGTGACGTCGTGTCTTAACGTTTCGATAGACCACAATTTATCCCTTGTATTCAATGAACCTTGGTGTGATGAATATTTACAAATGGTTGCCCAACTGTCAGTGTCTTTACCTTTCCTTAGATCGTAATATGTCCTCAGGTTTTAACGAATATTCCTAGAACCTCAATTTGAACTGCGTGTTCCATGAATATACCCATGAAGGTGTCCAACTCATAGTGTGTCATTACATTCTCCAGACCACAATTTGCCTGCAGTTGGCCACGAAATTCCCATGACCTCAGAATGAAGTTTTTATAAATTTCCCATTTAATTTTTTAATAAAGTGAGTCATAAATATTCTTAGCAATTCAATTTTTAATAATATTTGTGATACTTTCTTCCCCGACATTTTCTTGGTATAAATGGTATGACTCGATCTTATTCGGACTATCCCGACAGCTGAACATTTTGTGGTAGTGTCATAATTATTATATCAAGAACTTTAGTTCATATGTACTCAGAACTTGTTGGTTCGTCCTACGTTTATGAAAGGGGTACTCTTTAGACAAATTCAGAAGACTTCGTAGCTAACAAATATTTGACCCTTAGATCATTGTATATTTTAAAGGTCAATAAATATTACACGTCAGTGTGCAGTTTTTAACCGTATATGCAGTATACAAAAATACCTAAAATATATCAAGATATATAATTATATGTAAGAAAATTAGTGAAAACCAGACCTGGATAACCGAAAAATAAGTTTAATAAGTTATTAAGTTAAAAA
Organism: Allacma fusca; assembly: GCA_947179485.1. Taxonomy (NCBI): domain Eukaryota; kingdom Metazoa; phylum Arthropoda; class Collembola; order Symphypleona; family Sminthuridae; genus Allacma; species Allacma fusca. The sequence continues at coordinate 80,322,154 of OX359245.1, read as the reverse complement.
GTTAAAAAAGTTTCGGTTAGTTTGTCATACGTTATTATAAAACTTTGTCCGTTTTTGTTTTCGTTATTTTAAAATACCGGTTAAAACGGTTTTCAAGCAAAATGAATTCGGTTAAACAGTCATTAACGGTAATTAGCAAATTTTATTTATATATTTTTAAATTTAATTGATTAGGCTAATAACACAAGTATTATTCCAACATTTCAAAACCACGGAACTTCAAAACGTGTACTACTCAAAATCCGTTGGTTCGAAGGAACAAAACGGTGTTCAGTACTTCGTCCGTCATACCGCCTTTCAGATAGGACAAATGCTAAGGCAGAAAACAGGCGTTCAACACTCACTTGAGTTCCAGCTATTTGAGCTATATACCTCAATGAAGTCGAAGCAATAATCGCCCACTATTCGCGTAATTCATACTTTACGCCTTTTTTATTTTTTTCACGCGGAATTTCCTCATGTAATGCTAAACCTTCCAACAATGCTGTTCTACTAGAAACAGAAGCCGTATATGCAGATTCTTTGTGTTAGTCTTTATTTCTCAGAAATACTTCAAACGGGTCTTTCTCGTCGTTAGAAACATTAGCTTCAGGCTGGTCGACAACTTGTTAATAAAGTAGAACTAACAATTAGCACTATTAGCAGAAACCGAAATATACTGAAATAGAAAAACAATTAGCAAAGCCAGATGTATGTTTGCATAAACCGAACAATACACAAGTCAACATAAGCTTAAATTAAATGAATCTAACAATAACTAATTTATTGGTACTAGGTAAGTAATCAACGTACAGATATTTACATACATACTCATATAAAATACGTTTACAATTAACCAGACAGTTGGAAGTTTGAGTAGTGGTTGCCTTTACAGTTGAGAAAAAACCTAAAATAACCATCTTTTTTCTGTTTCCGTTTTTACTAAAACACAATTACTGTTTGTTTTCGTTTATCGTAATTATTTTTTTTTGTTTTCGGTTGGATTTCAAAACCGTGATTTCAATTTTTTCGTTAATAACGTTATTTCACAACGTTATACCATAACGTTATCCAGGTCTGGTGAAAACTTCAAAGCGATTTCGAATACATAAACGATGAAATCATATAATCTAATATTAATCATAATTAACATATTATTAATATTAATCGTACATTTAAGATCAAATCTGTTTAGCAGTATGAAAAATAACATTAATTTGCTCCTACTCTGCATGGATAATGAACGGGTGTAGAATCTACTGTGCTTAGAGAAAATAAGTATTTAATTTTAATTCCTAACTTCATTAAACACCTCAGAAATTAATTAGACGCTCACAATCGAAACCATTTTTCTGGCAAATATCTCACCAAACAGGAAAATAGTATTTTAATTCAAATTAACCAAATAAATACTTTGAGAAAATTCTAATTAAATGTACTTTGGAAATATTATAGAAGTCAAATAAAATAAATGACTTTCAGGAGAAATAATTAGGACCATGCGGAGAAATTCACGAGTCCACCTCGACTCTCCGACGATGAATAGTTCCACTCCATCAAAATCGTTCCAAAGTGGACCAACGTGACTGTCCACTTCGTAGCATAAACGTTCATCCCTTAACGATTATTACAATTATCACCACATAACAGTCACACTTATTATTAGCACTGCATTCCGAAGTTAGCTTAAAACCCTGGGCTTGAATGCCTTACCTTCCATGATGTAGCAATGAATTCCCAGCACGTCACATCTCTCCACCTCCTCCGGCGTTCCCGGTAATTCCATTGCCAGTGGAATCTATTAACAGCTGTGCCTTCGTCATTGTCCGCTAGTGTTTCCTCCTTATTGGCTCCTATTACCAACTCACTAACATGTTAGCAATGTTACTCGCTAACATTGAGTTCAAAAATTCGAGAACGTTAGTTATTCTTGATACTTCCATTAACACTTCATAACTGATATGGCTACACACATTTGCATGTTTTGGTTTTTACTCAAATTGTCTGTTGTATGAATTTGGCAGGGATGCAAAATCATCTAAACGAATTTTTTATCCAAGGCAATAAAGTATAGAAACTGACTTTCTTGTTTAACTATAAAATAAATTATGAATCCTTGCAAGCCTCAAAAAAACCCCTATGATCTATTGAGAATTTTGGCACAAAGACTAATCAATTTCCATTGCATTTGTAGAACTTGAAATTACTAATTTTAACAAACAAAATTCTGACCATCTATTTCCAAGTATCTCCCAATAATAGCGCTACCATTCGCAATTTCAACTGATGACAAATTTTAAATTTCGATAGCAAAATTTAACATGGAAATTTTAAATTGGAAGATTTTAGACAGGTAGAGGTACCCCTACCTAAGGTTCATCGTTTTAAAATGCCCTGCGGTATTCGCACGCCCATGTGAAAATGCCCTAAAAGTTTGAATTAGTCATCAACTTGAAACATGAGCAATAAAATGATATCACTAGCTTAGATTCAGAGTAATCATCCAAATTTAAAGAGCACAGAAAGAAAAACGTCAGAAATTTGAATGCCTAGTGATTTACGTGTCCGCTATTCTTATAATTAATAGGAACAATCAAACTCAAATCACTGTAACTGCAACGACACGCGGTGATATAATTGGTCAGTTTTGTAAAAATAAATTTCACATATGCAGTTTTTGAATTTCCATTCGACACCACAGTTTCATAAAACTATTATATATACAATTTAATTAAAGCAGTGTAAAGTAAACTGATATTCCAGCGTGTCCGACGTTTAGGACCTCATGGTGGATCACAATGAATTTAAATTTAAGTTTTCAAATTTACCACATCATATGACTCGTATCAATATCTGGTGTTGCGTCATAAACTAAACCCAAAACAATAAAAATACCCGCCAAAGTATTTTCTAACTTATTCCCTCTAAAGTTTCAAGAAATTTTCTAATCGACCACCAAGTGGAATAAATTGTTTAACGTTTTCCTATGGTTTTGTTATTTCCCAATATTGCCTCGAATGAAATGCCCGAAATATCCTTGCTTAGTATGACATTTTGTGCCGTTCTCTATTTAAAATCAAAATATAAAATAAAATGCCTCTTATTTTCAAATCGATATATGTATATACCCTAATTATGAAAAGTTTTTTGGGACCTTATAACAATCCCAACCCCATCCTTACATATTTCCCACTCATTCCAAAAATTAAATTAGAGTGATTTTGAAATTGATTGACCTATAACATGAATTCAACGACTAATGGGGAACTTGTTTATGCCAATAGGGTGTTTGATAAATGTTGACCTTTTCGTAGAGCATGGATTTTCGAAATCGTAGAGGACCTCCCTGCATGGACATAAGATTCAGCAGGGAAGTGATCTTTCAAGGAGATTTAGAAAAATTGGAACCCTGCTCACTCAATAAATACTGAACCATATACGTACAGCTTCGACTGAAAAGAGGGGAAAATACAAACATAGATTAGGCATAATAATTGTTAGCACAAAATCATATTTAACCCAATTTCATTTACAACCTAAAAATTTTATTCACACTCGAATACCTCACAAGCACCCCTCGCAACATGCATCTTTGGGATTAGAGAGAAATTTTATGATGTTATGACATAATGTCCTGATTCAGGTAACCGTTTCTGTCATCTATTACTGGTTTGCGATGAACATCGTCCTGAAATTTAAAATTCGAATTCCCCGATGTGGGGACCGTCCTGACAAAATTAAATTTTTCAATAGAATTTTGATTTTCCAAAGTCGCCACTATCAAAGGTCAGCAGTTTAGTTTCATGACCTCCTTCTTTTCGATTTTAGTGTCGCCAATTTGGCCCAAAATGGTCACATGTGCTTGTGCTAAGATTGACCAATATTGGACTTTATGGGTTTTCAGGTTAGCCAATATTATTCACTAGTATCTTCACCTGATACTGGGGATTATTGGTCAGAACTGGAATCTTGGCTTCCAATGTGGTTAACATTGGGCAGATCTAATTTATTTTCCTCACATTAACCTAAACCGTTCTTATCTAGATTCTTGGCCTACGATTTGATTCCAGACATTCTTATATTTGGGTTCAAGAAGCGTCAAGCGAAGTAGATTTTTCTCAAAATGTATATTTTGTAAAGTTTTTTTTCAGTAAAAGTTCTTCTTCCTACATCAGCCATTACCGTAAAGTTGGGCTGCAAAATTCAAGAATTCATATATATATATATATATATATATATATACTAACTTACTTCGTTACTTTAATCTTTCATCACAAACTAGGGCCCTGAGACCATAACTTGTAGACGTAGGACCATTCAGTTACTTTAGCAACTTTTTTCTGCTAATTGGGTAGTTGCTCATCAGATCTTTCCCAAGAAAGTCAATAAAATTTACAACAAATTTGTGCCAAAAGATGAAAATAAATTGCTGAAATAGCTTACTGCTGAACTCCAAATGAGGAAAATAACACGACTGTGGTTCATGCAAGTTAATGCGAACATTAATGTACATATGTCAACAACACCATCCAATATACCAACCTTTTTCGAATTTGAAGTTGAATTCGCTGTAAACTGGGATGACCAACTAATTACCAAAATATTTGGAAAAATCTAATATCAAGAAATGAATTGCAAACTATCTTGGCCAGTGCTGCACTCAGGTGAAGTAAATTTCAGACTTGACCATGAACTTGACTAGAACATGGAAGTCAAGTATTTTTTATGCAATTTTGAACCATGGTGACTCATGTTCAGGTAATTACTTAAAATTTCATGGTATTACATATTATGTTATATATTATGTTATGGTACTATATATTATACATTCAAGTATTCAAGTACTTTTTACTTCACTTGACCACGATCATATGCAATCAAAACAACACTTGACCATGCTCATGACTTGCCGAACTTATACATTTCAAATAAAAAATCTTCGAAATAGAAAAATCATTGCATGTATACTGTTAACGCATGATGTAAAAATAGGTAACAGATTAAATTGCTGTCAAAATTGCATGCCGATCTTGAAATGAAAGTTGAAACTGTGTGAGAAATGAAACAATAAAAAGTAGCAGAGTAGTCTTTGACTTGCGAAACCTTATATTACTTGAATTTGTATACATATGAAATATTCATGGATCGTGGTCAAGTTTTTACACGTCCTGAGTTGACCATGAACATGACTTGAGAATCAAGTAATATTATCCAGCCTGATTATGACGATTATTCGACTTCAAGTATAATGGTCAAGTTTATACATATCCTGGCCGTGACCTGTAATGCTCAAGTTATAATTATTTTTTAACTTGACCATGACTCGAACTGGATCATAACTTCAAATTCTCGTGTTCTACTTCAGCACTGATGTTGGCCAATGTCAGGTCACATACCAGGATTGACCAATATTGGTCAATCTCGCTTTATACTAGTTGCGAACTTGGCCAATCTGAGTTCAATAAAGCAGTTATGTTCAGCATTAGCCAGTCTGAGGACAAAAACCTGTGCAGTGCAATACGAATGTGAAACTACTTGTGACCATTCATAGGTAATATTTGAACCTCTGAATAGCCCTTGTTTAAATCATGCACAAAATATTGCTTAGTATTCAGCATATAGTAATTTCTCATCCTTATGGTTAGCAAGCAACTTTTTGTGCATTGAATTAAAGGTGTAGCGCACTGCGCGCTACTTTTCAACCAACACTCTGATGCACGCATACACTAAGCCTTCTCAATTGGGTTTAACACAGGATCTATGTACCCATTTACAGTATTTTTGTATTTCAGGTTTTTGCACTCTCACAATTTCCAAATAATTTCCCCTATGAAGCACAGTGCTTTTACTAGTGATATAACATTTAAACAAATACGTAATTCAGAGTCGGATAAACCGAAAATTTTTCACGTTAGGTACCCAACATCTTAATATTTCGCACCAATCCCGAAAGGGCATGTCGCGAGAGTTACTTGTGAGATACCCATGTATAGTTACAGTTTCCGGATATTTTCTGGTACCAGTTCAATACTAGTTCGTGTAAATTGCTGCTGATTATATAGCGGAAATAAACAGGAAAAATTTCTACAAATTTACTTTGATTTTCGTGCCGGCAAAGATACCTGCATATCGGGTATTGGATACGGGTACCCATTTTAAGTTCCCAATTGAGCACTGAAGTCAATTCTGTCCAATTATTAGATTTTTTGACGACCTACGTTTTTATTTACACAATTTCAGTTTGATTGAATCATAGATTTATTTTTCAGTTTTCATATAGGAAGTGGAAACTAGCGTTGGGGAATATCATTCTTGGCTTGGTTTGATGGAATGTTCAATACTGGAAGTAACATCGGAAAATGTTTGTGCGTTATTCCACCTTTGTCAACTCTTTTAATTTATTCTAGTTTCATTATGTTTATATTATACATATTGTGCAAGTCGCTCACTAGCACAAAACCTTATCTAAAATATCTAAAATACAATGAATTAATTTGATTCAAAACACAGTAGTTGGCCCTGTCGATGTGAATACTAAGGTATCTCTGACGATTTTGTGACTAGATGGGAGAATATTAGAAGGCCTTTGGATCCTCCCTTTGCAGTTTAAGCGGTAATCACTTCATAAAACACGAACTGCTTAACAGAATGACGTCAACAGCTGGAATAAAGAATTCGGGCACTATAACTGCAGAAACTATTGCGAGTATAGTGGTGACAAATTCAATTGTGGAAACTAAAACAGCCCCTTTGTATATGTTTGAGGACAAGAACATCCATTTTTATGGCCGAGACGACAAAATTGAAGAAATATTTAAAGCTATAGAAGAACGGAAGTCAGAATCCAGCTCTCTTCGCAGAACAATTATCCTTTCTGGATTTGGGGGAATGGGGAAAAGTGAGACAGCAAAGGTATTTGCAGAAAAGTTCCTCGCAACCTACGAGTATATCATATGGATTGATTCCCAAACGAAACAAAGTGTGGAAGCAAGTTTTAGGGAATTGGCCGGAAGAATGGAAGTACAGTTCAAATCTCTCGAGGATTTATCCAAAATCCAGGCGAAGCTTACTAACACTTTCAAAAATGGATTATTTATATTTGACAATGCTGAAAGACTAGAAACTGCTGATAACCAGTATGGAATTGAAAACCTTTTGTTTAAGAAATTTCCAAAAAACAAGCCAATTTTCTTGGCCACGTCTCGCAATGGAAGTAACCATTGGGGTGGCTTAAAATCCCAAACTAAGATTATTCACATCGATACACTCACAGACGAAGAGGCCACTAGAGTGTTGAAAAACTACTTGTTCATCCAAGACAAAGAAATTCCCCAATATGTGGAAACCGCTATTTCTTCATTAGTTCAAACCTTGGGTGGTTATCCGTTGGGGTTGCATCTCGTTGGATCCACAATACTTGAAAAAACAGAAGAGATTTCGTTTAATGAGACTGTGTCGAGGATTAAAGTGTACACCGACATGCTAAAAGATGTTCCACTTCGAACAATTTCCGGAGAATTTAAGTACGAAGCGGCCCTTGAACTGATTTACAACCAAACGACTGAAAAAATTATAAAACATGAAAATGGAGAAATTGCAATGGAGCTTCTTAACATCATGGCTTGTCTGAACCCCGATGGATTATATTTGGGGTTGGTTAATGCAATCTACAGTGGAACCACTTGTAACTACGACGAGGACAATGAAGTTACGAACCAGAACGTGTCGAAAGGGTTTGTAATACTTAAGGATTATTCAGCTGTGAAAATTAATGACTCGGAAAGATTAAAAATACACAGGTTGATTCAACAATGTGTTCGCAAAACACAAGTTTCTCAGGAAGCACTGAGTAAAATTTTGACTTTTTTTGAGCAAAATGCGGATAACGGCTGTTGGTACAATCACATTGGAGCTTTAATTGACATGTTCATAACTGGGGTTTATGTTGACAAGACGGAAAACTCTTTGTGCTTACTGTTACTCTTATGGAGTAGTGACACATATTATTGGAAAGATCACTTTTCGAAATGTAAATCGTATTTTAACGAAAATTCATTCCAAGAACATATGTTGTTCAAGTTAACGGAGATTTGTTGCAGCTTCAAAAATAATCCTTTTGCGCTGTCAACGAACAGGGAAGTTATAGAAAATGGGATTTTAAATATGCCACAAGATTTGACACGTCGGTTGTGGGTTATCAGAGCATTCTACATTTCATTACAAAATCTTAGACGACGCCTACCCTGCAAAATGTCACGTAAAACACAACTATTGTCTCACAAACTAAGTTCCGGTTGTCTTTAATTACTCCTTGAGCTTGATATTTTCTATTTTGCTGAGAATGAGTTGGATGTCAACAATCGTCCTAATTTCATTATTCATAATTTATTATAATATAACCTGCATCATCTAGATTGTGTAAATTAGTGATATGACTGCAAGATCTGTTTCGCTGACACAATTTGTGATGTATCACGTAATACTGGTACATTCATCCCTATTAGGCACATTCACATGCATTTCATATTCAGTAGTTACGTTTAATTATTTAGTTTCTTCTTCTTTTTGATTCCTTTAATGTTTTTTAATGTTGTGGAGATTTATTTTCCCGATTACTGAAATCGTGTTGATTAGGAAAGTACAATTATTTACCTGTATTGTTGTCTAAAAGAGATGGAAAAATTTCTTCCTCCATTTAGACATGTATTTTTTATATATAAATGCTACTCACAAGCAAAGCATTTTCGGTGTTTCTTAAAGATTTACAAAAGTCGTTTTAAAGTTGAATCTTCATAACATTTATTCTGTTAAAGCATGTAAGTCACTAACCAGAGGAAAATGTAGTTACAAATCCAAATTGCGGATATTTGGCGCTTAAATGCAATTGATATGTTTGATGGATCAAAATATAACCATACAAAATGCACACTGTACTGTGCGATTTGTGAAAATAAAATAAATTTTGAATTCAGCTACATCGATAATTTAGAAACTAATTCTTGAGATAATTTCAAATTTTCTTTATGACTTCGTCTTTGGGTAAAATGTTCGCTGACATTTGAGATCAAGATAAAAACCCGAAATGTAGGTTAAAAGTTGAACTGAAAATCGAATCAACCAACTCGATGTCAATGCTCGATTAAAAGCTAAAACTGGGAATGTCACTAAGATATTTGAATTTTAAATTGGAATAAATAATTGTACTACAAATCTTGATTTCTAAGCGTGTATTTCATATTAAAAAAAATTCTGCTGAAGTTTGAGTTAAAGTGTCGAATCTAAATAATGATTACAAGTATGCCCTGTACCTCGTATAAAGTTTTGAATTCATAATTTTCAATATATAAAATTAGAACACTTTGTTTTTGTTTGCACTTTACAATCGACTGTATGCCTAAAACGTGCTTCACATTTTTGCATCATATTTCGTAAACTTTTATCCTAAGCAATTTTTTGCTGTGCTCGTTTGGAATCTCTTGAATTTGCTATAGAGAAGGCTAAAAGTTTGTCTCTTGTCGAATATTAAACTTGGCCAAACAATTCCAATCTTCAAAAAATTATGTGCCTCCAAAATAATCTAAACGACAAATCTGATTTCAGTTCAGAAAAACTTGAGGAATTTAAAACGTTTTGACGTTGTCAGTTATGTGGGCTAAAACGGAGCAGTGATTGGATTTTTGTAAATCCGAAGAAGATAATTTTTGATTCTTTTTGCAGAATCTGAAATTAAATAATCCAAGCGAAAAAAGGTAGAAAATTCCTGTTGGCAAAAGTAATTCTCTACTCTATGAAACATTTCCTGCAGGAAATGTTTTCCCTGCGAAACATGTTGCCGTATTACCACAAACATTCGTCCCCGAAATGTAGAGGAAATTTTTACAGGTACCCTGTATAGAGTATTTGTAATAATATACCTGTTAATTACAAGTGAACTTCTTGTTGTAGAGGCTTTCCGTGGTGATAATTCGTAGGAATGTCAAAGTCCTCACTAAAATCCAAACATTTCTGGCCGGTTCCGGCATTACAGGTCGCTAAATATAAATTTCCTAGCACAAACAGTAAGTAACGCTGTATGATTGGAAATTGTGCATGCAAATTTCCGTAAGAAACTAAAATTTTAGGATTTTATACCAAAAATTTAATTCTTAATGTGAGTCAATTAGGTAGCTTCGGGTAATACTCGAGATGTTAATCTTCTTGTTACGGATCGCTTTGTTCGATACTCTCCGCTTATTGTGTACAAGGTGCCAAGAAATTCTGTTTACAACTACCCCTCGCCTCATGCCCACCGGAATCAGAATGTTTATTTGTGTTAGTTCGGGCAATCTAGCCCAGATTTGCAAGGGAAATCTCGTAGGAGCTTTAAATATTAATTAGTCCCAGAAGGACCCGCGTGTCCAACTTAAATTCTCTATTGTTTAAGCATGTAAGAAAATGTCAGTGATGGTTCGATATTAAGTGCTACATAAATATATATTGGATATACTGAATGACATTTACGAATTACATTCATCGTAATTGGTTCTAGATTCAAATATTAATTACTACTGTAAACCAATGGTTTCGTGGCCTCAGATAGACCCAAATATTTTACAATTCTTATTTTCGCCTCAGACTGACGAACATTTTTTATTTTCTATGATTTCCAAGTTTGCTTCTAATTTTTGCAGTCATTGGGTAAAATGCACTAGCAATGTGTGAATATTTTGTGGTTTTTGTACTCCATCAGTTGCTTAATTCAGCAAAATGTTTCCTTAAACGACATTTGACGAAAAATTTGTAAAAATTATTATGAGCTTTTTTCGTCAATTTAATAGCTGTTTGTGTTGAGAATTTTGATCGAGATTGAAGAAATTTGATTTGTGAAGCACACATCCAAAAGATTACGAAAATAATAAAATTCCCTTTTAGTTATTTTTGGACGAATCTTCCTAAAAATACAAAAAGTTTAGTTTCACATGGGAAAAGAATTCGTTTGAGTATTCTATTATCTTCCTTTGGCAGGACAAAACATACCGAAATGTCCTCTCTTTCTGCCTTGCTCTCACTTTTGCTTTGAACCTGTTTATCCTCAATCGTGTTCTCATCCTAAATAACACCCTCGTGCTCTGAAATCGCAATGTAGAGATCTGGTGAGAATCTCCCTGGATGGTTCGTAAGCGTTGCTACAAATAGCTGCAAGAGAAAAAAAGATTTAGTCATAGTTTTTGCAATAGAGTGGAAATAGGGTGTCCATGCTTATTTGCCCCTCCAGCCCACATTAGGGAGATTCATAAAATGTTTACTTGATCTGAAGCAAATTTATTTACTAGAAATTCAAAGACATTTCATTGACATCGGTCAATGTACTCGGTCTCTTTAAAGGTCGTCTTTGCCACGCAAACTTATGCTTTCAGAGTAGTTCTGCTAGCAGCAAGATGAGCAGTAACGTTTTTATCGTACTTTCCTCACTTTTCCTCTTCAGCTTTAGCTTCGAGCTGATTTTATTTTAATTAAACTTCCCATAATAACTTATTGTGAGAAGCAAACAATATATTTTTATATCATATCTACAATTATGTACTTACGGACATGTGCTACAACTCTGATAACATTTCCTACAAATAATTACAGCAATTATCGTCAAAACATCGCTGAAGAAAATTTCTGAGCGTATTAAAAAATTAAGAAACTGAAATTTAAAAAATGGCTGCTTGCGTGTTTCAACCCAAGAAATCCGCTGTGAAAAAAATGAACCAATCTGATGCCAACACATTAATTTTGATCAGCATTGATTAACCTGAGGCCATGCAACCATTGGTTACCAATAGTGATTAACTAACATGGCTGCTGATTGTTTTGATTTTTTTGAAAAAAAAGACAAAACAATCGCCCCCCAATATATCCGCATCCCAAATATTCCCCCCATTTTTCAAAATGCATTCCACAAAGTTCTCTATGTTGAGAATTGCGGGTGTGCCTGGTAAAAAAATTAAGCTAGGTTGCGGAAATTTATCTTGAGGTCGGTTGGAGTAATAACGACGTGGAGTTCATGATTTAGCCGTTTATTCATACACCCCGTCTCGAGATAAACTTCAATATGATATTTGTTGCAAAATTTGTTTCACCCTAACGTCTATAAAATGATTCTTTTCTATGAAATGATTTACATGCTTTTTAAATGGGATCTCCATTGAAAATGGTACTTTTTAGAATTAAGCCGACTATATATCCCTTCCTCCATGTACATAGGCATGAACTTGTTATATTTGAATGTTACTCACAAGCAAAGCATTTTTGGTCCAGTCTTCATTATTACTCATAAGCATGCATCCTGTATAGGTTTGTATGCCACCAAGCAGAGGAAACTGTTATATTATAAATCGTATCCCACTTTCCTCAAAGCCTTTTTTGTCTTCATCGGATTCTATACGGTGCGCAATTTGTGTGCAATTTAATTCTAGTTTTAAAGCAGTTAACTCCGAAATACCGATCTTTGGGGCTTGACATCAATCTATGTACGATAGAATAAAATATAACAAAAAATGCATACAGTTTGCTTGATATGATTTGTTAAAAATTTTAATTTTGGATATATGTAACTATATGAGCAACTTCGAAAGTAATTCTTGTGATTTTTTTGGTTTAGTATAAATAAATTAAGTATAATTTTCGCAAATCTACCCAGAGTTTTCTTTGTGCCTTCTTCTTTATGTAAAATTTCCACTGATGTTTGAGATCAAGTTATGAGCCCAAAATGAAGCTTAAAAGTTTAACCTAAAATCGAATCAAGCATCTCGATTTCGATATTCGAGTAATACTGTGAACTCAAAATTTCACTAAATTATTTGAATTCAAAGCTGGAATAAATAATTGGACTGCATAAACTTCTAAGTACATAATTAAATAATGTCAAAGAATGTTTCAGCTGAAGTTTGAGTTAAAATATCCAAGGACACTGCACAATCCATACGCGAAAATGCCCTCTGTTCGATTTTAACGAAAAAATTACTGCAGGGTACGCCTTGATGCGTAGATCATTTTTGATAATTGTCCCGAAAAAATCTGACGGCGGGATTCGAAGATATCCCGGGTCAAAGTTAGCAAAAAATGAGGGGGGCTCATGGAGTACCAAAAAATTCAAACAGTGAAAACTAGCAATATAACTTTAAAAATGGCAAGAATAAAAATGAAACAACGTGGAAAACAATTTCAGCCGTATATGATTTCAAAATTCCAAGATACTGACCTCAATAGGTCAAAAAGCGTCGATACGGGTTTCATAATCTAAACGGTGACAAAACTGGCCCAGATTGGAATTAGGGCTTTAATTAGACACATATTACACGTGTTTCAAGTTTGGTTTCAGTTTGTGACACGATGACCCAGCTGTGACCCCCGATGTCAATATCTTACCCATACCGGATTTGGTACAAACTGGAACCAAACGTGACAGGCAACTTATCTGAGCTTAAACCAAAAGTTCTAGCCTATTTGCGGGCATTTCCAATGATTTTTAGGTACCTTAAATCTTAAATACTTTAACATCGGGAAATACATCCAATTATTGTTTTGGAAATCGATTACAGAACTTCAAAAATATAAGCTTTTTGACCATTTCATCCGACAATCTAGCTCTACGTACACTAAAAATTAGTCCTGCAATGCTAAAAAATCGTTCCACAGGAGCGGATGATGGCAATGGGGTATTATAGTATAAAAACATAGATTTTATAGTTGGATATTTATCCAGAATTTGGACGTTTTCAGAAACATCCTGTAAATAATTAAGACATTCTGCCTCAACGGCTTCATCAGATCTCTGCAATGCATTGATAGTGTCAGCTTCAAGTGAAAAAAAACGTCTTCTTGGCTTTGTTCAGAATGTGCATCGGAAGAGCTGGGTTGCTTGCAAAACATTTTAGCTTCGGAAATTAGGACTGCTTTAGCTTCTTCTTTGTGTTCCCTTGATATCCAGCGCAGTTTGAAAAATGGAAGACAAACAGCGGACAGTAGCTCAAGCGATTTCTTTTTATAGTCCATTTGAAATACTTGTGGAAAACGTTTTTCTATTCTTGCTTTAAACAGTAAGCCCATTGTTTTGACTTGTTTCCGGTGGTCCGTATTGTTGCACAAAACGTCTAATTTATTTCTTGTCTGGATAATTATAGGTGCAAAGTACCCATAAAATAACTCTTTCTCTCCCTAAAGTTTGTCCAACGCCTTGGCAATAGGTTCCATACAGGTGCTGTAATCTTTTAGGAACTCAATTTCTTCTCGTGTGAGTTTTGAAATACCAGCCTTGTCAAAAATGTCTTCCAAGAAATCGTTATGTGATAGCAAACCTTCAATAGAGTCGTATAATGAATTCCATCTTGTAGGACAAGGAGTCCGCAAAACTTTTCCACAAATTTCGGAAATTTCCTCTGCACATTTATTTGACCTGGACACTTTATTCCACAATGCAGTACATTTGGCCATGGATGAATTAAAAATTTTCCGAAAAGCCGCATCCGCTGTTTGAGTTTTGTTAGATTTTTTCTTCTAGAATAAGTTCAAAGTCAAGTAAATTATGTATTTTATTTTAATTATTTTATGAAATTACTAACTACAATACACTGAAGTTGCTATAATGTATTGGGACTTGCAATCCCAATTTCCATTAACACAATGTGTACGGCTATACTTATAAAATATACTGCTTATAAGGGACAAATTTTGCCTGTACTTAGAGCATCCTTGAGTGACAGTTGACTAATAAATGTAACAAAAAATATTGCAATACCAATTTGCAAGCCTTACCTGGGGTTTAATAAATTCTTCGGTGGCAACCAAACTTAAGGTATGACTAGCGCACCTTAAATGCTAAGGAAGAGTTATATTCTCGCTTGACAAATCTTCCCTGTGGAAACATTCATCAGTTCTTCGTCATCGTCTTCTTCAATATCGCGTTCATCTGGATCGGCATCAATTCCATACTCCTTGAAGGCTTTCACAAAATTAGAACCATTGTCTGTAATGCAACATATAATTTTCTGACAGGGAAGTTTCACGTCTCTGAATGTCTCGGCTAATATTTCTGCGATTTTATCGTACGTGTGAAATCCTTTAAATCTTTGAAACGCAATAACTGCGGACTCCCGCTTGTAATCAGATAAAATCCAGTGGCAAGTAACCCCCAGGAAACTTCGTCGACGCGAAGACCAAAGATCAGCGGTGCAGCACACCCAAGTAGCATCTTTTAACTTTTGCTCCAAAATTCGTTTTTCTTCAAAATAACGGCTGTCAATTTTAGAAACCAATGTTCTATACGACATTGACTTTGCTTCCGGATTCAGACCTGCAAATACATTTAAAACATTATTATAAAATTAAAAATTACAATTTTAAACGGATCGGACTCAGTCTAAACGATTCATTACGTTGATGAGTTTATTGAATACATTGGTTACCTTTTACAAGTCGTTTAAATGAAGATTCCTCAACATGATACAAAGGCGTCAATGATTCGATTATATAGTCAATAATCAGATTCTCGTGCTTGTGAGTTTTCACATGCAAAGTTTTTGGAAATTATCCAATCAGAGTCTGTTGTCCAGGAAGTTTAGTCTGTTCCCGCTCCCTTGACTTCAGAGTATTTTTGTACTCGCCATGATCTTCGGGGTGGAGTTTCTAAATCACAAAATCGTAAATAGGGTTAAACATGCTTTGTGACTTTATTCACATAATTTTTAAACAAACTGACATTAAAATTGTTGGTAGTTATTCTGCAAAACATATTGAGTACAAGCGCGTGACTAAAATCTTAATTAAAATCTTACATTAATTTTGCTTAATTTAATTTCACAAACTAATTCAATATGATCTCAAGATAAATATTGCTTGCTTACCAAGTGCTTTAAAAAATTTGACGTTGATGACAAAACTCCTTTTATTATCCCACTAGTTTTACTAGACCTCGCCGTTTTCCGAGATTCTTTTCACAAATAATGCACTGGGCGACCACACTTCCATTTTCTTGCTCAATTACCCGAAAATAATTACCGTCCAGAATTGTGGGTAAAGGTCAAACCGAGGATGGCATTTTGAAATGCCTGAACTACCGATTTCTTATAATTTATAATTAAAGCATGCCAACGAGAAGGACCGTGCTCTCTGATGCTACTTTGCAGTGGATAGTCTGAGTAAATTTATCCCGTTTAATATTTCCCGTACGTACAACGTCTGTTAATCGCTAAAAAACGTTTTTGCTATATTTAATGTTAACGGTAGGAAATAGTTTCACAATAGGAACGATTGTGGCAATTTCAAAATATTGAGTGCTTAAGTATTTTGACAAAGTATCTTATTTTAAATACTTATACTCACTATTAATGGCTACAAATAAGATATTAAATACTTACCAGCATAGAATTTTTTAAATACTAAGATACTAAACACCCGGTCTACACAAGTTGGTTTGAAATACAAGATACAAGATACGTATTTGGTATTTTAGATAGTATTTTGTATTTAAGTATTTCAAGTACTACACATCTCTGGTGGAGTCTACGATTTAGAAATTTATTCATAGACCCCCTGTCGTCTCTAAATATATTTGAATATGCTGTTTGTAGCAAATTTGATGTACCGTAAACTCGTTACGTTAAACGTTACCAATTTTCTTGTAAACAACAGGACGAACTTCTTGTAACGCTGCTATTAGAATCCTTTCCGTCTCTTTGCATTCAAACAAGTTTTAAAAATATTACTTCCGAATGTAAACTTTTTGAAGACTTGTACGCTGGAAATAATTTTTAAAAAAAATTCTAATTACACGGTCATTTTGTCAAGAGTTTTCAGCCAGAATGATAAACCGAAACGGAAAAGACCTAAAGACACGCTAGAGAATTTACGCAATAATGGCAAAATCATCGACTTCACTTCGTTGGACATCAAAATAAATGTGTGCAACTCTGATTTCTGTTTTTACTAAAAACGTCGTAATTTTCTACACAGAACTTTGTGGAATGAATTTTAAAATAAGTGTAAAAATATTTGCAGAAACATGGGCAAATGCAATACTTCCTAATTTGGTTAAAAAAGTTACTTATTGGTACACTGAATGCAGTGCAGGGACAATTAAAACACCAATATTGGAAAATATTTCCTGTAAAGCGATTCCGGAGGAGTATATTAATTGAAAGAGTAATGACCAAAGCTCTCTAATTGACTCATTGTCAGTTTGGCAATTCAATTTTTGATAAGAAATCCTAAATATTTAATTTTTAAGAAATTTAAATGGAGAATTTCAAATGATTCAGCTTTACTTATAGTTCGTGCTGGGGAATTCATATATAGCAACCTCTGGCACCGGAACAGACTCGAACTGGCTCGATCTAATTGAGGTTTTGACATTGTCCTTGAAACCTATCAGCACCCAAAGTCTGGATTCGATCTAGAGTTTACACTCCAAAGGTTTCCCTTCTAAATTGTATTGCATCTTTTGCACGTTTAGGAAATTAATTCTGAAGGTATTTTAAAAGATAGAGATACATGAAAATTAAAATCGACCATGTTAAATGTAATCCAATTTTATTTCAAGTTTCTGGTGTCACTGAAATTTTAAAATTTGAATAATTTTATTTACGACACAATATTGAATTTGCGAGTAAGCTTATGTGAAAATATAAAACAATTGGTACAAACAAATAAGCCTGGAAAAATATTTAAACATCTGAAGTAATACAAAAGGAAGTTTGCTTGTTTACTGGATTTTCAAATATGAATCTTTCTTTTATTCTAAATAATTACAACTTTACAGAAGATCAGACAACACATTATTTTTAATAACAATCAGAATTAAGTTATAGTTATTCTATTCCAAATCAAATCAAAAATAGTCACACAACTCGAGAAAATACGTGTTAAATGTATATCGAGATGAATTGTTGTTTTTATTTGTTTGAATTTTACGTATTTTCCAGACCATTTCAACTACGATTTCACAACTTGATAAACTCCTGCATGGAATTATTATAAAAATTATGAGAAAGTTACTATTACTTTTAAAAGTAATCAACTGAAAAGAACCTCCGTTTAAAAATTAAACAAAAGTAAAGTTCATAAAGGGACTCAAAATCACGATTTACACAAGCAAAACATTTAATCCAGAAATCAGGAATATTTTTACAAAATCCTTGCTAAATAATTAATACTAAAATAATTGCTCCACTTGCCTAACGGTGGTATCCACACGTTTTGAGATATATTTGATTTTGAATTCGGTGGAATATTTGTGCACAAACTGCGCTTTGCCCAAAACTACGCGTGCAATTGTAAAAAAGTTACAGAATTTGACGTCGTTCGCAATTGTGCAGAACAAACCATTGCCATTGCTCAAATTTTAGGGATGCAATTTACCGTCGTCTATTCCATCAACTTTTGTGCAAATCAGTGGGCACAAATTTGACCGGATTTTTCCCAGGATTGTTCAAATCTTTCCTATCATGGAATAATCTGGGGAATGGTTTTCTAATGCATGGGATTTTAATATGTTCAATATGTGCTTGTGGGGTGTAAATGATTTGTTGTCATCCTTTAGAAAATCATTGTACAATTAGTAATGTAAAACGTTGCCGTTTTGTTTTGAAATTTGAACTCTAAATATATCTTAATTTTTTTATTAAAATTTAGGGACGTCACCTAACAACAGAAGATAAACACGGCTTTAACGGAATATTTAAGGTCTTCGGTCTCCAATGGTTCACTGATTCCCTTAAATTCACAAATGATGAAGAAAAGCTCGATTTGTGTAAGCCTATAGGCTTACACTGGATAAGCTATAAAGGACTCGGTTATTACCTAGGCAAGTTTAATGTCTGTTTACTTATTCACTCAAACAATTAATTTACAATTAAGTACTGCGGAGTTGGATTGCTTAGTTTATGGAGCATTGACAGAAAACTTAAGCAAAAGATTAAATATTGGCATTACTTTTGCAAATACAACAGTTTCGCGTTTGTTCGGAAGTTTTTGTTGAGTTGAATAACAACAAGTCACAGATTTTTAAATATTCCAGGCAATTTGCTGAACGTGTGGGAGACTCAACGAAACAGTGACAAATTCGTCAAATATTCGGAGTTCGTAAATGCATTTATGGACTTCGCCAAATTCTATTTGGAAACAATTGTTTTGGATTATGTAAGTTTCATTTTAAAATAATGTTACGAAATTAATTTAAAAAGTTGTCCTTTAATATTTCAGAACTCTTAAACAAATAGATTTCAATTTTAGGAAGACCCTGAAGTTACATTTTTCCGCATATCTTTCGTCGTTATTTCACTATTTGATGCTGACAAGACGATCTGCGATAACTACAACAGCTATATCGAACCAGCATTTCAGAATGCGTTGAAAGAACTAAAACAGAAATGCAAATCAAACAGGCGATTTGTCCTTGAAGAGTAAGTGTTTAATGTCCTTGGTGTTTGCATACTCTGGTCACGTGTTACGAGGGAAACACGTTTCTCATTTACATACAATTGGATGTAATGGACTTCCGTTACATCAAAGAAATGAAGTTCAAATCGAAGGGTCGAAGGGTATTTGACGACTGCTGTTGGGTAAAACTGACTAATTGCATAAACATTGACTAAAAGTAATATTGTGACCATCAATAACTCATAAAGGATCAAATGCAGTTGAACTAATGGAACATATCCGTCCAAAGTACATAATATTGGTCATAATGTGTTACAAACTGCAATGTGGATTTAGATTGTAAAATTCTCTTTAAAAGTATTGTTCGGTTATGACACAATTTCAAAATCAGTTGAATAATTCTAATTTATACTGCTGTATTTTTTCGAACCCATAAAATCTGTCTTTTGAAGCGTAATGACATCATTACACGTTGAGAGGGTGACTTTATGCAACTTCTTCACTGAATGTTTTTAAACTTCAAATTGCTCCAAGAATACTGAAGCAAAAAAATCCAAGGAAATGATTTTGATACTTCCTTAAGACGCTCACTATCAGTTATAGTTTCTTGTGTTACTCGCAGCCATGCATTGTCCCAGAATAGTCCCCAATTAAATACGCTAGATTGGAATAATAGCCACCAAATCTAGAGTGTATCTAACGAGGTATGTATTTCTCCAGTAGCAAATAATTTCTAGCACAACATAGCACGCCTTACAATTAAAACTCCCAAAGTCACTTTATACAGGTCATTACGACAAGAATTTGCTACGGGTTATTTTCGAGTATAAATGATCCAGGTTTTTTCATATCGTTTAGAGCGGTATGTATGTAGAATTGAATGTGAAGCAGAAAAACTGGATACATTTTCGATACAAACTAATGTGCACTAAATTTCAACAAAGCAAACTAAAGTTCGTAAACAACTAAAACCATAATCGACTGTAGGTACTTAAATCTAATTGAACCACTATATTGTTCTTTTTAGATAACACGCATTAATTTATTTTTGTTAGGACATTAAACAGAAAATGCATTTAGCCCATTTTATTTGTTTTCCAACAATATACAGGGTGACCATCGTCCATCTTCCTCCTTATATTGCCCCCAAGGTAGTGATTTAGAGCATACTAGATTTTTTAGTTTGCAACAAATTCTTTTCCAGATTTTCTAAAAAACAATTTTCATTGATTTGGCGCAATATTGAGGTTCCTCAAGGCTCGAAAATGATTTTCCTGAAGATCAATCACTTGTTTCTTTTAAAACTTTATGTTTTTTGAGAGCCTGAGAAAGTCATATGCACAAGCGCGGGGGAAGTGTCTGGTAGTATAAAATCGTCCGAATGTTCGAAATCTCATCGTATCCAAATACTCGGCAGTCATGGTTAGGTGTGAGTAGGGTATATCGATTTGGAAATGCCCGGAATTTTGGGCAACTTGCCAAGTATGCCGGGCAATGTTTGTTAATTCAAGTAACTGGAGTGAATTTTTCGTGTACTTTCAGAAGGTACCGTTAAAAAACCTAAACAGTAGATTGCACAGGTAGCGAGGAATCTGCTTCACTTGATTTTTTTTTTGAAATTGAAAGAACGTTTTCTTCAAAACTGAAGATTCAGTGAACTAATTTAAACAAAATATTGGGAAAAATTTACGTTGGCAGGAAATGTATCTTACGATAAGATTATTAAGAATACGTTGTAACTAAACATTTTTTTTATCTAATGTTTTAATTTGCAGAGATGCAGGAAATCTGTTCTTATAGATAGTTTCTTGTTTTTGAAAATATGTCAAACCACGGCAGCAAATTTGAAGTCAAATTATTGAATTCAAAATGAAAGAATTAATTGCATTTGCTTTTACCAAATATTCCAAGCACGCTGAGGAATGCCCCTCCAGCACTATTAAATAGCAATTTATCGTTTTATCATAGAAGTCATGGCTGTTATAAAAATATTTAATAACACTTAAATTGAAATTTTCCTTTTTAAAAAAACGTGAAATATAAAACAATTGAGGGCATTGCTTTTTCCCTGGCACCAGATTTCCGGTGACAATTGACTTCAGTGTCACATTTCGTTTCTTCGAAATTTTGATTTGAGCTAAGCAACAGCACGCGCAAATATTTACGACCAAAACATTTCAAAGTGGGAAATGTCGAAGTTTACTTTCTCAGTGTTATTTATCATAAGAAATTTCGGTTAACACTTTAAATTCACATTTTATTATTGTTACCACTGTTAACGAACTTTTATACCAACACACATTGTTGGAGCATCATTTTCCGCAAAAAACAATCATCCACGTACTATTTACAATCTGGAAAACCACCTCTGAACACCTTGGACGTTTTTTGAATGTAGAACGAGAGTAATAATTGTAAAAGTGGAACAGGAATCCAAATTTCACTCTTCCGATGCATTGAACCACTTGAGTTTCAAAACCTGAAATTATCGAGGAAACAATTTAAAGCGCTAACGTTTCATGTCAGAATGACCGCTCAAGCTTTGGTCATAAAGATTGTAAACTTTTACTTTGAGTTCAAACCAAAAATTTAACTGAAAACACAAAATAAAATTTAAATGAACATTTGAAGCTTGATTTTCATTTGAAACTCGAGAATCATTCCTAGTTTGATGTAAAACGTTTTTTCAGAATAACAAAACAGGAAGGAAGTCGTTTGAAAGAATTTCACGTGAAGGTAGAAAACTGTTCGTGGAAACCGAAATGGGCGACGGACTTCTTGGAATTCTTAACCACACCAGCATTAGAACAATTATTTCTCGATAAATATGATTTGCCCAAACTCCTTGAAAACTCTTACGTCATTCAACTGTACAATTTAGTAAGTACCATCTGAATTAAAATCTATGATATGATGCATGTAAAATCATAATTTAGATAAATTAAATGTTGTTGCTGAAGTGATAAAATGACCTTCAGAAAGTGCTGTAAAAGGCATGTGCTTGTAGACTATTAGCTAACATGTTGTCTCTGAGGTTTTGCCAGAATTTTTTTTCAAAAGACTTTTAATTTGTTTCTGTTTTTAAAGATTTTTGAAAATTAATTGTATTGTTTCTACGTATTAAAATTTCAGAGAATATTTTGCGATATATAATTCGATTTATTGTCTTCAATTTGGTAGCTTTTGGGCAATTGGAATATTTCAAAAACTTATCATTCAAGGAAAATGTTGTACTAACTGCAGAATTTTAAATACACTAACGCTCCTCTTGAATGTTTCTTGGAGCTCAACGCGTACTGGGTGACCTAAATGTTTTTTCTCCCTCTTATGTTAAATAAGGAACAAAACAAACGATTTCAACATTTTAAAAATAATTGATTTTTGCAAACATTTTTTTCATTGTCATGTCAAAAATGGATGTCGCAGCTCTGAAAAAGTTGATGCAATGTCGAGAGTTTTTAGAATTGTCGGCATTACAAATGTTTGCTCACGTGCAAAATTATTTCTGGAATATGTTTAGACGCCACTTGCTATATACAAATAGCTTTGCAGATTATAGGATCTCAGGGGAGCTATCTTTACTTTGCAATTATTTATCATAAGCTCTTGAACGATGTAATACGGGGCAATTTCTAACCAAATTGTTGGTCACCGATGTGCGGACTTCCATCATTGGAGGTTCATTGCCAAAGATTTGGAAAAACTGTCCACAGAACGTCATGGTACAGACGTTGGTCAAAATTGACCAAAAGTTGATCCATGGCTTCAGATTAGCCCATTTTGGTCAATGGTGCTTTCATGTTCGCAGATTGTTTGGATTGTTGGTTACAACGTAATATTTAGTTTCAATGCTGGCTAAGGTAGGTTAAGGAAAATCATTTTTTTAAATATCTGTTGTTTTGAATTCCGCAAAATCACTTCGGTTGAATGAATAGTGGGCAATATCCGTCGAAGGAACCTGAGTAGAATAAAGACTGTTTTAAGGACTTGATTCCATTTGTGCACTTTACTACTTAATGATTGAGCTAGGAAATATTTGGGTCCTAGTTTGGACATTTCAGTGTCATGGAAATACTTTTGATCAATATTTGCTTCTCTGTGGCCGGTCAATCGCCTGCAACAAATTTTGGCAGTTCTGGCACACGAAATCACTTATGACTAAAAACACCCAATAATAGCTCGTAAAGCCATTTTGATTATCATAGCGAAAAACTCGACTATTGAGACATTGCTAGCAAATCATTTTGGTAATCCACGGACACTCAAAATCATAAAGTTCGCAACGAATTGATTATTAAAGCATTTAGTTTTGACAACGGATTTTTAGTTCATCAATTTTGTGGCAAAAACTTTGGTTTTTTGGAGCGTATTTCAAACACTAGGGTCAATATATGAGATCACAGGATTTTAGAGCATTAGTCAAAGGTGGTTTTTTAAAAAGCAATTTCTTCTTTATTTATTCTTAATCCAAATTTGTGTCACAAGAGACAGATGAAGGCTAAAGAAGTAAAACTTGTTGGGCATTTTACAGAAAAACAAAAGGAATTTCTGGTATTAATATTTTGTAAAGGGAATGTTGGCAAGGGTTAAAATATTTTTAAATCACCAGGTTTGAGGCAAATTTTCCTGCAATTAGGAATAGTGTGGGTCACGTTTATTTCCAGTATCTTTTAGTAGAGACAGAAAGATAGAAGTAGGCAGGAAATTTTGTTAAGTGAGCTCGAGTAGAATAACATTACAATTCCAATTAAACGCATGCATTGCAGGACCAAGGGACAAAATTAATATGAACTGATGCTATGTGCTCTTTTCATTTAGGAAAACTGCCCAAAAAAAGAGAAAACACTTCGCTTTCTTGATAGAATATTTAATAAGTGGGGCGTGGACGGATTTGCTGCCGCCCTTAACTACAGAGATAATACAGAAGAATACGACGCTTATTTGTTTGCAGACTACGTTGGCAAGTTCAATCCGTTTATGTTTTCACTCACGGTGTATTTTGATTATATTTCCATTTTATAAATCCTGAAACAGTTTTGAATTTATCCTAATATTTTTACACTACGAAAAAATCGTTTTTGAACAAAATTTATTCATCTCATGTTGCGTATTTTTGTCTTACTGAATCGAAAATATTACGGAAATGTATATACATTTGTGATTCAATTTTGGCGTTTCCTAGAGAATCTATTGACAGTTTGGAAAACCCCAGGAAATTTCGAAACATTTGCAAAGTCTCCAGAGTTTGTAAATGCATTCATTCGCGTAGGAAGTCTTTGGCTGGAAAATGTTTCCTTTGAAGATGTTAGTTCCGTTTCATTAATCCCAGAGCAATTTAAAAAGGTTTCATTTTCTGCTTCAAAATGCTAAAACTAATTATTGATTTCAAATTAGGAATGGGAATTACCAAAATATTTGCGTGTATTAATGGTAGCTTTTTGCCTATTTGATGCGGATAAGACAATTTACGACGAAATCAACCTCACTGTTGACCCATCATTTGAGAAACCATTAAATCAATTAAAACAGGAAATCAAAGCGGATTATTTGCATTTCCTGGACTCGTAAGTATTTCCTTCATTTTTACGTTTTCATGTGGTGCAATGAATTTTTGAATTTAGTGAAAATAAAATTACTTAGGGAAAATATACTTAAAACTTAATACAAATTAGCTTACTCCAACGAAACAGTATCGAGAACTATTCTTGGGTAGTTTTTGCTCTCACTGTCGAATGCTCTTTCATTCACTATAAAACCTAACAAAAAATGTGTGTTGTAATTAATCGAACGTTTTTGAAATGCTACACAGATCTTCCGTGGAGACAACGGTAATTAAATGTGAAGGACTTCTGGATTATGCTGTATATAACTCTTGGAAACAACATTGGGCGACGGGCTTCTTGTTTTTCTTAACCAGACCACCATTAGGAGCCTTATATGTCAGTAATTATTCTCTGTCCAAATACTTGAAATATTCCGCCGTGGTTCAACAGTACAATTTAGTAAGTACCGTCTGAAATAAAATCTGGAATATGGAGCAACTAATATTCTTAAATAGGTGACCAGGATGTCGTCCGTGAAGAGGTTAAGCGATCTAAGTAGCATACAAGAGCATGTTAACGTAGCCCTTTGCTCCTCTTTCGCGACGATATCCCATCCGTAATTTTGCCGGGTAATTGTTTGAAAAATAGCCAAACATTAAAAACGAAACAAATTCATTGTTTCTTCCTTCATATTTTTTGGACATACGCTGAATTAATCTTTGAAGCTATTTTCAAAATATTTGTTTCACTTCTCTGCGAAAAAACGCTGTTTTAAGTTATCAATATTTTTAACGGCTTTTTTAAAACTAAATACTATTGTTTTTAATTAGTTAAATATAAGACCATATCCGGATTTGATTGGATTTATTGGCTTATTATTTAATAGGTTTTCAAATAATGGAACGGCTTCAGCGTTGAAATCAATGATAGTAAATTTTTTTGCAACTGCCGAGATTTGAAAGTAATATTACGCTTCAGAACTACTTCTAGGGCAGAAATAATTTTACGCAAAATTTTTAGAATGGCTATGATAGTAACACTTTCTGATTCTCAATGAAGTAATATTTTTATTTGTAGAAAATAAGGAATTATATTGTTAACAACAAAGTTGTTTCCATCTGAAAATCTAATTTACTCATGGTAATTTAAGCATTGTTTGAATACTCGTATTTTCTAAAAACCACGCTAAAAAATTCCGGGGACCCCGACAAAATCACAGTTACTTTATTTGCTTAACCGTTTGCCCCATTGAATTGTAATTACACTTTGTTAGGCTCATTCGTGCACTAAGATTACGTTAACTCGCCTGTGTTTGCCCTTGAAATCGTGTCAAAATTTAAAATCACAATTCGTTGGTGTGGGTCCCCAGTTCAGATTTAAATCGTCAACGACAAATCATCTACGAAATATCAAATCACGAAAGTCCACTTACAACCATAAGCTAATCATTGCGAACGTGTGTAGGGTGTCCCATATCTAATTTCACCTCAGGCCAGAAAACGGACGAAACATGCGAATCCTCGATTTTAAAGGTATTAGCTTTCTTCGGAATTGATTTCAATGACAAATAGATTAAAATTGAAGCAGTAGTTCTCCAGCATGTGATACTAAGTTGAGTTTTTGGACATTTGCTCCTGAAGATCAATTTCCCCAAACTTACTCTCTGGTCATGTCCATATTTCTCAACGCCTGAATTGGAAGGTCCTGCAAAAGTGCATACGCAATTTAAAAGACGAGCGTCGACAGTTCAGAAATAAAAATTCTTTAAGACTAATTTGTGAAGCAGATAATTTCAAAAAATTCTCGACTTTCCTTCATGTATTGACGAACTGTGAGAATAATTTTTAACACTGATCACAATTTCGTTAAATCTGGAAACGAATTTGATTTTAAATAAGAGAATCGCAGATTTTTATTATTTTCTTGTGCCTTATTTGAATAATGGCGAAAAATAGAAATGGGATCCCTGTATTTGGCAAGTATTTGTCGTAAGATGTTACAAGCCACTCTCACGGACTGGAATTAAATAAATTCTTGATTACCAATGGTCCGATGTTGATTGCCGAATGTTCTTGTTCAAAAAGTGGGCAAAGTTGTTGAAAATTGGTTTTATTACAGAGATCGGTCGAAGTTGATCACAAGTGGGTCATTTGGCCAATATTAGTCAGATGTAATTTCATGTTCGCAGGTTGAACAATGCATTTCACAATGTAACATTTAATTTCAATGCTGGCCAAAATTGGGTCAAGAAAAACGTTTTAAAAAATACTGGCTTTTGTTATTCCGGGAAACTCATTCGGATTAATGAATAGTGGAGAATGTTCGGGGAAGAAACCTGGGGTTACTTATTTCGGGTAGTCAAAAGCCAAGCCAGCGGTTGTGCCAGTTTTTACTGATTAAAAGGTCAAAGAGTTAGTTCTGATCAAGTTTGACCAAAATGAAATCTTGGTAACACTTTTGACCAATGCAATGTTAGCTTTTCCGTAGTCAATAAATCGCATGAAACGAATATTGACAAATCTGTTCCATGGATCCACTTTTGACCAGAAAAATTCAACAATAGCTCTGAAAGTAGTAGTTAATAACAATAGTCAACAAATGGGACTAAAACGACACGCCAAACTTTTGGCCACAACTTCCAACAATGTAAAACAAGTTTCAACAAATCATAACCTCTCTTTTTAAACTCTTCGTACCAACCAATTTTTTTAAATTATTTTGAACGGAACGGTGTGGGACAAATTTTTTACAGCCCCGTGTTGTATCAAATCTGTTTCTGTTTGAAATGGTTTCTTATCGTAGAGGAAACCCATTGCTTTAGGGTTTAATGAAATTGAGCCACGTCAGGATATTTTGGAAAAATTAATATTTCGAATTTTCTATATTTCAATCAAATGGGGATTTTTGCCATAAATTCTTTACAAAAATCAAAAGGTAGAGCAACTTACCCATGCGTTACTCAGTTTAGATATGGTGGAACAGAAGTGGTAACAATTTGATACAACATGTGGGAATAAAATATGTTTTTATGATAAAATTTCAATTGGTTATAAGTTATTAAACGGGATATAAAAAAGACAAAACCCATAAAACTAGATGAAAATTAACCAATGCAATTGTGTAGTCAACGTCAACATGCGTGAGAGTAACTTAACTGCCACCCTCCACGCGTACATTTCACACCTCCCGAACTACTTGATCTGCGTTACTTATAATTAGAAGATACAGAATGATAAAAGTATAGGCAAAAGAATTTGTCAGATGACAACTTTTGTGCAATCGCTCACACAAATTACATTGCCAAGGGATAAAATTAATATGACCTCGTGATGTTTAGGGAAACTGCCCTGAAGAAGATAGAGCAGTTCGGTTTTTTGATATAATCTTCAATAAGTGGGGTGTGGATGGGTTTACTGCTGCCCTTAATTTCAGAGATAATACACAGGAATACACGGATAAAGACATTGGATTATTTGAAAACTACTTAGGCAAGTTGAATCGGTTAAACATTTTGCACACAATGCATTTTGAATATTTAGATTTTATAAATCATGAAACAGCTTTCAATTCATCATCCTAATAATTTTAACTCCTGCAAAGTATCGCCTGAATTTCTAATTATTTCGGATTCGATTTTGACATATTTTAGAGAATTTATGGACAGTCTGGAAAACCACAGGAAATTTTGAAACATTTGCAAAGTCTCCAGATTTTTTAAATGCATTCATTCGCGAAGGAAAACTCCGCCTGGAAAATATTTCCTTTAAAGAGGTTAGTTTCGTTTTGTTATTTCTAAAGTTATTTAAAAAGGTTCCATTTTCTGCTTCAAAATGCTAAACAATTGATTGGAATTCTAGACATGGGTTTTGAGTAGATATTTGCGTCTATCAGCCGTCGTGATTTGCTTATTTGATGCGGACGAAAAGATTTACGACGAATTCAACGTCAGTTTGGAGCCATTGTTTGAGAAATCATTAAATCAATTACAACAGAACATCAAAACATATTCCTGGTTGATCACATCCAAGTAAGTATTTCCTGGATTTGGAGTTTCCGTTCTCCTGTGACAATAAATTTTGAATTACTGAAAATTGTTTTACAAATAAAAACTGACACCGCATTATTTATAAATGAGCTCTCTCTACACAAACAGCGTATTGACAACTAAAGTAATGCAAATAGTGTTTGTATGAACTGTCGCGTTTTTTGACATCCATTAAAACACACACAACAAAAGTATTGTAATTGATTGAAACTAATTGAAATGCTATTTTGATTCATAATATACAGAACCGAAATAAATTTGAAAGAATTCCAACAAAAGGTAGAAAATTGTAATCGGAAACCAACATGGGCGTCGGAACTCTCGAAAATTTTCAATTCTCTCTCTTAACTGATGATAATGAATCGGATTCCGACACCTCGTCCGGAGTCTTCACACGAATCACAAAATCATGATGAGCAAATCAACGGGAACTCATCAGAAGATAAAAACCACGCTTGGATTTACTGCAATAGTAATTTTGTATGAATTGTAAATTGATGTAGTCTTCGATGGTCATTCAGGGTTGACAAATTGCAAGAAAAAAATAAAACCTTTTGATTTTCACCATTTCTTAATTGCTCCAGAAATTATAAATGTATTTTGCTAACGTTACAAAAATCGTATACTCATTTTTTTAAATCCCAAAAGTTGTTTTAAAATCCTAACATGATTTTGAAATTTAAAAATAAATAAATTCTTTTTATTCGAGTGTACATTCTAAAAACAGAAAAACACGAAATGGCAATTATTGAACTCAAAATTCACAATAAATCATTCGACGGTCATAAGTCATTTTCAAATACGCAGCACTTCGGATTCATTCCCAGCAAAGGTGGGTTAACAATTTTTTACAAATCGACGGTACTCCTGAATTCCTTACGTTTGTTTCCCCAGTTTTCAAAATATCTCGTTCTCGCATTTTTTCCTAAAACGGTAACGAGACAAAAAAATATTTTAAAATCAATGAAATATTCAACATTAATATTAAATAATAAAATTATTTTTACCAGCAAATAAACTTTGCTGATTTTAGAAAAATAAATAGAATTTAGGTATATTTAAATGTTTGCTTTTTATCATTCCCCTAATATAAACAATATTCAACTTGTGGACTATACAAGGTGTCCAAAATCGTCGTGTTACCCATTCCCCAGAGAGTAGATAAATGAAGTTCTTTAACCACCCTTGACCTAAGCTTGACCTAAACCTTACATTGCATAACATTCGTCAGAAACAACTCCATCATGCGCTCACTACAGTTAAGTAATAAAATCCTTTAATAACACAAGCATCTGCAAACTTGAACTCAAAACCCAAATTCAGGAATTCAAACTTGATCACCAAATTCAAACATGTCTCTACACCTGGAGTCAAACAAGAAATCCCTATTTCAAACTTGAATTTCAATCTCAAATTTGAACTTAAATCTCAAACTTGAACTTCAATCTCAAACTTGAACTTCAATCTCAAACTTGAACTTCAATCTCAAACTTGAACTTCAATCTCAAACTTGAACTTCAATCTCAAACTTGAACTTCAATCTCAAACTTGAACTTCAATCTCACACTTGAACTTCAATTTGAAATTTGAATTCAAATCTCAAACTTAAATTAAAACCTCAAACTTGAAATTCAACCTCAAACTTGAAATTAAACCTCAAACTTGAAATTTAACCTCAAACTTGAACTTCATCATCAAAATTTAATTCAAATCTCAAATTTGAATTCAAACTTACACACCCCCATCGCCTTAAAGTGAAACATCATGCAAACTTTGAAACTATACTTGAACTCCAAGTTGAAGTCAAAGTGTGCTTAATAATCTAAGAATTTCAAACAAGCGACCAAAATAAGTCTGTGGAGCGGAAATGGTTTACTTGTGAGAACAAGTGTTTTTTCGTATGTTGTTTATTGTTTGCTTGAGATTTTGGAAAAATTTTAAAAAATGGGCTGATGGAATGCGGGACAGAATTTTAATTCGTATTTGCGGTGACCCTGTAAAAGAGAATGGATTGAATAATATTGAGAAATGTACAGGGGTCCAATTGTGACTGAGCCGCCCTTTTCATTTCCAGACCTCGTGTAAATCATGATCATTTGGATTTTGTGAAAATGTGAACTTAAAGACGTGAACATTCTGCCTCTGATTAATAAGGCCGGAGATGGAAAGCAATTACATATTGATTATTCTAAGCAAAACTTCTCTCGACACTTAAACCAAATCTCCAAAGTCCAAACTCTTTTTAGCATGTCATAGAATAGTCGTGTGAATATTTTAAACCCAGTCAGCTCATCAACATTCAAGCAATCTCAAATGGTTGCAATCTGCGAGAGCTCAAGTTTAAAAATAAATCAAGTTCGAGCCTCAAGTGACTTGACCTTGAACTTGAAAAGCCACACTTGACCCAGTACTCAACGTTAGGTTAAATCTGGATTTGAAGTACAATAATTAAAAGCATGGGACAAATGACTACAATATAAATAATGTCACCAGAACACTAGCTAGATCTCAACATGTACCGAAACGTACACTTGACTTCAAACTTCAACTTGACCTTACATTCGATAGCAAACTTGAATTATTTATGCTTACATTAGGATTCAAACAGTGGTCTGATCGATTCAATTTGATTTGAATTTTTCAATTTGATTCAATTTGAAGCTTGAATTGAATCGAAAAACCGATTTTCGATTTATTTTGCCCCAAAACAATTCAATTCGATTCAATTCACCCAGTGAATCGAATTGAATCGTAAATCGAACGATTCAAGAGGGAAAATACAAAATTTTTCTTATGTTACTGGAGTGTCGTATACATATTATAAAGGGTATAGTAAAAGCTACGCTGAAATAACAAACGTTGTGGTATACGTAGTATTTGGACTTTGATTATGCGGGGAAAAAGTACCCGTGCGCAGCCGAAGCAGTTTTGATGAATTGTTTGAATTGCAATTCACAAGATATGATTCGATTCAGTTCAATACCCAAATCGAATCATTCGATTTGGATTTGCTGCAAATCGAATCGAAATACTACTGAATCGAATTGAATCGAATCGAATCGAATCGAAAATTTCCAATTCTGAATTGAATTGGTCCGACCACTAGATTCAAATAATTAAGATTTTTAAGATTTTTAAGCGAAACTTGGCTTGAAATAAATACTCGACTTCAAATACAATATTTGGCCACAAATTCCATCTTCTAATGAATCTCGTACTTGACCTAAAACCTTCATTTCATCTAAAACTCCTACTTAGCCTCAAACTCAAACTTCACCTAAAATTTGAACTTGATTTTAAAATTCCAGAGGAGCTTCACGTTCTGAGCCATCATAAGCAAGAAGAGCTCACAACTTACAATAATAATCTGATTTTAAAACAATAAGATTCAGCAGTCCACAGTCACAAATATAAAAATGTATACAACGAACCAGACTTCAATTCAAGACTTCAACCAAATTCATGAACGCAGACCTGAACTCAAACTCAAAATTGAAGCATCAAGCTTTAAGCCAAACTTGAACACAAACTTGAGCTCACACTTGCATATCAAATCTCAAACCTTATCTCAAACTATAATTTAAATCTCAAACTTGAATTTAAATCTCAACCTTGAATTTGAATCTCAAAGTAGAATTTAAATTGCAAACTTCAATTTATATCGCAAACTTGAATTTAAATCTCAAACTTGAGCTTAAGTTTTATGTTTGAATTTAAATCTTAAACTTGAGCTTAAATCGCAAGCTTGAATTTAAATGTCAAACTAGAGTTTAAATCTTAAAATTGAATTTAAATCTCAAACTTGAGTTTAAATTTTATATTTGAATTGAAATCTTAAGCTTGATCCATAACTTCATCTCAAACTTAATAACAAAGTTAATCCCAAACTTGATCTCAAACTTAAAGCCAAACATCATGCTAAACGTGAAACCACACTTGAACTCTAATTCGAAATCAAACTTGACCTGCAAATTAAACAATTTCAAAGAAGCGACCAGAATAATTCTGTGAAGCTAAAGTGGACTACTTGTGAGAATTGTTTTCCAGTGGTATGTTGGATTGCTTATTTGAGATATTTGAGACGGTCATGAGTCATTTTTAGCAGCTGAGCAAATCGGATGCACACTCAGCAAATGCGGGTTAAAAATTTTTGCGAAGCGGCGACTTTTACGAGTTGTGCGAGCAGAGCATAACGAGACAACGATATTGCAATAAAGTGTATGAGATTGTAACAAAAGCCCAGATTTTTTTCGTATCTCCTTAATTATTTACATTTGTTCCCCTCGCTTCAAAATGTCTCCTTCTCGTATTTTTTCCGAAAACCATAAAGAGAATTATAAATCTAAAATCAATGAAATTTTCCCTCTTATTTTTAAATAATTATAATAACTTTACGAAAAAATAAATGTTGCGGATTTTAGAACTATAGAATATAATGTATGCATACCTATAGGTAAATAAAAATGTTTGCTTCCTGTGATTCACCCAGTACGAAGAATATTGGAATTACGGAATATACAGGGTGTCCTATTTCATTGTGTGACCTATTCCCCAGATAAGAGATAGAAATTCCGAAATTTTTAACCGAACTTTACCTAAACCTGATGTGAATTACCATTCCTTAGAAATTACTCCAGCATGACCTCAGCATAGATAAGTTATAAAAAATCTTTAAAACACAAAGATTTGTAAACTTGAACACAAAAACCAAATTCATGAACGAGAACTGAACTCAAACTCGGAATTGAAGCATCAAACTTCAAGCCAAACTTGAACACCAACTTAAACTCAAACTTGCATATCAAATCTCAAACCTTATCTCCCACTTGAATTTAAATCTCCAACTTGAATTAACAACTCAAACTTGAATTTATAACTCAAACTTGAATTTACAACTAAAACTTCATTTTACAACTCAAACTTGAATTTACAACTAAAACTTCATTTTACAACTAAAACTTCATTTTACAACTCACACTTGAATTTACAACTGAAACTTGAATTTACAACTCAAACTTGAATTTACACCTCAAACTTGAATTTACAACTGAAACTTGAATTTACAACTCAAACTTGAATTTACAACTCAAACTTGAATTAAAATCTCAAACTTGAATTAAAATCTCAAACTTGAATTAAAATCTCAAAATTGAATTAAAATCTCAAACTTGAATTAAAATCTCAAACTTGAATTAAAATCTCCAACTTGAGTTTGAGTGTCATATTTGAATTTAAATCTTAAACTTGAGCTTAAATCGCAAGCTTGAATTTAAATGTCAAGCTTGAATTTAAATGTCAAGCTAGAGTTTAAATCTTAAGCTTGAATTTAAATCTCAAACTTAAATTTAAATCTCAACCTTGAATTTGAATCTGAAAGTAGAATTTAAATCACAAATTTGAATTTAAATCTCAAAGAAGAATTTAAATCCCAAACTTGAATTCAATTCTTAAGCTTGATCCATAACTTCACCTCAAACTTGATAATAAAGTTAATCCCAAACTTGATCTCAAACTTAAAGAAAATCATCATGTTTAACTTGAAACCACACTTGAACCCTAACTTGAAATCGAACTTGACCTAAAAATTAAAGAATTTCAAAGAAGAAAGAAAATAATTCTGTGAAGCTAAAGTGGTTTACTTGTGAGACTTGTTTTTCCGTGGCATGTTGGATTGCTTACTTCAGAATTTGGGCAGATGGATAAATTTAATATGGGCTGATGAAATGCGGGGCATAATAAAAGGGATGCGTATTTGTGGGGGTGTTGTAAATCAGAATGGATTGAATAATATCTGGAAATGTACAGGGATTGAGTTGTGAATGAGACGCCTTTCCGTCCATTTCCACGCTTCGTGTAAATCAAGATAATTTGGGACTTTGGGCAAATTTCACTGGAAATACGTCTACTTTTGCAGAATAATAGGACACAAAAGGAGATCCTCAACGCCATGTTGTGTAATCTCTGGAGTCATTTTTTTCTGGAATCATATTTTCCAACAAATCGCTCAACATCACATGAACGTCTTCAGTCCATTTCACCAATTCCCAAAATCAAAAACTTCTCACGCATAGCTCCAAATGGTTTCAGTCATTTCAAGAACGTCACTCAAGATCTCACTTCAAAATCCAACTTCGAGTTCCGCATCAAACTCAACTCAAATTCGATTTCAACTCAAGTTGCATCGCGCGCTTGAAGTAAATGAAAATCCTAAACTTGAAATCAAGTTCCCATCAAAACTCAAATAAAACTTTATACCTGAACTCAATTTGACTGTCATACTTGAACTCAAACTGATTCTGACACTTCAATTTTCAAGTCAATTTTGCTAAAATAAACCTCAACTCACAATTAAACTAATATCAGACTTGAAATCCAAGTAAATCTGAGCTCACAATGTAATTTCAAGTCTAACTTGACCTCACACTCAAACATAAACTTGAGCTCACACTTGAACTTAAATACAAACTCAAAAAATATCAAAACTTCAGTTTAATTAGAAATTCCAAAGAACTTGAAATTGGAAGTTGATCTTGGATCGGGTGCGTGTACTTGTTCAGAGATATATGAGTATGTACTAGTATGGTTTTAAATGTGGGATTCGAATAGTAAACGCAAACTCAAAAATATAAGAATGTCAGTTTAATTAGAAATTCCAAAGAACCTATGTATTAGTATGGTTTTTAAATGTGAAAATCGAACAGAAAATGTTTGTTTGAATTCGACGCCTGAAACGATTACGGACGGAGACACTTTTTGGTTGCGGGGAATTCTGGGCAAATGAACGGAATTAAGGAAAATGAGAAAGACGTTGTCTGTAGTTAATAATGTCGGAGATGAAAATCAATTACGCCAAACCTTGTCTCCGCACTAAAATCAAATCTGCATTCCATTCCTCGAGATCCATATCAGCTCTTCTGGATGTATTTACAAAATGTCAAATTTTTGAAATCCAATATTCGTGAAATTGCTGAGGAAAAGAAATTTTGGTTGCTGTCGTTTTATCATGAAAGTCCTGGCCGTTGTAAAATTATTCAACAGCACGGGGAAATTTTGTACTCAGAAGTGCAAGAAATATAAAACAAATAGCATATCATTTAGGTACCTAGCACAGAACTTCTCGTGTAAATCGACTTCAGAGAAACATTTCGCTGCTACTAAATTTTGATTAGAGCTGCGCGTAATGTGTGCGCAAATATTTACAACCTAAACGTTCCACAGTAGGGAACGCCGGTGCTGAATTTCTGAATGTATTTCCTACACGAAAATACTTGGAGTATTATACACACTATTTAAACCATGTGTGCGTACGTATGTGAGTATAATATCAGCTTACGGATATACTGAACTTGTTTTTAATTTTTCAACATCAGAGTTACTTATTTTCGAATACTCAGTAAATTCTAGTCCATTGTTTCAGGTGAACTTCAATTTTGAGATGTTAAGGGTGATTACGTCTCGTGATTTGCCTTTGTTTCGAAAAAATTCTAGCACCATTGTTTGAAATATTTTAAATCATTAATTTCAATCCTCTCAAAGCTGTCATCAATTTGAAATTAAGATAACTGGATGACTTGGAAGATTTTCATTAATGAGCGACCCGAGCTGAAGTAATGGTGTATGATTGGAATAACACTGCAGAGCATATTTAGTTTGCGTATAGTCAAGTTTTACTGCTTTTAATATTATGCAATTAATAAAATGATTATTAAATGAAGATACAAGATATTGCTATAATAATTATAGCAATATCTTGTATCTATTGCTATATCATTAATTATATAATTAATTACTACATTTTGATTACAGTTACGGGTTCGATTTTAAGCACTGGTCCCGAGCACCGCTCCAAGGGTACAGCAAAATACCTGCGACTAAATGGAAAGGACGCTGTATCTTGGTACAAATGTGATGTTAGGTGAAATAACTACTGTCGTGGGCCGCACAAAATGTATTGTTATACCATGTCGTGTTATTCAACTTGTTTGCTCAAATTCTACGTAAAATCATCGACATGTCTGTAGGACCAAGATCTCCCTCTGAAAAAATGCGCAGTAAGTGCTTAAATTTGCGCCATACACAAGCTCGATATCTGAGTTCATATTTCTCACGTGGATTGGATTTTTGTAAATTTCCCTGTGATCTATTCTGAATTTCCCGGCTTAATCAATTAACGAAATGTCCTCAAGGATTTAAAAAATTCCCGCTGGAAAAAAGGTCAACGAATTTTAAAATCCCTATTCGCAAAAATGAATCTCAGCCATTGAGATTTTCCAAGTCGGAAATATTTTTTCCTCTCGAAGAATGTTCCCGTCTTCCCACAAAAATCAGAACTGTTTTTTCTCTGCTCTTCCGGAGTCATTATTATGTGCAACCAAGTATAACATTAAGTAAATATGCGCTTAAAAAGTACTTAGGGTATTCAATGTTGTAGTCGCTCTAATCACAACCAGTTGTTAAATAATTAAGAACAACGACTTTTTTCCTTCTGAAAAAGAAATGCGTCAACAAGTCAATCTATTATTACACTGTGAGGCACTGTAGCCAATACTTTAACAAATTTAACCGCACACACAACATAAAACTGGAGTCCTACGAGTTGTGGCTCTGGGGTGGGTTAAATAGTTTTCAAATGTGTGATAAAATTAAATATGCTGACGTACAAATGTTTTGAGCAGGAAATTCCAAATTAATTTTAGCAGCCAAGAAAACGCGATATGAACTTACTAATGCGTGTAGTGCAGTTACGACTCTTATGTGGTTCTCATTTCTTCTTTATTTAATATTTTTCACTTGTGCTTTTCCGAGTAGGAGTGATTTTTGCTGAATAAAGGTAAGTATACCGTTTGAGTAAACAAAGTTTCAAAATTTATAACAAAATCCCAGGTGGCACCAAAGACGATACCAGAGCTGCGCTCAAGTTCAAGTAGACCATGAGTATTTCAAGTCATGGTCAAGTTCGGGTCATGGTCAAGTAAAATATAATGGATATATCCAGTATACTTGAACATTCAAGTCATGGTCAAGTTATGTATATACTTGAACCTGAGATTTGAAATCAAGTAGTTATCATGGTCAAGACTAAAAATTCTACTTGAGAGTCAAGTCATGTTCATGGTCAAGTAAAGATGTATAAATCCTTGACCGGGAACCATGAGTATTTCAAGTACTTATTCAAGTAACGAAACGTTACGCATATCAAAGTTGTGGCGCCATATATTTCAATAGGCTTTTTTCCAAAGTGTCGTTGTCGTTACTCCGAGACTCCGTACCCATGCAAGTTCGTCAAAAAAACATCTTTACGCTTTACGATTCAATATCTCCAGATCCGCTTGGAAAGCCACGGTTTTACTAGTGAACTAAAGAATAAGAATATAAAAGGTTCGAAGCAGCAACTCTGAAAGCGACAAAGTTCAATAATTGTTGTACTGTATTGTTGTATAAAATAAATGCATTGTTCATGAATCAAGTTACTTAAATTCAAGTACTCTTTTCGTTCTAAATAATGTAACATTTGTACAACGTTAGCAACTGTACTACATATATAAGCCAGTGTGTTGCATTAACAGGGCGGACGCTGAATTGTGAATATTTTGAGTGAAGCAGCCTAAACTTGAATGTTAGCACAAAGTAATTATTATTAATAGTAAAATTCAATGGGAAATGATTTACTTACACCAATTTAAGACACTAATTAATCATCGAGATTTAATTAATCAAAATGTTTTTGGTGAAGCCTGTGAATTGTGAATAATATTTTCATTTGCTGTTTTAGTCGATTAATTGAATGCAGTAAGAAACATCAAGAGTATTTGATCAGATTATATACAATTAGTGTTGTTGCTATATTTTAAAGTGTGAATACTATTTTTATATTTCTATTTTGAAAAACTTGACAATTCAAGTCAAGTTCAAGTTCGGGTCATGGTCAAGTCATGGTCAAGTCAAGAGTTGTCCCGGCTATACTTGACCAGGTTCAAGTTACGCGAAAAGTACTTGAATACTTGACCCTGAATTTTCAAGTAATTGTCTGACCATGAACCGTCAAGTTCAAGACAGTCTGAAAAACCTACTTGACTGTCAGGGTCAAGTCAAGTTCAGGGTCAACTTTTCGTTTTACTTGACTTGAACGCAGCTCTGGACGATACCACCTGTCTGTTCAAAAAACGTCAATGTTAAATCCCCTAACAATTTTCAGTTTTTGAAAGTCGATGCAATTTTGATTTTCACTATTTCAATGAAATTCGAGTTTTACGTGCACATTTATATAGCCTTAACAAAATTCCCTCCAAACTAATCCCTTTATCATGGCGCATCCGTATGTATGTTGTTGATATGATATATTTACTCCATATTTAATCACTTATACATGCGCTTAAACTAGACTATTGTGATTTGCTCTATGATGTACATATTCACAACATTAATAATTAGCCCCACGCAAATATCGTCACACTGTTTTGAAAAATAATCCCTCCAACATGTCCACTAATGATCCCGTCCTCAAGGATTACCTCCAGCATAGCTTGTTTATCTCTGATGTGCATATACACAGCCTGCATAGCTAGCCCCATCCTTAGACAAATATTGTCATATTTTATTCAAAGGTAATCTCTCCGACATGAACACTAATGTTTTCCTCAATGAATCATTCCGTCGTAGCCTTTTTATCCTGCATGTGCACATGTACATCCTGTATATCTAGGTCCTCACACACAAATATCGTCAAATTTTCTCGACTATTTTCCCTCTAAATTCATATTTGTGTTTTCGCTCCCAATGAATCCTTGATAGGATTGCATTTGGAGAAAATTTTATATTTTTATGGGGGAGGGGCAAATTAGGGAATTTGCACATCTGCACGCTAGAGGGAAAACTTGTTATGCTGGAAGGGTTCATTGAGGAGGAACGCATTAATATCCATGCAGAATGGATTACCTTTGGAGAAAAATTAAATTTATTTGTATAGGGGGCTAATTATGAATGTTGTAAACAGGTTTACAAAATTGCAAATGCCCTGACATTTTCGGCTTTATCCCTGTCCAAATTGCCCTGGCATTTTCATTTGATGGTATTTTGCTCATCTGTGGCACGTTGGGTAGGTGGGTATATTCAGACTAAGGCATACAATTTTGCTATGCTCCCGAGAATTGTTTCAATATTTAGCTGTAGCTATGGATCTACTTACTTTGCATACTATGTTACAAGGTAAAATAGACAACTTTATTGAAAATACAATAATTATTTATTATTTATTTTGGTGTATGAATTAATGCCTAATCATTTTCCTTCTGCAAACGAAATGCATCAACAAGTCAACATATTATTACACTGAGACACTTTGGGCATTGCTTTAATAAATTTCCAAGAAATAAACCCGCAAACACAAAATAAAACTGGATTCCTACGAGCTGTGGCTTTAGGATGGGTTAAAGTGTTTTCAATTGTGTGATAGAATTAAATGCGCTGGCGTACAAATGCTTGGAGCAGGAAATGTCAAATTAATTCAGCAGTTAACAAAACGCAATATGAACTTAATAATGCAAGTAGTACAGATACGAATCTTATGCGGTCCTCTATTTATATTTTTTTCTTGTACTTTTCCGAGTGGGAGTGATTTTTGCTGAATAAATTTAAGTATACTGTTTGCGTTAACAAATGATATGAGTGCATTTTATACTGAATGAAATTGAAATGGGAATTTAAGTTTGCAATTGATGTAAACTAAATCTGGCACACTCTTTATACTTACATCCCATTTGACCACATTAATTGTTGTATATGCTTTCGCATAAAGTATACTGTATTGCAAAATACAGTAATCCAGTGTCGTCATCAGTTTAGAGATTAAATAATTATTTGTTGCGAAATTGTATTGTAGAATCCCTGTTTTGAGTACTAAGTGTTCATATCATGTTTATACACACGCATGTATGCATTTTATATAACTTTCGGATGGCGTACTTATTGGAGAAAAGTTGCTTCCTCATTTATGTTTAGTGTATTTTTATGTAATACTGCCTGAATTTTGGCAACGTTACAATTCAGTTCTCAATAATTTAGGAATACCATAAGTTAAGCAGAAACGAAACTCTTGAAGGACAAACACCTGCAACCAGTATTGTCTTTCACTGTCACATTGCAAATTGCCTTCCAGATCTACGTGACATCTTTATAAGTATAATCTTTCTTGTATATAAGATAGAACGAAAATATTAAAGAATAAGTCCCAACATATAAGTGCATTTTGTCCCTTCCAAATAGTGCAACTTACGTTATTAGAAAACAAAGGTGTTCTAATTTGTCAAGCTTTCCGTATGTGAAATCAACAAGAATTTTGCAATAATTGTCTTCTAAAAATGAACAGGAAATTTCTTGTCCTTTAGTTGATCGTTTATATATACTACCTCTATGAATCATAAAACTTTAAAGCAGACAAGTACAGGAAGCGTCCTGTTGCAAGGTTACTCGCTAGTCCTAAAGATGTTTGAGACTACTAGTCTTCTGAATCCTGCCAAAGAACCTCCTGCAACCAATCTTCGCTAAACAGGATAACGGTTATCACTATGTGACTAAACATCAGCAATTCTATGAACTCAGTGGAACCATGTTTCTAATAGTAGGTCTGTATTTGATTTGTATTAAAATGGCTAGTAATTGTTACCAAATTA
The DNA here is from genome assembly GCA_947179485.1 of Allacma fusca. Taxonomy (NCBI): domain Eukaryota; kingdom Metazoa; phylum Arthropoda; class Collembola; order Symphypleona; family Sminthuridae; genus Allacma; species Allacma fusca. The sequence goes on along the minus strand of OX359245.1, from coordinate 80,280,518 downwards.
TATTGATTGCTCTGACTAGTACTTACAGAATTTTCTAAAATTTATAATTTATTCGAATGGAAATTTTGAGTTGTGACGGGTACCGAAACTGCATGTGTTGAGGAATAAATATGTGACGATGAGGATGGGATTGTGTAAATTTCCTCCGAGAGTTCTTCTTTGGTATGAATAATCTAAATTCCTGTGTTGAATCCTTTTAAAATTTCCACTTGTTTGATTAAAAAGTCGATATTAAATATTTGGGTTAGTAACTTGGGCTTGTATATGGAATAAGTGTCATTGTTCGTGTTGCCCATGGGGCTGGAAGTTTCGTACCCACACATGTATCTGTTCCTAGAACCATTTTTCCAGAACTAACTCAATTATCCTGTTACGATAAAAATCCAAAGTTCGTAATCCTGTTTCTGGAGGAACATGATTGTTCCAGTTCATGTCCCCAGAAGTACTAAAAAACTCGCAGAAAATTGAAAGTACCGCACATTTATGCCTCAGCACCTTTATAATGTAACCAAATTTATGAATCTCTTTGAAAACCAAATCGACTTTATGAAAAATAAATAACAGTGCACCATGTCCAACGCCTTTAGGTACTCGAATTTAAATGAATTTAAATTTACATTTTGTAGCAGTCTCTAAATTAATTGTCGCAGCGCAAAGTACAGAAGTTATTGAAATCAGCTATGACAAGTGTCAACTTCATTATCCTGAAACTATTAAACAAAACAGCGCGCTGCAGTTTTCTTAGCTTCAATTCGTAGCATTCATGAGAATTTCACTTTCGCAGCATGGGTAGGTGCATTTTAAAAATTAGCTTGTTAAATGTTAATTATTTGATGTATTGTCACGTACTCAGGGGTGGATTTATAAAATTGTTTGTTTAGCCTAGCTCTAACCCTCAAAACGGCTTTGTTAGCCTGTCCACTTGTAATCTCAGGGTCTTCAATGTTTTTTAAACCAAAATGTTGCCCCAAACTTTTGGGTGGGCAACACCGTAGATCCACCCTTGGACATACTTTTGAAGTTATGTTTTGTGTGTGAGGCATTTTTTTATTACAAACTTCGTGTAATTACCAGGTAGATACCGCTTTTGTTTCTGTTCCTTCACCCGCTTTTGTCCCTATATTTCGGGAACACTCCCCGTGTTCAAAAACGTTCCCAAAGTGGTTTGGGAACAACCACACTAATTCAAATATAGAATATTAACCAAGACGTCCGAACCATATTACGAAACTGAAATATTTAACAATGAATTTGAATTTCTTTTGTGGAAATTCGTAAATTTTCATTTGATATGGAAGTGGTCTTTAAATTACTGTAATACAAATATACTTAGTGTTAAGGTTACATGGTCGTTCCAATGATGGAAATTATAAATAACGGGGTATTTCGCTGGCCTTTAGAACGGGTCGGATTTGTGCAGGAAGATGGAAGGTATCTTTTCAAAATTTTAATTTTAAATTTTCAGTTTTGAAATGAACTGGTCCTTCCACTACCTCAAGTTATAAATATTTTTTACCTTGACTATGACTCGAACACATGGTCAACTTGAACTTGTGCGCAGCACTGATTGCTGGAGGGGTGAATACTGTAGTGTTGGCAAGTATCGCCAGTTTGTCAGTATCGGGAATATCGGTTTTGGTATTATGCATTTTGGCGATATTTGCGACAATATCGGGTATCGCCGATAGTTTTTGCTCAAGTGAATAAGCATATAAAGTATACAGAGTTAACGTTAACATCAACGGAACTAGCTATTAGCTAGTAGTTAGCTAGCTATTTGTGTCATCATTCATACATATATGAAAAATCTGAATCTTGTAATCCCGGGGCGATTACAAGGAGAGCAAAGCTAGTATGCAAAATATTGAATTTTATGCCTATGTAGATACAATGTATATTACATCTATGACAACCATTGTGGCGGTCATGTGATGCTACCGAAATTTTTTAAATTTATTCTTTCTAATTTTCATTTCATGGAAATTTGCAAAACTCTGCACTTTTGCATTTTCCCGGCGAGTATTGTGAAACTTAAATTGCAAAATCCGGTGTGAAACGTTACTACTTTGCATTTCGAATTTTACAAATGCAAAGTGCAATGGTGGAACAAAAACGTTTCAAAACCAAATGAAAAGTGAAAATTGAGGAGTGAAGAGCGCTTGGTGAAATAGGCCCCGGGACCCAGTTTTTCCTACCCGAACCCTCTTTCATGGTAACTGCTCCCGCCGACAATTATTTTCTAACAGGAGAAGTGGAAAGATCAGCGGGATAGTTCCCTTGACACACGAATATGCCCAGATTCCCAAACGTTTACCAAAAGGTGACCAGTCCAAATTTTAGCAAACTGGACAATCTTTAATGAAAACCTTTGCATGGAATTTACATGAACCCGAAATTGCACTTTCAAGTATCGATTCCAACGTGTGCTTGCTTTGTGCGTTCTTCTCCTTCGGTTTTCGCACTTCTGCAACATGCATTCTAGGAACTAATGATGCCAATGGTCTGGTCTGATTCAGATTTTATGAAACTGGTCTGATTCAGTCGTTTGGACGGGACCAAAAATATATCTGGTGTAGTCCAAGTGTTGAATCAGACCAGAGCAATAACGGACCATTATAAGTGGTCCGGGCCAGACCATTTGCATCCCTACTAGAAACCATGGCTGCAAAGATATGCACAGAAGCTGGAGGTCACTTTCATTTCTAGTGACTGTTGATTTTTCTGTAAATCGTCGTGATAAAAACTATACTTCTAATTTTCCTCGTTATTGAAATACTGTTGTACATTGCCCAATGATACTAACAAGGAAAAACCTTCGGTTCGCAAGATTTATGGACCCGACATTCAAATATCAGATCAAGTTTGGGTTTATGTAAGATTTCTTGCATGACATGAATTGGAATGACAAGTAACTCCTGGGACCCGAAACGCCAAGTCCGTGTACTTACAAATATCTACTTGAAAATTCAAGTGCAAGTCAAGTTCAAGTTCGAATCCTCAAAATACTTGACCCGAAAGCAGGTCTGAACCAAATATTTTTAAATGTTAAAAGTTCATTGAATCTCTGGATTATAAAATCACTGCACAGACAGGGGTCGGTTTTGTTTAAATCTCCCTTGAAGATAGCCAGGGATTCCATGTACAAGGAATCCTTGGTTGTAAATTTGGCATCTTTATACAACAAGATTAACTACCACATCATCAAAATTTGACAACGAAATCTTTCGAAAATTTTAGCGAATCTTTGGTCACTCGTTTGACCTAATGAAATCAAAAAATGTCAAATACACAAGTGTTAACATATTTACTTAAGACAGAAAAGCACAGTCACCAGCTTTTGCAAAGTAAATTATCTATACAGTGGTTCTCAAGGAATGAAAAAGTATCCATATGAAGTGAATGCTGAATAAGGGTTTACCAGTATGTAAGAAATTACCTGCATAATCGATGGGACCTTAGGATCGGATTGAAATTTTGTGAGTTTATTTACAGGGTTCAGCGTTCTAGCGCGTACAAGTATTGGTGCCATCTATGTCCATATATGATTTTTTCAAAGCTTAATTTGATCAACATTTACACCAGCTGCTATTCCTTGCTGGTTTGGTGACATAAGACTGGCCCAAATTGGTCAGAGCTGGTTTGTTTTAAATATGTTCGTATTGGCCACATGCGGTTTCTTTGCCTGACATTTGCCCATATTGAGCCCAGCTGGTACCATGGCCTCAGATTTGCTTATAATGGTTTCCGACGATATATGGGTCTTAAATTGGTCAATATTGGGCACAACTGCTTTAAATATTAAATATTTTATCATCCGAGGTTTTAACAAATTATTTTTACAGACTAACTATACAAGCTGACACCGAATAATTTTTCAGTTTGTTTGCTTTGGATTGCGTTCCCACGTTTGTTATAATAACAGTCTAAACTAAACTTCTGAGACTGCAATTATTTATTATGTAGCCAATTCATTCATATTCTTTCTTACAATTTTCGCTCGCAGCATCAAGATAGTAGCGTGGGAACTAAAAATGCCGTCATTTGGAACAAGTATTTCTGCGATTATGCATTAATGTTTTCATTTTTACGCGTAAGTGTACATTCTACAGCAGTGTTGGATTTTTGTAAATATCTATTAGATTATTTTTTATATCTCCTGCTGAAATTAGCTGGTAGAAAAATAAAAACCACCTGCTGAAAAGAAACAAGCCAGTCGTTGAAAAACTCGTTTATCACTTCTACAATAGTGGCAGTTATATACGAGAATCAGTAAACGCATTAAAGTGGTTTTCACATATGTATTAAAATCACATATATTCGACCACAGATTTGACAGTTGCTTTGAATCGGACTAGATTGCCACGTTGGGTTGTAATCCTAGTCAAACTAATGTAACAAAGTCATCAGTCAATCCCAGACAAAGGGAAATTGTCTTCTCAAAAAATGTTAGGGAGGTACGGATTATGCTGTCCCCGGCTGTTCGCAACTTGTACCAACCATTTCCTGACTTTTTGTTGTCAAAATTGCAATAATTTTTGCATTTCTTAAAAATCATCCCAGCACTCACAGAAGTCAGGGTTGAAAATTTGTCGAAAATTTGAATCGAAATCCAAATTAAATCAAAAAAAAATATTTGATTTGGAATCTTAATGTAAAGTTCTAAACAGGATTGGAAAATAAATATTGGTATTAAAACTTAATGATTTTCCGATAAATTCAAATTCCTTGTTTATTTACTTTGGTTTTTGTATAAATAGTTCTTCAATGTAATAGTAAAACTGCAAAGAAACGATACTCATTTTTTATGACTACAACGACTAAAATAGAAATACAAATCAAAATAAAATACATTGTGCAAAACGTTTTTCTGCATTGCGTTTCATTTTAAACGATTACAAAGGTCCAATACTAGTGAAATCCACCTCTGAAGAGAAGTAGGATTGATTAGTTGTGTTTTTTTTGTTTAAAGTTCATGTTTGCGTTCCAAGAACAATGAATTTAGTACACACAAGACACAACTATAAAGATGTACTTAGTACCTTCACCTACCTGCAATCCATTTTGCTTTAAATATTTGGTGCCCTGTAGTGTTTTTGTCAAAATAGCACATAAATGTTCTGTTTTTGTATCATAAAATGTATAATTTAGGCATCTATAATGCAAATATTAAATACATTATTTTCAAATGCCAATAGCAGTTAGTCAAACTATTTCGTGATGATTAATATTAGATAACCTAATATTCAAAGATATACAGGAAATACCAAAACAAATTGTGTTGATATACATTTCTCTTTACTATGCAATATCATTCCTATTTTTGTTGTATTTTTATGACTCGAAATTTATATACGCTAACTTTGCTCTTGCATAACGCAACCATAAAAATGCTAATGAATTTAAGGGGATTATCCTGTTTGTTTTAAACTCACGCTTGTTTTGTTATAATACATGGAAAACATTCCTACATAAATGTTGAAAACAAAAGGAACGAATGTTAAAAATTAACGAGAAAAAGGCGACTGGACAATAACAAGAGATTTCTTTGAATAAACAATACTAATAATTGATTGCCTCCAAACTAACTAGATCAAGTGGCAATTACTGTGCTAAAACATAATTTAGCAAAATGGCGACAGTTACTGGAGTGTCTGGAACGATCAATGCTGAATATGTTGACAACCGGGTGATAGTTAATTTGCATGCAGAAAGTAAAACACCGCCTCTGCACATGTTCGAAAAAAGGAACAAGCATTTTTTTGGCAGGGATGACAAAATTAAAGAAATCAAAGAAGCTATAGAGGAAATGAAGGAAGAAACGGATTCTTTCCGCAGAACAATTGTACTTCTGGGTTTTGGGGGAATAGGAAAAAGTGAGACAGCTAAGAGCTTTGCAGAAACGTTTTCCGATATCTACGACTATATCGTGTGGATTGATTCTGAAACTAAGCAAAGTGTGGAAGCAAGTTTCAGAGAATTGGCCGGAAGGATGGAAATGGAATTCAGATCTCTCGATGATGTTCCCAAAATTCAGGCGAAGATTTCAAACAGTTTCAAAAATGGATTATTCATCTTTGACAATGCAGAAGGATTAACCACGACAGAGACCCAATTCGGAATAGAAAACCTTTTGTTCAAGAAGTTTCCAAAAAACAAGCCAATTTTCTTAGCCACATCTCGTAATGGAATTAGTCTTTGGGGTGGCACGCGAAACGAAGTAAAGTTTATTTCCATCGATAGACTCACAGATGAAGAATCCACGGACGTTTTGAAGAACTACTTGTTCGTCCAAGGCCGTGAAATTCCTACTTCCTTGGAAGATGCTATTTCTTCATTGGTTAAAACTCTGGGGGGTTATCCCCTGGGTTTGAGTCTTGTTGGTTCCACAATAGTTGAAAAAGCAGAAGAAATTTCGCTTGATGAGACTGTGTCTAGGATTGAACTGTACACCGAAATTCTAAAAGATTTTCCACTTGGAGAAGTTTCCGGAGAGTTGAATTACAAAGCAGCCCTGGAACTGATTTACAACCAAACGGTTAAAAAAATTAGTGCTCGTGAATATGGGAGCATTGCAATTGAACTTCTTAATATCATGGCCTGTCTGAACCCCGATGGATTGTATTTGGGACTGATTAATGCAATCTACGGTGGAACAACTTGTGAGTCAAAAAGGGACAATGAAGTTACGAATCAGAATGTGAAAAAAGGACTTGTAATACTCAAAGATTACTCAATTGTGAAAATCGATAATTGGAAAAGATCAAGGATACACAGATTGATTCAACAATGTGCAAGCAAAACACAAGTTTGTCAGGAAGCACTGAGTAAAATTCGTACCTTTTTTGAACACAATGAGAAAAATTGCGATTGGGGTATTCACATCGGAACTTTATTTGACATGCTAACAACTGAGGGCGGTGTCGACAATGTGGAATACTTTCTGTGCTTACTGTTATGGAGGAGTGACACATGTTACTGGAAAGATCGTTTGCTGAAGTGTAAATCGTATTTTAATAAAAAATCATCCCCGGAACCTACGTTGTTTACGCTAGCGGATATTTATTACAATCTACGATATAGTCTTAATAAGAGATCTGTGAACTGGGAAGAAATAGAGACGAATAGATTCTGGACGAAAAGATTCTGGACGAATAGAAATATAATTCTCAATTTGCCACAAGATTTGAGACGTCGTGTGTGGGTTATCAGAGCATTACTTAAACTCTTACAGGTGTGTATCTCACGCAAATACGTACTAAACTTACTGAAAAGAGTATTAAACATTTTGACAGGAAGCTTTATCCACAATCAATCAATCACTTAAAGCTGTTAATTATTTTTGCAATTAGGTACCGCTGCCTTTAAGGAGGGAAAGATTAATTTCTTTTATAATTAGCTGTTGCATGGAATTTACAAATGAGAAATTGGGGATACTGATCACCGAACCTTGTAACCTCCTCATAACAATCTATGGACAGAAGAGTACTCGAAATGTCAGTGGAGATTCTGCATTCCTCAAAAAACTATTTGATTGTCCACCAAAGGAACTTCGGACTTACTTGTGGAAGACTTCATTGGTAAGTACGCTTTGGTTCATTTTATGAAGTCTACATTTCATCACAAACCCTTAGGCGAAACCTAAGCTGAAACAAATACTTAAACGTTCTATCAAAATATCTTTTAAAATGAACTGGCTCAAACTTATTGAGGGTTTTGACATTGTCCTTGAAACCTATCAGCACCCAAAGTCTGGATTCGATCTGGAGTTTACACCCCGAAGGTTTCCCTTGTAAATTGTATTGCATGTTTTGCATGTTCAGGAAATTAATTGTGAAGGTATTTTAAAGGATAGAGATACATGAAAATTAAAATCTACCATGTTCAATGTAATCCAATTTTATTTCAAGTTTCTGGTGTCACTGAAATTTTAAAATTTTAATAATTTTAATTACGACACAATATTGAATTCGCGGGTAAGCTTATGTGAAAATATAAAACAATTGGTACAAACAAATCAGTCTGGAAAAATATTTAAACATCTGAAGGAATACAAAAGGAAGTTTGCTTGTTTACGGGATTTTCAAATGTGAACCTTTCATTTATTCTAAATAATTACAACTTTAGAGAAGATCAGGCAACAGAATGTTTTTAATAACAATCAGAATTAAATTGTAGTTATATTGCTATTCCAAATCAAATCAAAAATAGTCACATAACTCAAGAAAATACGTGTCAAATGTATATCTAGATGAATTGTTGTTTTTATTTGTTTGAATTTTACGTATTTTCCAGACCATTTTAACTACGATTTCACAACTTGATAAACTCCTGAATGGAATTATTATACAAAATTATGAGAAAGTTACTATTACTTTTAAAAGTAATCAACTGAAAAGAACCTCCGTTTAAAAATTAAACAAATGATACGCTCTTTTTAGCGTAGAAATAAGTATTTGATACGTACATAATAACGTAAGATTTTATGTAATGGTAGTAATGAGAATAGGATGTTAGAATGAACGTAGGAATGAGTACATGTACGCAAATAAACTTGCTGACCGTTGGCTTTAATAAAAATGTCCAGAGTTGGAAAAGTTCTTCTCTGTGTGTGTAGAGATTACCCTTTGGCTCCTCTCAGTCCGAGCGGATGAGAAGAGGAGGGAAATCTCTCCATGCGTAGGACGTTTATATATACAAGTTATTAGTGCGTAATAAGCTTGAGACCATTGTATTTTAGAGTGTAAGACATTTTCCCAGGGAAAACAACTTTTGATTTCAAAGCATGTTAGTACATAAGTGTAACCATAGTTACGGTCTTATAACCTTAGGGTTAGGAGGAAGTTGTTTTGTAAATAAGGGAGACAAAGTAATTTTGTTCCGGAGCTCATAAGATTTTACGAGGGTGAGGGTTATAAAAACTCCTTCCTAAGTACTGGGATCTGTCTCGGACAATGGGTTCGATCTTTACGATCGCAATAAATGTAAGTTACGATAAGACCTAAGATTAAGAAAGTAATTGAAACTGATATTGCTTATGTATGTATTGCCATGTGTTTAAATGCAAAGCAATCTCGAACCGGCGCCAGGCTGTCGGGGTTGGAACTTGGTTTCGGCCAGATGGTCCGGTCATAAAAATCTATTCAATTGACTTCGGATTTTGAGAGTACGGTTGCGGCCGAGTATAAATACCCCAGGAAAATCTTACAGATTCACAGTCGATCTGAACACGCCGATCCGAAACGCTGTCCTCTTGGACTCTCTCTCTCTCCCTCTTCGTATAGCACTCGGGTTTCGGTTTTCTCCCTTTTTACTCCCATTTTATCAAAAATACTCTTGCTCTCAGAATCGAGTAGTTTTTCTGAAAGATAGCCTTTACTCTCAGAAGAGGAAGGATTTTACCACAGCTCTTCAGGCTGGTGGATTGTATTTCGAGAAATTTTGAGAAAACATTTAGAATTTTGATAGGAATTTTGGGAAACCTTTTGGGCAACCCTTTGATAACTTGTAATAGGAATTACACTTGAACTTTTATAACTTTATTAACTTTGTAGTTAGATTTAGAGAAGGTCTTCTTTGAATTAATATTTTTAATCAGAATTAAATCTTAGTGTTAACTTATAGTTTAGAAAATCAAACAAAGATATTATTAAGTTCCATTTTTGTATTTGTCTAAAGTTAAATAAAATCTCTTCAACATTTGAGGAACCAAAAGTAAACTTGAGGGAATTCATAGTACGTTATTTCCACTCAACTCAGACCCCTAACAAATTTGGTGGAGGTGCGGGGTATTCTGCTACTCTGAGATATTCTAGTTACGTCGAAGTATTTAATTACAAAGTATCTTAAATACTCTTGGTTAGTTGGAAATAGGAAGAAAACAGAATTTTAAAAAGAGAATTAACAATTTATCCTAGAATACCATACCAAAGTCAAACTGCAAAGCGAGTAAACGCCGAGTTGAGTAGGGAACGTACACTTTAAAGAGTGGAGGGAGAGTCCAAGAGTCGGAGGAACATTTATTTGAGAATAGGGAAAATTTATTTAGGAAAATAAAAGGAATTTATTTGGAAGAATAAACAAATACATTGAGATTAAACTGAGAAAGTCAAGTAAATAAAGGAGATTTATTTTGCTGAATAAATAAAATTCAAATAAATCGAGAATAGAAGCAAGGAAGTGATAGTCTGACGATCCACACAACGGTACCTATCCAGGGTCGTTGACAACGGTGACTGGAGATCCTCACAACGGTACCCATCCGGGGTCGTTGACCATTTGGCCGATAGAACGGACTGCTGATTGCTGATCAAGACAACATACGGTTTGAAAATTTTCCGGTTAACTTTTGAATAGGGATTTAGAATTTAAAACATTTTTTCGGGTATTTAGAAAATGAATTATAGTTAAAAAAAGGAGTAAAATTTTAGAGGGTACATATAAACCTACAAACCTTTCCAATTTCCTAACAGTATCACACTCAGACTAGCCTTTATGGTCATGGTATTTTCTGACGGTGGAATTTTAGACTTGGTAGTCATTTGCTGAGTGCGGAGAAGCGTTCTCCAAACAAAACGCTGGGGCTCCTTTTCTACTAGCCGCGGGAATAATACATATTCCATTATTGAGTATATGCTTGCATAAGTCAAGTTGTCAAAGGTGTGATATCCTTGTTCCAACACCCTAACATTTTAGGCTTAACTTACCAGAAAATTGAACTAACCTTTGTATTGGAGATCTACGTAACTGATCACTACTGAGGTATTTTAATATCGAGTTGTTAGGTAAAGTTTTCATCAAAGACTAGCATCAGTAAAAGGAAGGTAATGGTTTAGAAAATAATATTTGAATAAAAGGAGTAGCATAAACGATAAAAATTAAGGAATTTAAAACAAAAGTAGGTGATTTCACTAGGGATAGAATTTATAGTTGAGAGATCCAGGAGACAATAGTTGTAATTAGGTATCAAAGGTGAATAAACTCTTTTGCATTGATTATTTAACTATTGAGCTCTCAAGTAAAACCAGGATTATTCAGAGATAAATAATGGGTTGTTGTTGTATGAAAGTTGAACAAACGCTTTTACAGTTAGGGATTAATTATTGTACTCAGGTAAACTATTTCAGTAATATCACCAGTAACTAGGGACATATTTTTTTTCAAACGTACATGAGATCTTGGGTTAATGTATATTGGAATAAAAGCAGAATCAAAACTGGTATAATTCCTTTAGTATCTCCAGTATAGAACTAGTATTATCCGTATAGTTGAGACAGTTTATATTAAGTTCTCATCATAAAGACAACGTGAGTGGGAATTTATTATATTACTTGCAAATTATTTTGAAAATTTGTGATTCTGCTGTTGGGACTTCTAATATTTAGCGGTATCTTGTTTTTCGGATACTGCAGATTTGAGAATAGAGCTACCTATTTGAGGATCGTTTCTAAATTGAAATTTTAAAGCAGCTTTCAGCAATTTAATTTTTTTGGGATAGACAGTTAGAGATTTTAATGGCAGGAAAACCAGCAAAATTAATCATAGTCCCACCCAAGTATTCTGGGGAGGATGGATCAGATTTGTCAGACTTCGTAGATCACTTTAACATCGCAGCTAGCAGTATGTACTGGGGAGATGAACAGAAGTTGTTATATTTCCCGAACTCCTTAACAGGAACAGCTTTTAAGTGGTATTTGACCTTTTTAGCGGAAAGGCAAAAGAACCCTGTCGTAGACGATAAGGGAGATGAGGTACCTATTACTTGGGACGAGGTATTAGGTAGATTTATTGATGCATTTGTACCATTGGCTAAAGATGTGGTAGCAGACATTAAGTTGGATGGTAGGAAATATAAGGTTACAGAGACTGTGGAGTCCTATTATTATGATATGATGAATTTAATGGAGAAAAGTGGAGACAAGATCTCCCCAGCTAGAAGAGTTATGCGGTTAATTAAAGGAATGACTCCTTATTTTATTGATCGTATTATGCCACAAAAGCCTAAAACTCCTAGGGAATTCTTAGAAGCTGCGCGTACGGTAGCAGATACAACGTATTTGACCCAGCATTGCGATCCCTATGAGACTATGGTAGCTGAGAAGGAAGACCCTATAGATAAACAGATGCAGTTACTTCTAGATAAACTAGACTTGTCTCTCAAGACTTTAGAGAAATTAAATGAAGAGAGCAAGGAGACAGCAGAAAGGGTAGAGCAGTTAGAGTCACCGCAGTATCCTTCAGGAAAATTCCCTTCAGCTCAGAGATCATCCGCCAACGACCATACATCCGGAGGTAATGATGATAGTTACGGGCGCTGTTCCTACTGTGGAAAACGAGGGCATTATGAGAAGGACTGCTGGATCAAAATCTTCCGAATGACGGGGCAGGTACAAGGGCCACGTGCGAAACGAGAAGGAAGTCAAAAACAAATTTCGTGGGGTCCTAATCAGGAAAACACGGGCGAAGTTCATTATGGTGATGATGACGAATAACCGTCGGGAAACTGATGTCAGCGCGTGACCACCGCGCCCATATAAATAGTGATTATGTGAACATCTATTACTATTACATAACTACAAATAATAAATTACTTTCAGTTCCAGTTAAGATAGGAGAAGCAGATAAAATAGCAATTATAGACACAGGCTCCTCAGTTACTCTAATTAATTCCGACCTTATTCATGATAGGGATATTTAAACTATAGCTTGTTCAGTTTATGTTAAGGGAGTTAATGGAGAAACAATACCGATTCAGGAGGAAGTTTCCGAAGATTTGGAACCTAAAGAATGTTATATAGTAGTAAATCAACAGACAACTAAACCCGACGTTTTAAATAAAGACACTGATGCACTTAGTAGGTTGCCATTGACTAGTACCAAAGATGAATACGAAAGTGCTTATGAATTCCCTGTTTTTGAAACGTTAGAGAATATTGAACAAACGCTAGAAGATACTCTAACGATAGATATTGAGGACCAAGAGATGGTATCATTGCAAAAAGAACGATCTGGAATGTTAGAAAATAGGCCTATTATTTCAACAAGATAGTAAGAAAGTTCGTACTAAGTATAGATTAATCAATGATATCATCTATGAAATTTCGAGTGAAATTCCAAGACTCGTGGTTCCAAAAGTATTAATTAAAGAAGTGTTACAGGCTACTTATAGAGATACGCTAGCAGCACATACAGGCTGAATGAAAACCTATCATAGGGTTAATAGGAGATTCTTTTGGAAAGGAATGAAAGCCGAGGAAGTAAGATATGTATTGACCTTCGAGGAATGCCAGTTACATAAATACTCTACAAATAGACCAGCAGGGCTTTTACAACCTATTGAAATTCCTCCCAAAATCTTTGCTATGATAGGACTAGATTATTGTGATCCCTTTTTGGAAACAGAAAGGGGTAATAAAAATTTGTTAGTTGCAGTGGATTACACGAGCAAATGGGTAGCGACAGAATCCACCACTGCGGCACGAACAATTGACTTCTTGAAGAATGATATCATATTGAAGGTAGGGGTAATTAAACAGTTACTCACTGATAGGGCTCCAGCATTTTTCTCACATGTACGTAGAGAATTTTGTAACGATTACGGCATCAAACAGGTTTATACAAGTAGGTATAAAAAGTTCTACAAAATGAATTAGTGGAACGAATGAATGGATGTATAGTACGATTATTGAAGATATTCGTAAATGAGAGTCATTCAAATTGGGATGATTTGGTTGGTGAGGTGGTGTTTGCGATAAATACTACAGTCTCCGCTGCTACGGGGCAGTCACCATATTGTATGTTGCATGGATTGGAAGCAACATTTGAAATTGGGGATAAATGGGGAAAAGCTCCATTTCAGGAAGACTTAAATGGAAAACGCCATTTGTAAGTTGAATGAAATACGGAAAAAGGTATTAAAATTTGAGTTGGGACAAGAGGTGTATAGAGTTAGGTACAACAAGAAGCCGGTTAACAGAGAATATAAGACAGGAGACCGGATAACTGTCTATATCCCTGTTACAAAGCTCGGTAGGTCTGCAGAGTTCCTTAAAAGAAATTTTGGGCCGTACCTAATCACCAGAAGACTGTCCGACTTGAGTTATGATGTGGCTACAGAAAGGGGTCTAAGGGTAGTGCATGTTTCTAGAATGAACGCCTTTTTAGGGGATAGTTCAGACATGAAACAGACAAGGCCCACTGGCATGACTCAGATATGTAGCGAATTAGAGGCCATTACAATTTACCGAGAAACGGGGATTGTAGGTCTAAAGGAAAAAGTAATGGAATTTGGTGCCCGTGGATTAGTCTTTGAAAGTCATGTGACATTTGAGGATATCCGGGAAATGAATAACAAGGACGGCCTTAGTTATTGGATATGGAAAGCAGACGTGCTCATATTATGTGGTAATGACGTTCTGAATAAGAAGAGCAATAAAAACTTATTCAAGGAATGTTGTCAAGATATATCGGGTTATAAGATTGAAGTAAAAGAGACTGTTAAAGCAGAATGGGGTAATTTGGTAAATCTCTGTATAAGTAGTACAATTAACCCATTCCAGCAGAAAGATTTGGCGGTCCTTATAACCGGATGTATGGAACCTCGAAAGGTATTTGATACGTTTAGCAACGTAGCGCGAAACGTAGGGTTGGCTCCTCCAGTTATACATTTATATGGTACTAAACGGTGACCATTGGTAGGTGCGTTAGGTATCTATATATACGCACTTAACAAGGCTGATGTTATATGAAGACGAACCATATGACACTTGACAGCTGATGTATATTTGGAGAGAATTTGTAAAAAGTATTGGCCCACAAATATTATTAAATATCTTTGAGGAAGTTAGTGGAAATACGGCCACATATGTTGATAGCTGTTGGGAAAGAATAGAACCCGCAGAAAGAGATAAGAGTGCACTCGAAGCAACTGATGAGGAAGATGAAGTCGACACAGATAAGGGAATTGATTTAAATCAGGAAGAAAAGTCTAGTGATTTTAATGAAGAATTAAAATCAGAAGGCTTACATGATACTCCGGAGTTGGTAAATAATGGTGAAAATGATTTAAAATGGGATAATTAGGATATCAATGATAAGAGTGATGAGGATATTGATAACCTAATTACCGACAATGAGGGTGACGACAAATATTTGTTAACCGACGATGAAGATGAGTTTGCGGGAGGAGCGGCCGACCCGAACGCAAAATCAGACTCACGTTTTGGTCGTCCTCATAAAACCACCAGGTTTTATGGCCAAAGAAAATAAGAAGTACTTATAGGGTTAAATGAAAATGAGAAATGTTAAGATTAAGATTTCGATTAAGAAATTAAATTACGAAACGGAAAAGTAAATAATATGTTATGAGTATTGATGTAAGAACAATTAGTTTAGAAAAAACTAAGTAAACGGTAAACGTCTTGTTAAAAATTTGGTTACTAACTAAAGTTAGGACAAAAGAAAGAATGATTTAGACCTATCCTTGGAATGTAAACTCTGTCAAATGTAAACGTGATGACTGTTACCGGGTGAGACGAGCTCAATGTAAAGCCTAGAATTCTTATACATGCAGGACTACGAAGGGCGAAGACACCTTTAACGATCCTATACGAAGGACATAATCCCATTTTCTTCAAAGTTCCCCAACTGCCAAAATTACTTCCCCAGCAAGCCTATGCAAAACAAAAACTGCTTATGTACCTTGAGAGTCCATAACCAACTATACGCGGAACCTAATTTCCCATGTGACAACACACCTTTGATTAAAGCACGAGTAATCCATAGCATCCCATCACAGTGGATCAGAATGGAGAATCTAAACATTTTCCGACGATAAGACGTCTTGGAATCGACCAGAATTTACCAATCGAAGCTTCGTGTTTAATTCAGAGTGGAATTACATCATGGCAAACATGTACTTTACTGTATCTTCCAGTATAAAGGACAACTTCGACTCATGGAGAAATTCTCTCAGGGATATTAAGTGGGCAACCATTCCCGATTGTCTGCCAGGAGAAGGTAGCAGTACATTTGCTCTGATAATTATATGGCTTACTATTTGCACCCTATTATTGGCTTTTCTAATAAACGAGAATACCCGGAAAACAACCTTCGTTGGAATGTTGGCAACAAGGATCAAAATGATTGAAGGCTACTCCATTATTGTCATTTGCCGACATATCTTGACGCATCTATCTGGCTCGTTCTCTTTGGAACGCTACGCCTTATTTATCTCAAGAAATACTGATACTGCAAGGACCAGATCAATTGGAGAGTATATAGCAGACTCTGGGAAGCAGAAGTGAGATAGCGACAACAGCAAACTCAGGAAGCCATTCGGCGTAGAGAACCCCTTCGTTTTGGCGATGCAGAATTAATGTTACACGAGGCCCGACGTCCTACACCTTTGGTTACAAAAAAAAAGGCTAAGTCTAAGGATATTCAGTCCAATAGCTTGGAGCAGTCTAAAAAGAAATACAAGTCACGATTTACAGGGTCAGGAAAGATATCTTTTGAATGTTAACGTAGAAAGTATGTTAAATGGTATGAAATGATTGAGATACTTACGATGTAGATGATTTCAACTAAAAATGAGTTTTATTCTACTCAAAAGGAAATTATGTCTATAGAATCACGGCTACACGAGTGTAAAGATTTGACACGTCTATGGGCAGTGACAGAACAAACGAGCAAAGAGAAAGCTGAGGACGAAACGACTTGGGACGAGGTCTTTCACGAGGCTACCCGAACACGACAATGGCTACCAGTTTGGACAGCTATTTCTTCACCAGTAAACGAGTGCTCGGTACGTACAACTACCAACGACTATGCTGGGTCCTCAAAGACTCCACCACTCCAGTCGTCCTCATGCACGAGATCGACCGCAACGTCGTCTACTCGTCCAAAGAAAACCTATACCCCGGCGAGTGTAATGACAGTGTCGCCCGGTTATTTCGATGTGGACACACTGTTAGTTAACCGTGGATGTTGAGGCATAAAAAGGTTAAAATGATATGTTTGTACGTCTGCCTTTTACGACCAGGGACTGGTCTTCGTAGGGGGGAAGTATTTGATACGCTCTTTTTAGCGTAGAAATAAGTATTTGATACGTACATAATAACGTAAGATTTTATGTAATGGTAGTAATGAGAATAGGATGTTAGAATGAACGTAGGAATGAGTACATGTACGCAAATAAACTTGCTGACCGTTGGCTTTAATAAAAATGTCCAGAGTTGGAAAAGTTCTTCTCTGTGTGTGTAGAGATTACCCTTTGGCTCCTCTCAGTCCGAGCGGATGAGAAGAGGAGGGAAATCTCTCCATGCGTAGGACGTTTATATATACAAGTTATTAGTGCGTAATAAGCTTGAGACCATTGTATTTTAGAGTGTAAGACATTTTCCCAGGGAAAACAACTTTTGATTTCAAAGCATGTTAGTACATAAGTGTAACCATAGTTACGGTCTTATAACCTTAGGGTTAGGAGGAAGTTGTTTTGTAAATAAGGGAGACAAAGTAATTTTGTTCCGGAGCTCATAAGATTTTACGAGGGTGAGGGTTATAAAAACTCCTTCCTAAGTACTGGGATCTGTCTCGGACAATGGGTTCGATCTTTACGATCGCAATAAATGTAAGTTACGATAAGACCTAAGATTAAGAAAGTAATTGAAACTGATATTGCTTATGTATGTATTGCCATGTGTTTAAATGCAAAGCAATCTCGAACCGGCGCCAGGCTGGCGGGGTTGGAACTTGGTTTCGGCCAGATGGTCCGGTCATAAAAATCTATTCAATTGACTTCGGATTTTGAGAGTACGGTTGCGGCCGAGTATAAATACCCCAGGAAAATCTTACAGATTCACAGTCGATCTGAACACGCCGATCCGAAACGCTGTCCTCTTGGACTCTCTCTCTCTCCCTCTTCGTATAGCACTCGGGTTTCGGTTTTCTCCCTTTTTACTCCCATTTTATCAAAAATACTCTTGCTCTCAGAATCGAGTAGTTTTTCTGAAAGATAGCCTTTACTCTCAGAAGAGGAAGGATTTTACCACAGCTCTTCAGGCTGGTGGATTGTATTTCGAGAAATTTTGAGAAAACATTTAGAATTTTGATAGGAATTTTGGGAAACCTTTTGGGCAACCCTTTGATAACTTGTAATAGGAATTACACTTGAACTTTTATAACTTTATTAACTTTGTAGTTAGATTTAGAGAAGGTCTTCTTTGAATTAATATTTTTAATCAGAATTAAATCTTAGTGTTAACTTATAGTTTAGAAAATCAAACAAAGATATTATTAAGTTCCATTTTTGTATTTGTCTAAAGTTAAATAAAATCTCTTCAACATTTGAGGAACCAAAAGTAAACTTGAGGGAATTCATAGTACGTTATTTCCACTCAACTCAGACCCCTAACACAAAAGTAAAGTTCATAAAGGGACTCAAAATCACGATTTACACAAGCAAAACATTTAATCCAGAAATCAGGAATATTTTTACAAAATCCTTGCTAAATAATTAATACTAAAATAATTGCTCCACTTGCCTAACGGTGGTATCCACAAGTTTTGAGATATATTTGATTTTGAATTCGGTGGAATATTTGTGCACAAACTGTGCTTCGCCCAAAACTACGCGGACAATTGTAAAAAAGTTACAGAATTTGACGTCGTTCGCAATTGTGCAGCATAAACCAATGTCATTGCTCACATTTGAGGGATAAAATTTACCATCGTCTATTCCATCAACTTATGTGCAAACCAGTGTGCACAAATTTGACAGGATTTTTCCCACAATTGTTCAAATCTTTCCTATCAGAGAATAATCTGGGGAATGGTTTTCTTATGCATGGGATTTTAATATGTTCAATATGTGCTTGTGGGGTGTAAATGATTTCTTGTCACCCTTTAGGAAATCATTTTACAATTAGTAATGTAAAACGTTGCCGTTTTGTTTTGAAATTTAAACTGTAAATAATTTCTTAATTTTTTCATTATAATTTAGGATGAACACCTAACAACAGACGATAAATACAGCTTTAATGGAATATTTAAGGTCTTCGGTCCCCAATGGTTCACTGATTCCCTTAAATTCACAAATGATGAAGAAAAGCACTATCTGTGTAAGAACAACTTCGATGATTACCTAGGCAAGTTTAATGTGCATTTACTTATTCACTCAAACAACTAATTTACAATTAAGTACTGCGGAGTTGGATTGCTTAGTTTATGGAGCATTGACAGATAATTCAAAAACTTAAGCAAAAGATTACATATTGACATTAATTTTGCAAATATAATAGTTTCTCGCTTGTTCGGAATTTTTTGTTGAGTTGAATTACAACAGGTCACAGATTTTTAAATATTCCAGATAATTTGCTGAACGTGTGGGAGAAACTAAAAAACAGTGAGAAATTCGTCAAATCTCCGGAGTTTGGAAATGCATTTATGGACTTCGCCAAATTCTATTTGGAAACAATTGTTTTGGATTATGTAAGTTTCATTTTAAAATAATGTTAGGAAATTAATTTAAAAAATTGTCCTTTAATATTTTAGAACTCTTAAACAAATCGATTTGAATTTTAGTATTACCCTGAAGTTACATTTTTCCGCATATCTTTCGTCGTTATTTTCCTATTTGATGCTGACAAGAAGATCTATGATAACTACAACAGCCGTATCGAACCAGCATTTCAGAATGCGTTGAAAGAACTAAAACAGAAATGCAAATCAAACAGACGATTTGTCCTTGAAAAGTAAGTGTTTAATGTCCTTGGTGTTTGCATACTCTGGTCACGTGTTACGAGGGAAACACGTTTCTCATTTACATACAATTGGATGTAATGGACTTCCGTTACATCAAGGAAATGAAGTTAAAAACAAAGGGTGGAAGGGTATTTGACGACTACTGTTGGGTAAAACTGACTAATTGCATGAAAATTGACTAAAAGGAATCTTGTGACCTTCAGTAACTCATAATGGATTAAATGCAGTCGAACTAATGGGACATATCCGTCCAAAATACATAATATTTATCATTATGTGTTACAAACTGCAATGTGGATTTAGATTGTAAAATTCCCTTTAAAAGTATTGTTCGGTTATGACACAATTTCAAAATCAGTTGAATAGTTCTAATTTATACTGGTGTTGTTTTTCGAACCCATAGGATCTGTCTTTTGAAGCGTAATGACATCATTACACGTTGAGAGGGTGACTTTATGCAACTTCTTCACTGAATGTTTTTAAACTTCAAATTGCTCCAAAATTCTGAAGCAACAAAATCCAAGGAAATGATTTTGATACTTCCTTAAGACGTTCACTATCAGTTATAGTTTCTTGTGTTACTCGCAGCCATGCATTGTCCCAGAATAGTCCCCAGAATTAAATACGCTAGATTGGAATAATAGCCACCAAATCTAGAGTGTATCTAACGAGGTATGTATTTCTCCAGTAGCAAATAATTTCTAGCACAACATAGCACGCCTTACAATTAAAACTCCCAAAGTCACTTTATACAGGTCATTACGACAAGAATTTGCTACGGGTTATTTTCGAGTATAAATGATCCAGGTTTTTTCATATCGTTTAGAGCGGTATGTATGTGGAATTGAATGTGAAGCAGAAAAACTGGATACATTTTCGATACAAATTAATGTGCACTAAATTTCAACAAAGCAAACTAAAGTTCGTAAACAACTAAAACCATAATCGACTGTAGGTACTTAAATCTAATTGAACCACTATATTGTTCTTTTTAGATAACACGCATTAATTTATTTTTGTTAGGACATTAAACAGAAAATGCATTTAGCCCATTTTATTTGTTTTCCAACAATATACAGGGTGACCATCGTCCATCTTCCTCCTTATATTGCCCCCAAGGTAGTGATTTAGAGCATACTAGATTTTTTAGTTTGCAACAAATTCTTTTCCAGATTTTCTAAAAAACAATTTTCATTGATTTGGCGCAATATTGAGGTTCATCAAGGCTCGAAAATGATTTTCCTGAAGATCAATCACTTGTTTCTTTTAATACTTTATGTTTTTTGAGTGCCTGGAAAAGTCATATGCACAAGAGCGGGGGAAGTGTCTGGTAGTATAAAATCGTCAGAATGTTCGAAATCTCATCGTATCCAAATACTCGGCAGTCATGGTTAGGTGTGAGTAGGGTATATCGATTTGGAAATGCCCGGAATTTTGGGCAACTTGCCAAGTATGCCGGGCAATGTTTGTTAATTCAAGTAACTGGAGTGAATTTTTCGTGTACTTTCAGAAGGTACCGTTAAAAAACCTAAACAGTAGATTGCACAGGTAGCGAGGAATCTGCTTCACTTGATTTTTTTTTTGAAATTGAAAGAACGTTTTCTTCAAAACTGAAGATTCAGTGAACTAATTTAAACAAAATATTGGGAAAAATTTACGTTGGCAGGAAATGTATCTTACGATAAGATTATTAAGAATACGTTGTAACTAAACATTTTTTTTATCTAATGTTTTAATTTGCAGAGATGCAGGAAATCTGTTCTTATAGATAGTTTCTTGTTTTTGAAAATATGTCAAACCACGGCAGCAAATTTGAAGTCAAATTATTGAATTCAAAATGAAAGAATTAATTGCATTTGCTTTTACCAAATATTCCAAGCACGCTGAGGAATGCCCCTCCAGCACTATTAAATAGCAATTTATCGTTTTATCATAGAAGTCATGGCTGTTATAAAAATATTTAATAACACTTAAATTGAAATTTTCCTTTTTAAAAAAACGTGAAATATAAAACAATTGAGGGCATTGCTTTTTCCCTGGCACCAGATTTCCGGTGACAATTGACTTCAGTGTCACATTTCGTTTCTTCGAAATTTTGATTTGAGCTAAGCAACAGCACGCGCAAATATTTACGACCAAAACATTTCAAAGTGGGAAATGTCGAAGTTTACTTTCTCAGTGTTATTTATCATAAGAAATTTCGGTTAACACTTTAAATTCACATTTTATTATTGTTACCACTGTTAACGAACTTTTATACCAACACACATTGTTGGAGCATCATTTTCCGCAAAAAACAATCATCCACGTACTATTTACAATCTGGAAAACCACCTCTGAACACCTTGGACGTTTTTTGAATGTAGAACGAGAGTAATAATTGTAAAAGTGGAACAGGAATCCAAATTTCACTCTTCCGATGCATTGAACCACTTGAGTTTCAAAACCTGAAATTATCGAGGAAACAATTTAAAGCGCTAACGTTTCATGTCAGAATGACCGCTCAAGCTTTGGTCATAAAGATTGTAAACTTTTACTTTGAGTTCAAACCAAAAATTTAACTGAAAACATAAAATAAAATTTGAATGAACATTTGAAGCTTGATTTTAATTTGAAACTGGAGAATCACTTCCAATTTGATGTAGAACTTTTTTTCAGATTAACATTAAGTGAAAAAAGAAGGCGTTTGAAAGAATTTCACGTGAAGGTAGAAAACTGTCAGTGGAAACCGAAATGGGCGACGGACTTCTTGGAATTCTTAACCACACCCGCATTAGAAGCATTATTTCTCGGAGATTATGATTTGTCCGAACTCCTTGAAGATTCTTACGTCATTGAACTGTACAATTTAGTAAGTACCAAGTGAAATAAAATCTATAATCTGATGCATGTAAAATCATAATTTAGATAAATTAAATGTTGTTGCTGAAGCGATAAAATGACCTGCAGAAAGTGCTGTAAAAGGCATGCGCTTGTAGACTATTAGCTAACATGTTGTCTCTGAGGTTTTGCTCGAATTTTGTTTCCAAAAGACTTCTCCCTGTAGTAGAAACGCTTTTAAATTATTTCTATTTTTAAAGTTTTTTGGAAAGGATTTTATTGTTTCTACGTATAAAAAGTTCAGAGAATATCTTGCGATATATAATCCGATTTATCGTCTGCAATTTGGTAGCTTTTGGGCAAATGGAATATTTCAAAAACTGTTATCATTCAAGGCAAATGTTGTACTAACTGCAGAATTTTAAATACACTAACGCTGCGCTTAAATTCTTCTTGGAATTCAAGGCGTACAGGGTGACCTAAATCTATTTTCTCCCTCTTATCTTAAATAAGGAACAAAACAAACGATTCCAACATTTTAAAAATAATTGATTTTTGCAAACAATTTTTCATTATCTTGTCAAAAATCGATGCCGCATCTCTGAACAAGGTGATGCAATGTCGAGAGTTTTTAGAATTGTCGGCATTGAAAATATTTGCTCACGTGCAAAATTATTTCTGGAATATCTTTTGACGTCACTTGCTTTATATACAAATAGCTTTGCAGATTATAGGATCTCAGGGGAGCTTTTCCTACTTTGCAATTATTTATCATAAGCTCGTGAACGATACAAAGCGGGTAATTTCTAACCAAATTGTTGGTCACCGATGTGCGGACTTCCATCATTAGAGGTTCATGGCCAAAGATTTGGAAAAACTGTCTACAGAACGTCTTGGTACCGACATTGGTCAAAATTGACCAAAAGTGGATCCATGTCTCAGATTACCCCATATTGGTCAGAGGTGTTTTCATGTTCGCAGATTGTTTGGATTGTTGGTTACAGCGTAATATTTAGTTTCAATGCTGGCTAAGGTAGGGTAAGCAAAACGAGTTTTTTAAAATATTTGCTGTTTTGAATCCGCAAAATCACTTAGGTTGAATGAATAGTGGGAAATATCCGTTGAAGGAACCTGAGGTGAAAAATGACTGTTTTAAGGACTTCTTACTTTAGTTTTCTGGTTTTCAAAATATCTCGTTCTCGTATTTTTTCCAAAACAGATAACGAGACAAAAGAAGATTTTAAAACCAACGATATATGCATTACTAACATTAAATAATTTTAATTATTTTTCCCAAAAATTAAATGTTGCTGGTTGTAGAAATATAGAACTGAATATATTTAGACACAAATGATTGCTTCCTGTAATTCCCCTAACGTGGAGAATATTCGACTTGTGGAATATACAGAGTTTCCAATATCATTGTGATGCCCATTTTACAGATAAGGGATAAATGAAATGCTTTAGCCGAACTTGACCTTAACTTCACCCAAACCTGACATGGCTTAACGTTCGTCAGAAATTATTTCAGCATGAGTTTAGCACAGTTAAGTAATAAAAAACCTTTAAAACCACAAAGACCAGCAAACCTGAACTCAAAAACCAAATTCAAGAATTCAAACTTGAACTCAAACTCGGAATTTAGGTTTGGAAGTTGAAGCCAAACTCGATCACAAACTTCAACTCAAACTTTAAACTTGTTTCTACACTTGGAGTAAAACAAGAAAATCAAGTCTGAAACTTGATGCAAATTTTAAACTCAAAAATGCGTATCAAAACTCAAACTTGAACATCAATCCCAAACTTGAACTTCAATTTGAAACTTGAATTTCAATCTCAAGCTTGAATTCAAATCTCAAGCTTGAATTCAAATCTCAAGCTTGAATTCAAATCTCAAGCTTGAATTCAAATCTCAAGCTTAAATCAAATCTCAAGCTTGAATTCAAATCTCAAACTTGAATTGAAATCTCAAGCTTGAATTCAAATCTCAAACTTGAATTGAAATCTCAAGCTTGAATTCAAATCTCAAACTTGAATTTAAATCTCAAGCTTGAATTCAAATCTCAAACTTGAATTGAAATCTCAAGCTTGAATTCGAATATCAAACTTGAATTGAAATCCCAATCTTGAGTTCAAACCCCAAACGTGATCCCCCACCGGATCTCAAACTTGATCTCAATTTTGATCTCAAACTTGATCCCCAACTTGATCTCACACTCGTGCTCAAACTTGATCTCAAACTCGAGCTCAAACTTGATCTCCAAATCAAGCTCAAACTTGATCTGAAAGTTGATCCCCAACTTGATCTAATATCGAACTCAAACTTGATCTCAAACTTGATCCCCAACTTGATCTCAAACTCAAAATTGAAGCCAAGCATCATGCTATGCTTGAAACCACACTTGAACGCTAACTTGAAATTAAACTTGACCTAAAAATTAAAGAATTTCAAAGAAGCATCCAAAATAAATTTGTGAGGCTAAAATGGATTTCTTTTTAGAAGAAGTGTTTTTCCGAAGTTTGTTTGATTGTTTGAGGGAGATTTCTGAGAGGTGGACAAATATGGGCTGATGGAATGCGGGGCAGAATAAACGGGATGCGTTTTTGCGGTGACCTTGTACTTGAGAATGGATTGAATGATATTGGGAAATGTACAAGGCTTGATCTGTGAATGGTACGACTTCGCGACCATTTCCAAGCCTCGTAATAATCAGGATAATTTGGGAATTTGTGGAAATTTAAATGAAAATACGTCGACTTTTGCAGAATAATGAAACACTCCTGGAGATCCTTACACTTAAAAATTAACTTGACCTCACACTTGAAGTTAAACTGAAACTCAACAAAATATCAAAACTTCAATTTTATAACAAATTGCAAAGAACTTCAAATTTGAAGCTGGTCTTCAAGAAGCTCCGTATTTATTTGTTTGACTACTATTGTATGATTCGGTTTCTTCGAAACGCA
Source organism: Allacma fusca (assembly GCA_947179485.1). Taxonomy (NCBI): domain Eukaryota; kingdom Metazoa; phylum Arthropoda; class Collembola; order Symphypleona; family Sminthuridae; genus Allacma; species Allacma fusca. The sequence continues at coordinate 80,254,973 of OX359245.1, read as the reverse complement.
TCAGACTCGATATTATTTTACATCGTTCTTTAATAATTACTTTTACAACTTTTAATTTTCTTGATTTCTTGCCTTACCGAAAATAACTGACTGTCCGGATGACAAATGTCAAGATTTGAAGCTGGGAGATATTCTGACCGGTGGAACGAACGGAACTCTCGGAAATTTTTTATTTCGCTGTTCAGTTCGATCTGTTCTGGTCCCGACAAACTTCGCTGGCCGATAAACCTCTTCTGGACTTGGACTGAATCGATGTCACTTCGAAACAAACGAAATTACTTCGATGCAGTTTCGAGTCACATCAAAGTTAATTCAAAGCAGCTTTGAGTCACATCAGAGTTGGTTCGATGCATCTTCGAGTCACCTCAAAGTGGTTTCGATGCAGTTTCGAGTCACATCAAAGTTAATTCGATGCATCTTCGATCAAAGGCAAAATTATTTCGATGGAGCTTCGATTCGAAGCAAAATTATTTCGATGGAGCTTCGATTCGAAGCAAAATTATTTCGATGGAGCTTCGATTCAAAGCAAACATGTGTCGATGCAGGTGGGATCAAAAGCAAAATTATTTCGATGCAGCTTCGATTCAAAGCAAAATTATTTCAATGCAGATTCGATTCAAAGCAAAGTTGTTTGGATGCCACTTCGATCAAAATCAAAATTAATTCAATGCAGCTTCGATCAGAAGCAAAATTAATTTAATGCAGCTTCGAACAGAAGCAAAATTATTTCGATGGAGCTTCGATCAGAAGCAAAATTATTTCGATGGAGCTTCGATTCAAAGGAAAGTTGTTTCGGTGTCGCTTCGATTCAAAGGAAAGTTGTTTCGGTGTCGCTTCGATTCAAAGGAAAGTTGTTTCGGTGTCGCTTCGATTCAAAGGAAAGTTGTTTCGGTGTCGCTTCGATTCAAAGGAAAGTTGTTTCGGTGTCGCTTCGATTCAAAGGAAAGTTGACTAGATGGAATTCGGATTAAAAACAAAAACATCTCTGTTTCTTATTTTTAAAATATTAAACTTTAATTTTTCGTAGAAACAAAGTTGTCTAGATACAAGTTTCATTCAAACTAATACTGTCCCTCCAATTTAGATTCTTTAGAAACTTAAACGCTCTCGATGGATTTTCGAATCAAAGCAAAATGACACATGTCCGTTTTTAATGTTATTCGGCTTTGCTCGACCCAATCAACAATCTGAGCATTTCATGTACATATTTTTTTTGTACACGCAATTTTTTTTGGACTGCGACCTATGCCACACAATGTTATTTTTTGAGCAAATTTTCATTCCATTCAATGTTAATTTCAGACAGTTTCTACATTCTGCTGCTATGCACTTTTACTAACGCAACCACTGCTGTGGTTTAGTTTTTAGTGAATCTGAAAAAAACCAATTTTTATGACAAAACATCAACTATGAAAATGTGTTACAACATTTTAAACACCTAATGATTTACTAATTTTATTTGGAGAATTCGGGCTTTTATTAATTTTGCCAGGTAATTGTCTGAAAAATATGCAAACATTACAAACGAAGCAAATTCAATGTTTCTTCCTTCATTTTTTTGGACTCATACTGAATTAATCTTTGAAGCTATGTTAAAAATATTTGTTCTTTTGTCTGCGACAAAACGATGTTTTAAATTATTAATATTTTCAACGGTTTTTAAGACTAAATGCTACTGTTTTCAATTAGTAAAATCCCAAACCATATTTGGATTTGAATCGATTTATGGGTATCCAATTTGACAGGTTTTCGAACAATGGAACTACTGCAACGTTGAAATCAATGAAAGTAGGTACATTTTGACTGATTTTGTTGCAACTGCAGAGATTCGAAAGTACTTTGGCGACTCTTAAATGCTTCTAGAACAGAAATGATTTTACGCAATATTTTTAGAATGGCTATAATAACGTTATCCGAATCTTATAGGAGTAATGTTTTGGTATGTTGATCGTAAGGAATTATTTTGTTAACTGCAAAGTTGTTTAAGTCTGAAAATCGAATTTACTTGTCGAAATTTTTTTTTAAATACTCGTATTTTCTAAAAACCACAATAAAGAATTGCGGGGGACCCCGACGAAACCACAGCCGTAGCTTTATTTGTTTAACAGTTTGCCCCTTTGAATTGTTATGACATTTTGTTAGGTTCGTACGCGCACAAAGATTATGTCAACTCGCCTGTATTTGCGCAAGAAATCGTTTCAAAATTTAAGTTTCCAAATCGTAAGTGTGGGTCCCCAGTTAAGCTTTAAATCGTCACCGGCAAATCCTCCGTGAAATATTTAGTCACGAAAGTCCACGAACAATCATAATTTGCAATACATTGCGATCTCAACGTGTGTAGGGTGTCCCATTTCTAATTTCACCTCTTTAGGTCAGAAAACGGACAGAACATGCGATTCCTCGAATTTAAAGGTATTTCGTTTCTTCGAAATTTATTTCATTGACAAATAGATTAAAACTGAAGCCGCGGTTCTCAAGCATGTGACACTAAGTTGAGTTTTTGTGCGGATTGTCTGCTTTGAAAATATTGTAAATTAATTCGCGAATTTATTTTGAGACTTTATCTTAGCGTGGTGAGGAATCCAAGAGTTACTTTCAGAATTGTGGAGACGACCCGTGGGAACAAAGTTTGGGGAAATTCATCTTCACCAGTAAAGATTTTTTATGCAAAATGTTCGTCCAACAGGAACTAAGAGAGTTATGCGAAGTTAAAGAATTGCTTTAAAAAGTTGAAATTAACAACTTCTTGGTTTCAGCGTGTGCAAATATTCGTTTGTTCTTAGACTGCAATTCTTAAGCTAAGTACGTGATAAGTATTCGACGGAATTGAATGAAATTTCAGACAACACGGACGTTTTGAAATGTTTTTATGAAAGAAGTTCTGCTTTCTGGACTTTTGCACCTAAAGATTAATTTCCCCAAACTTACTCTCTTGCCACGTCCACAGTTCGCAACCCCGGAATTTGTTGGATAGCTCCTGCAAAAGCGCGTAGAAATATTAAAAGACGAGCGTCGACAGTTCAGAAATAAAAATTCTGTAAGACTAATTTGTAAAGCTGATAATCTTAAAAACATCTCGACTTTCCTTCATGTATTTGGGAACTGTGAGAATAATTTTTAACGCTGATCACAATTTCGTTGAATCTGGAAAAGAATTTGATTTTAATTAAGGAATCACAGATTTTTGTTTTTTGTGCCTAATTTGAGCAATGGAGAAAAATAGAAATGGGATAGAAACGCTGGTCACGCATGTAACATTTAATTTCAATCCTGGCCAAAATTGGGTTCAGAAAAATGTTTTGAAAATTATTGGTTTTTGTTATTCCGGTAAACTCCTTCGGATGAATGAATAGTGGATAATATTCGGGGAAGAAACCTCGGGTTACTTATTTCGGGTAGTCAAAAGCCAGGCTAGCGGCTGTGAACGTTTTTACTGATTAAAAGTTCAAGGAATTAGTTGACATCAATTTTGTCTAAAATGAATTCATGGCAACATTTTTGACCAATGGACGTGGTCAATAAATCGCATGTGACGAATATTGACAAACCTGTTCCATGGATTCTTTTTTGACTAGGAAAAAACAATAATAGCTGTGAAAGTAGTAGTTATTAAAAATAGTCAACAAATGAGACTAAAAAGACAAGCCAAACTTTTGGCCAGAACTTCCAAGAATGTAAAACAAGTTTCAAACAAATCAAAACCGCTCTTTTAAACTCTTCTCAACAACCAATCTTTTTAAATCATTTTGATCGGAACGGTGTGGGACACATTTTTTACAGCCCCGTGTCGTATCAAATCTGTTTCTAGTTGAAATTGTTTTTTATGGTAGTTTAAACACCTGTGCGTTAGGGTTTAATGAAATTGAGCCACGTCAGGATATTTTGGAAAAATTAGTATTTCGAATTTTCTATGTTTCAATCAAATGGGGATTTTTCCGTAAATCCTTTACAAAAATCAAAAGTTCGAACAACTGTCCAATGCGTTTGTCAGTTTAGATATGGTGGAACAGAAATGGTAACAAATTTGATACAACGTGTTGGAACTAAATGTTTTTATTATAAAAGTTCAATTGGTTATATATTATTAGTCGGGGTATTAAAAACAAACAAAAATCATAAAATTCCATGGAAATACACCAACGCAATTCTGTAGTCAACGTCAAAATGCGTACCAGTAACTGAACTCACACTTTGCAAGTGAACATAACGCACCTCCCGAAATACTTCATCTGCGTTACTTAGAATTAAAAGATATCAAAAGACAAAAATATGCAGGAGATTTTTCCAAATGACAACTTTTGTGCAATCGCTCACACAAACGACATTGCCAAGGGATAAAATTAATGACCTCGTGCTTTGTGTTTTGTTCATTCAGGAAAACTACCCTAAACAAGAGAGAGAAGATAGCTTTCTTGATAAAATATTCAATAAGTGGGGTGTGGATGGGTTTACTGCCGCCCTTAACTTTAGAGATAATACAAACAAATACAATTGGAAGGACATTGAATTATTTGGAAACTACTTAGGCAAGTTGAATCTGTTAAACATTTTGCACACAATGCATTTTGAATATTTCGATTTTATAAATCATGAAACATTTTTTAATTCATCGTCCTAATAATTTGAACTCGTGCAAAGTATCCCATGAATTTTTAATTATTTCTGATTCAATTTTGTAATATTTTAGGGAATTTATTGACAGTCTGGAAAACCGCAGGAAATTTTGAAACATTTGCAAAGTCTCGAGATTTTGTAAATGAATTGATTCGCGAAGGAAAACTCTGGCTGGAAAATATTTTATTTGAAAGAGTTAGTTTCGTTTTGTTATTCCTAAAGTAATTTAACATGGTTTCATTTTCTGCTTCAAATGCTAAAACAATTGATTTCAATTCTAGGGATGCGATTTGAAAGCATATTTGCGTCTATCAACCGTCGTGATTTGCTTATTTGATGCGGACGAAAAGATTTACGACGAATTCAACGTCAGTTTGGAGCCATTGTTTGAGGAATCATTAAATCAATTACAACAGAAAATCAAAACACGTCCCGAGTATCTCTGGTACGCGTAAGTATTTCCTGGATTTGGAGTTTCCGTTCTCCTGTGACAATAAATTTTTAATTACTGAAAATTGTTCTAAAAATAAATTGTCACTGCATTATTCATAAATGAGCTCTCTCTATACAAACAGCGTATTGACAAATATAGTAATGTATTTAGATAGTGTTTGCATGAACTGTCATGTTCTTTGACGTCCATTTTAAACCCCCACAAAAAAGTATTGTAATTGATTGAAACTATTTGAAATGCTATTTAGATTCAAATGGTACAAAATACCGTTGAAAGAATTCCAACAAAAGATAGAAAATTGTAATCGGAAACCAACATGGGCGTTGAAACTCTTGGAATTCATCAACCCTCTCTCTGAACTATTAACTGGTGATGGTAATGTTGAATCTGACACCTCGTCCGGAGAGTCATCATACGAATCAGAAAATGATGAATGAATCACCGGGAACTCATCGGAAGCGAAGAAACCACGCTTGGATTTACTGGAATAGTAATTTTGTATGAATTGTAATGTGATGCAGTCTTCGATGGTCATTCAGGGTTGACAAATTGCAAGAAACCAAGAAAACCTTTTGATTTTCACCATTTTTTAATTGCCAACAAAATTACAAACGTATTTTGCTATTTTTTGAAATCCCAAAAGTTGTTTGAAAATCCTAAAATGATTTTGACATTTAAAAATAATTGAATTCTTTTTAATTCGAGTGTACATTCTAAAACAGAAAAATACGAAAGGGCAATTGAAGTCAAACTTCACAATAAATTATTTTTAACAGCAAATAAACGTTGCTGATTTTAGAAAAATAAATAGAATTCAGGTATATTCAAATGTTTGCTTATTGTAATTCCCATAATACAAAGAATATTCAACTTGTGGATTATACAGGGTGTCCAAAATCGTCTTGTTACCTATTCCCCAGTGAGTAGATAAATGAAGTTCTTTAACCACCCTTGACCTTAGCTTGACCTAAACCTTACATGACTTAACATTGGTCAGAAATCACTCCATCATGAGCTCACCATATTTAAGTAATAAAATCCTTTAATAAAACAAGCATGTGCAAACTTGAAGTCCAAACCCAAATTCAATAATTCAAACTTGATCACCAAATTCAAAATGCCTCTACACTTAGAGTCAAACAAAAAATTCAAATATCAAACGTATGCTTAAATTTCAAACTGAAATTCAAACTTCAAACTTGAACTTCAACCTCAAACTTGAACTTCAACCTCAAACTTGAACTTCAACCTCAAACTTCAACTTCAACCTCAAACTTGAACTTCAACCTCAAACTTGAACTTCAACCTCAAACTTGAACTTCAACCTCAAACTTGAACTTCAACCTCAAACTTGAATTTAAATCTCGAAATTGAACTTCAATCGCAAACTTAAATTCAAAACTCAAACTTGAACTTCAATTTCAAACTTGAATTCAAATCTCAAACCTGAATTCAATTCTCAAACCTGAATTTAAATCTGAATTCAATTCTTAACCCTGAATTTAAATCTCAAACTTGAATTCAATTCTTAAACCTGAATTTAAATCTCAAACTTGAATTCAATTCTTAAACATGAATTTAAATCTCAAACTTGAATTCAATTCTTAAACATGAATTTAAATCTCAAACTTGAATTCAAATCTGAAACTTGATTTCGAATTTCAAAATTGAATTATCAAATTTGCTGACCAGCTTGATCCCAAACTTGATAATAAAATTAATGTAAAACTTGAATTTAAACTTACACTCGCCCATCGTCTTAAAGCCAAACATCATACAAACATTGAAAATATACTTGAACTCCAAGTTGAAGACAAAGTGTTAATTAAAAATAAAGAATGTCAAAGAAGCGACCAAAATAATTGTGTGAAGCGGAAACGGTTTACTTGTGAGAACAAGTGTTTTTTCGTGGGATGTTGGATTGTTTGCTTGAGATTTTGGAGATATTAAAAAATATGGGCTCATGGAATTAGAGACAGAAGTTTTATTCGTATTTGCGGTGACCCTGTAAATGAGAATGGATTGAATGATACATATTGAGAAATGTAAAGGCGTCCGAATGTGTCTAAGCCGCCCTCCAGTTCATTTCCAGACCTCGTGCAAATCAGGATAATTTGGGATTTTGAGGAAATGTGAATGGAAAGACGTCAACAGTCCGCCTCTGATTAATGATGCCGGAGTTGGAAAACCATTACACATTCATTATTCTAAGCCATTACGCCACACTTCCCTCAATACTAAAACCAAATCTCCTTTTCATTCCTACAAAGTCCAAACTCTTTTGGCACCTCATAGAATAGTAGTGTGAATATTTTAAACCCAGTTCGCTCATCAACATTCAAGCAATCTCAAATGGTTGTAATAGGCGAGAGCTCAAGTGTAAAAATGCATCAAGTTCGAGCCTCAAATGACTTGGAAAGCCACACTTGACCCAGTACTTAACGTTAGGTTAAATCTGGATTTGAGGTGCAATAATTAAAATCATGAGATCAAATGACTACAATATAAATAATGTCACCAGATCACCAGCCAGATCTCAACATTTAACAAAACTTACACTTGACTTCAAACATAAACTTGACCTTACAGTCGATGAATTATTTAAGCTTATATTGGGATTCAAATATTTAATAGATTTTTAACCGGGACTTGGCTTGAAATTAATATCTACTTGACTTCAAATACAATATGTGGAATTAAATTACATCTTCGATTGAACCTCGTACTTGACCTAAAACCTTCATTTCATCTAAAACTCGTACTTAGCCTCAAACTCAAACTTCACCTAAAATTTGAACTTGATTTTAAAATTCCAGTTGCACTTGAATTCTTGATCAAAAGCTAGAAATTTCACTTGAGTCCGTACTTGAAATAGAGCTTGAAGAACCTCCGCAATTCCAAGTCCTTTTTTCACAATAAAAAGCTCCCACTCGTAAATCTACTTCAAATTCCTCACTCGACCCCTACTTGACCTTTACATCCCGCCATTTTTAAACGCTCAAGACTGAAATAATAAATGACGAACACCAACTCTTATCACTGAATGTTTGAGAAACTTCGGGGTATTTTCCGATGTGTACTGGAGCTTTACGTTCTGAGCCATCAAAAGCAAGAAGCGCTCATAGCTTACAATAATTATTTGATTTAAAAACAATAAGAAACTGCAGTCCACAGTCACAATTATAAATGTATACGACGAATAAAACATGATGCCCAACGCAATTAAGTACCCACTTCTAACGGCAGATCATACGAAATCCAAATCAAAAGGAATTTCAACACCAAGGATCACTGAGCAGCGTGAAACGAAGAAGGGAGGAATTCCTTTAGTGACACTTAACATCCCGTGGTGTATGAGTTTTATCGTTTTACAGGAAAGAAAGGAAACTCACCCATTTCATTAGCAGTAAAATCTCTCTTAAAAATATCGTTAAAGTCAGTCTCCCTTCTAAGTAAAAAAATCGTAAATTGCAATCGGTTCAACGACAGCTCAATGAGACAAGCTTCGTATGCGTTTAACATGAGCATAAATGAAAATTAATTTCGCAGCAATTTGTTTTTAATGAGCGAAATTTTTCCGACTTTCTCAGAAACTGAAATATTTGAACTGGTTTGCATACGCGCATGTAAATATTTTGAAGTGAATTTTAAAACCCAATCCCAGTTTGTATGATGACTTGCGTTTCAAAAATTGGAAAAGTCGAAGTGGTTTGCATAAACATGTTCCGGGAAATGTGCAAGGGAAAGGTAAAGCGTAAATTGTGTTTTTGAAGTTTTTCAAAATTTTTCCAAACATCGGAAATTTCAGAATGGTATTAAAGTTTGTAGTTCAAACTAGAAAAATCTAGTTTTTGGTGACAATTTATTTTTTAACCATGCACTTTGATTTTAATGAAAACTAGGATACATTTCCCGCACTATTTTTTCTATTTCAAAGTTTTATTCTTTTTAAAACAGAGGTTCGTTAATTGTTTTAAAATTGCAACTAAAATTAAAAATAACTTGCTGCAAAGAACTTTTTCTTGGAAAAATTTGATTCACCACTACGTGTTGTCTACACTTGCTCTTAAAGGTGAAGAAACTAACTTCAATTGTTACTTGTTCAAAAAAGTTACTGAGCATCATTCATGAACTGAGGTTGTCATTTATACGTCATTTGATTCAAATAAACATTATTCAGGAGACGATCTTTGTACATCTGTCAGGAAAATCATTTCTAAATTTCTCTGCTGAATCTTGTGTCCATGTAAAAAGGTATTCAAACATCGTCAGGGTAAAGTCGAAAACAAATTTGAAGCATTAATAGCGCGTTTTAATATTTTTAAATATTTTTTTTCTAACGGGGATTTGGAAATTTGAATATGACTTGCAGATTTACATGTTCTGGGAAATGTATAAACCAAATTTAAAGCGCATATTTAGATTTTGATTTTTTTTAAATATTTCAAACTTTTTCGAAATTTCGGGAATTGAAGAAATTTAAAGTGGTTTGCGGGTCTACAAGGTCAGGGGTTTGTGTTGGGCAAGTTTGTTTTCACCTGAACTTACTGGTATAGAAACCATTGTGTCAAAATGTTCTTAATGCTTTTACCTGGAGGAAATACTCAACGGGACCTGGGATTAGTGGATATTTCTAAAAACGGGGAAGCTAATGGGATCAAGCGAACTTTTCCAATCTGCATTTTACAGAGTCAAATTGAGATAACTTCAATGTCGAATACATGTGTGGGCTTACTTATGGGAAGGAGTGGGCGTGACCATTCGTGACGTATTCCAGAACTAGATGTCTCTTCCACACTGAAATGCAAACAGAGTTCTTCTTCTCAAGAGAACGTCAATTGTTCTTTGGTAAAGGGAAACTAAATTTTAATTCCACTTATAACTTAAATTTCATTTTAAACTTAAACCCAGCTTCAAAATCAAAATAGGATGACTGGAAAACGAATTTTAACTTAAGGTTAATCCGGAACTTTATCCCTCTTTGAATTTGACATTTGAACCCAAGTTAAATTTTACGAGTCAGTTTAAGTTTTTCCACTTTGGCTCAAATTGAATAATTATTCTAGGGATGTGATTTGAATGCGTATTTGCATCTACAGCGTATTGAGCAATATAATAAGATACAGTCGACTCTCTCTATAACGACACTTCAAGGGCACCAATTTTAATGACGTTATAAAGGAATGTCATTATCTCGGGTGACTTAACATTGAATATTTACTGCTGGGAAATTCTCAGTGTGTCGTTTTTAGGGAATTTTAATTATAGGGACAGACGTTATAGAGAGAGTCGACTGTAGATTGTGTTTGCATGAACTGTCGCGTTCGCTTGCATCCTTTAGAAACGCCCATATAAAAGGTTTATTGTAATTGATTGAAACTAATTGAAATAATATTTAGATCAAGATTGTGTGAAGAGAAAATTACTTTGAAAGAATTCCAACAAAAGGTGGAAAATTGTAAATGGAAACCGAAATGCGCGTCGGATCTCATGAAAATCATCAACTCTGACTCTGAACTGTTAACTGATGACAGTGATATTGCATCGGAGAACTTACGCGAAGATATTTCACGTGAAAGATATCTAAAATGATGACCAGGAAATCATTGGGAACCAATCAGAGGACAAGAAACCACTCTTGGAATTACTGCAATAGTAAAATTTGTGTAAAGTGTAATGTCAAATAACATTCTGTCACGAATTGTTGACTTTATATTTAAGCACCAATATATTCTTCTCATTGTAGTAAAATCAGCGCTGGCTATTTTCTACGAAAAGAAAAACTGCTGAATAAAAGCAAAAAATAGTTTACAGAGAATCACTGCGGCCGTATTTCTTTGCTTGCGCATAAAACCAAGAAAATGTTTTCATTTTCACAATTTCTTAATTTCTTAAAAAATTAACACCTTTTGATAACGTTGCAAAAATCATGGAAAATTTTTTAAAATTAAACCAAAGGTAGTATAAAAATGCTAAAACGATTTTCAAAATTAAAAATGTTAGTTTTTTTAACTCCTTAGCAGAACATTCAAAAAATAGAGAAACTTGAAAAGAAAATTGAACTCATACTGGACGTTAAATCATTTCGTTCGACTGTCATAAATCATTTTTAGCTGCTAAACACTTCGGATTCACACCCAGGAAATGCGGGTTAACAAATGTTTTGAAGCGGCGGCAAGTACACATGTTTTTCGTATCTCCTTATTTATTTACATTTTTTTCTCTCGCTTTCAAGATATCTCTTTCTCGTATTTTTTTCCAAAAACGATAACGAGAAAACAAATCTAAAATAAATGAGATTTTCACTCGTAATTTTAAATAATTATAATAATTTTTACCAACAAATGAACTTCAAGCCAAACTTGAAAACTAACTTGAACTCAAACTTGCATATCAAATCTCAAACTTCATCTCCTACTTAAAGTTAGATCTCAAACTTGAATTTAAATCTCAAACTTGAATTTAAACTTGCTTTTAAATCTCAAACTTGAATTTAAACTTGCTTTTAAATCTCAACCTTGAATTTAAACTTGATTTTAAATCTCAACCTTGAATTTAAACTTGATTTTAAATCTCAAACTTGAATTTAAACTTGATTTTAAATCTCAAACCTCATCTTCTACTTGAAGTTAGATCTCAAACTTGAATTTAAATCTCAAACTTGAATTTAAACTTGATTTTAAATCTCAAACTTGAATTTAAACTTGATTTTAAATCTCAAACTTGAATTTAAACTTGATTTTAAATCTCAAACTTGAATTTAAACTTGATTTTAAATCTCAAACTTGAATTTAAACTTGATTTTAAATCTCAAACTTGAATTTAAACTTGATTTTAAATCTCAAACTTGAATTTAAACTTGATTTTAAATCTCAAACTTGAATTTAAACTTGATTTTAAATCTCAAACTTGAATTTAAACTTGATTTTAAATCTCAAACTTGAATTTAAACTTGATTTTAAATCTCAAACTTGAATTTAAACTTGATTTTAAATCTCAAACTTGAATTTAAACTTGATTTTAAATCTCAAACCTCATCTTCTACTTGAAGTTAGATCTCAAACTTGAATTTAAATCTCAAACTTGAATTTAAACTTGATTTTAAATCTCAAACTTGAATTTAAACTTGCTTTTAAATCTCAAACTTGAATTTAAACTTGATTTTAAATCTCAAACTTGAATTTAAACTTGATTTTAAATCTAAAACTTGAATCAAAACTTGACTTTAAATCTCAAACTTGAATTTAAACTTGATTTTAAATCTCAAAATTGAATTTAAACTTGATTTTAAATCTCAAACTTGAAGTTGAATCACCAAGAAGAATTTAAATCTCAAACTTGAAGTTGAATCACCAAGAAGAATTTAAATCTCAAACTTGAAGTTGAATCACCAAGAAGAATTTAAATCTCAAACTTGAAGTTGAATCACCAAGAAGAATTTAAATCTCAAACTTGAAGTTGAATCACCAAGCAGAATTTAAATCTCAAACTTGAAGTTGAATCACCAAGCAGAATTTAAATCTCAAACTTGAAGTTGAATCACCAAGCAGAATTTAAATCTCAAACTTGAAGTTGAATCACCAAGCAGAATTTAAATGTCAAACTTGAAGTTGAATCACCAAGCAGAATTTAAATCTCACACTTGAATTTAAATCTTAAACATGAATTTAAATCTCACACCTGAATTTAAATCTTAAACTTGAATTTAAATCTCACACCTGAATTTAAATCTTAAACTTGAATTTAAATCTCAAACTTGTGTTTAAGTTTAATATTTGAATTTAAATCTTAAACTTGAGCTTAAATCGCAAGCTTGAATTTAAATGTCAAACTAGAGTTTAAATCTCAAACTTGAATATAAATTTTAACCTTGAATTCAATTCTTAAGCTTGATCCATAACTTCACCTCAAACTTGATAATAAAGTTAATCCCAAACTTGATCTCAAATTTAAAGCCGATCATCATGGTAATATTGAAACCACACTTGAACTCTAACTTGAAATCAAACTTGACCTAAAAATTAAAGAATTTCGAAGAAGAAAACATAATTTTGTGAAGCTAAAGAGGTTAACTTGTGAGAATTGTTTTTCCGTGGTATCTTGGATTGCTTACTTCAGAGTTTGGGCAGATGGAAAAATATTGGCTGATGGAATGCGGGGCAGAATAAAAGGGATGCCTATTTGTGGGGGCCCTGTAAATCAGAATAGATTTAATGATATATTGAAATGTACAGGGATTGAGTTGTGAATGAGACGCCTTCCCTTCCATTTCCAGGCTTCGTGTAAATCAGGATAATTTGGTACTTTTGGGAAAATGTCACTGGAAATACGTCGATTCTTGCAGAATGATAGGACACAAAAGGAGATCCTCAACGCCATGTTGTGTAATCTGTGGCGTCATTTTGTCCTGCAATTATATTTCCCAACGAATCGTTCAACATCACATGGACGTCTTCAGTCCATTTCACCATTTCCGAAAATCAAAAATTCTCACGCATAGCTTCAAATGGTTTCAGTCATTTCAATGACGTCACTCAAGATCTCATTTCAAAATCCAACTTCAAGTTTCGCATCAAAATCAACTCAAATTACAATTTCAACTCAAGTTGCGTCTCGTGCTTGAACTAAACGAAAATCATAAACTTGAAGTCAAGTTCCCTCCAGAACTTAAACTCAAATAAAACTTTATACCTGAACTCAATTTGACTGTCATACTTGAATTCAAGCTGATTCTGACACTTGAATCTTCAAGTTACAGTCAATTTTGCTAAAATAAACGACAACTCACAGATAAACTAATATCAGACTTGAAATCCAAGTAAATCTGAACTCACAATTTAATTTCAAGTCTAACTTGACCTCACACTCAAAAATAAACTTGAGCTCACGCTTGAACTTAAACGCAAACTCAAAAAATATCAAAACTTAAGTTTAATTAGAAATTCCAAAGAACTTGAAATTTGAAGTTGATCTTGTTTCGGGTGCATACTTGTTCAGAGTTATATGAGTATGTATTAGTATGGGTTTTAAATGTGAAAATCGAACAGAAAGTGTTTGTGTGAATGCAACGCCTGAAACGATTACGGACGGAGAGAGACACTTTTTGGTTGGGGAAATGAACGGAATTAAGGAAATGGAGAAAGACGTTGTCAAACCTCCGTCTTTAGTTAATAATTTCGGAGGTGGAAAACCATTACACATTCATTATTCAAAGCCATTACGCATACCTTCCCTCGACACTAAAATCAAATCTCCTTTGCATTCCTCGAGAGTCCAAACTGTTCTTCGCAACTCACACAATCCCAAAGTGTGAAAATTTTAAGCGAAATCAGCTCTTTAACATTTGCTCACACAATGTGAAATGTGTGGAATCTGCGAGAGTTTGAGTGTAAGAAATGCTCAAGCTCAAACCTTTTTTTACACCAATTCTCTCATCGGGAATTCCATTTTCAAAGTGAACTTGACCTTGAACTTGAAAAGCCACATTTGATCCCATACTTAATGTTAGTTCAAATCTGGATATAATGGTATAGTAAAGGCTACTCTAAAATGACAAACGTTGTGGAATACTTAGCATTTGAACTTTGAATATGCAAAGAAAAAGTAATTACTAGTGCGCAGTCGAAGCGGTTTAGATGAATTCTTTTAATTGCAATTCAATTGTTCAATTCATTTCAATACCACAAATCAAATCATTCGATTTGGCTTTGCTGCAAATCGAATCGAAATACTACTTAATCGGATGGAATTGAATCGAAAATTTTGAATTCTGGATTGATTTGGTCGGACCAATATTCATATTACAGGGTTGATTTAGATTGTTGAGAGCTCTTTAAACTTTCAGGAACATTTATGTTGGGTTGCAAATTTCAAAATCATTTGCTTAATTTTCATTTATATGGCTTTCCGTTTTCTGACCTACACCATCTTTGTTTTGATATTTTGTGTTTTCAGTGCAGTTTGAATGTTTTTTTCATTTTTATTTGTAACCTCAACAAATTTAGAAAATTCTAACAATAGGTAGTGGATGTCAGAGTTATTGAAGGTCGTACCTGAAATTTTACATATTAAATTGCTTAAGGATTTTTAATTTTTCAACCTCGACAATTTTTAGCAATTTGGATTGAGCATAGTAAACCGAACATTTCCTTCAAATGTTTTAACAAATGATTCTTAAAAACGATCATTAAAATATTATGGTACGAGACTTATCTATTTTGGGCCACAACAAAATTTTCCCTACTGGAGAAATGAACAGGAATATTACAAAACATTGATTGAAACAAATTACTTTTCTGTTATTCCAAATGTTCTTACACTTGCTCTGTTGTTTATCAAAATACGTCCAACAACTGTAGCACTTTATAATTAAAATAATTATAAATTCTTTCTAGAAATAATTATTCGAATGTCAATTTCTTCATTTGGTGTGTTCCGTAATATTTTACCGTAAGTGTACCGAAAAGGACAAGACCGTGGATTTTCTGCTTGAAATCCATTACACGTGAAATTGCTGAGGAAGAAATTTTTTGGTTGATGTCGTTTTATCACAAAAGTCCTGGGGGGTTATTCTCGAACAGAATTTGCGATATCGCAAGTTACGACTTCGTAAGTACTTACGACAGGTGTCGTACGATGCCTCTACGATTTTCAAATTTTAATATTCTCAAAAACGATAGCAAGTATATCGTAGCTACGATCACATTTACAAATCGTAAGCATGTAACGGACGCTCTGATTGGCTGCCAAAATTTTCGAATCTTAGCTCATCCAATAAGCCATAAAATTTTTCCCATCTGTCCTTTCTATCAGTTTCACGTATTGTTTTCTTTACAAATCAATTTAACGTTTAAGGAGTGAAAATGGCACAAAATATAAAAACGAATTTATCAGAGCACCCTCCACTTCCCCTCCACTTCCCCTCCACTTCCCCTCCACTTCCCCTCCACTTCCCCTCCACTTCCCCTCCACTTCCCCTCCACTTCCCCTCCACTTCCCCTCCACTTCCCCTCCACTTCCCCTCCACTACCCCTCCACTTCCCCTCCACTTCCCCTCCACTTCCAATCCACTTCCCTTCAAATAGATAACACCTCCAGTTCCCCTCCACTCCCCTTCAAAAACATAACCCCTCCACTTCCCCTCCACTTTCCTTCAAATACATAACCCCTCCACTTCCCCTCAAATACATAACCCCTCCACTTTCCTTCAAATACATAACCCCTCCACTTCCCCTCAAATACATAACCCCTCCACTTTCCTTCAAATACATAACCCCTCCACTTCCCCTCAAATACATAACCCCTCCACTTCCCTTCAAATACATAACCCCTCCACTTCCCTTCAAATACATAACCCCTCCACTATGGGGTTATGTAATTGAAGGGAAGTGGAGGGGATGTGGAGGGGTTATGTATTTGAAGGGAAGTTGAGGGGAAGTGGAAGGGAAGTGGAGGAGATGTGGAGGGGATGTGGAGAGGTTATGTATTTGAAGGGAAGTGGAGGAGATATGGAGGGGATGTGGAGAGGTTATGTATTTGAAAGGAAGTGGAGGGGATGTGGAAGGGATGTGGAGGGGATGTGGAGGGGTTATGTATTTGAAGGGAAGTGGAGGGGATGTGGAAGGGATGTGGAAGGGATGTGGAGGGGTTATGTATTTGAAGGGAAGTGGAGGGGATGTGGAGGGGTTATGTATTTGAAGGGATGTGGAGGGGTTATGTATTTGAAGGGAAGTGAAGGGGATGTGGAGGGGTTATGTATTTGAAGGGATGTGGAGGGGTTATGTATTTGAAGGGGTGTGGAGGGGTTATGTATTTGAAGGGAAGTGGAGGGGATGTGGAGGGGTTATGTATTTGAAGGGATGTGGAGGGGTTATGTATTTGAAGGGAAGTGGAGGGGGTGTGGAGGGGTGTGGAGGGGTGTGGCGGGGTGTGGATTGGTGTGGATTGGTGTGGAGGTGTGTGGAGAGGTGCGGAGGGGTGTGAAGGGTGTGTGGAGGGGTTTGCAAATGAACCCCGTCATATAAAGAATGCTTGATCGTAAGTACCTACGACTGCTATTTAGTTGTCGTAAAGTTACGACAACTTTTGAGATTTTCTGAGAACTTGCGATTTTCAAAATGTTTTGAGAATCCCAACTATCGCAACTCGAGAGTTGCGACTGAAGTTACGATCGTAAGTCTTTCGAGAATAACCCCCCTGGCCGTTATAAAAATATAGAATAGCAATGGGAAATTTCATATTCAGAAGTACGTGAAATATAAAACAAATAAGAGATCATTTATTTTTTTCTAATTTGGGATTCTTTTCTGTAGACCATTCATATTTTGCCTCAATATTAAACGAGCTATTTAAACTGTATGTACATATGTACACTTTATGTACATAACAAAAAGCAATGCTTCACTGTGAGAATGACTTTTTGTAGAAAACAGACAGGTGGAATGGATAAATCTTGTTAAGCGTTTTGAATAAGAGGAATTTTCGTGTTGATACTTTGCTAAGGAAATCTTGGCAGTGCTTGTGATAAACCATTCAAAACAAAGGGCTTGTAGCAAATTTTATTGGGATTCATCTGATTTTCATGTAAACAGTCTAGCACCAAAACGTTTTGGATTTGCGGATTATAAAATTACTGCACAGGATATCTCTCGGGGAATAGTTCTCGTGTTTTTACGAATACCGAAGGAGAGTTTTAAAATCAACGGTATATTCACATTTACTGTTACGGTCGATTGACCGTGGTTTATTCATTTTAACCAACTAAAATTTTAAATTATTTTTATTTAACAAAATGCGTCATACCTTTTCCCTTTTCGGAAGTCTCCCATCATAATCGTGTTGTTAAAAATTATAAAGACTATATAGTCTTTATAATTTTTATTATCCTTATTTTTATTATTTAAGAACCAAATTATTCTGAGTATACTCAGTTTGTTTTGGTTCTTTCGAAATACATTCTCCTCAATATTATTTTTACATCCGTCGAAATGACTTGTTTTAATTTTGAAACAGTTGTTATTTATATTAAAAATTTATTAATTATTTGTATCAATTTTAATGTTTTTTGCTTTCCTAAATTGCTGAAAATAAATGGCTGCCCGAATGACAAGTTTCAAGAGTTGAAGCTGGGAGATATGCTGACGAGTGGAGTGGACGAAACACTCGGAGATTCTCTATTTCGCTGTTCATCAGGTCTCGGCGAAATTTACTGCGCGATTAACTTGTTGTGGACTTGGGCTGTTCCTTATTGCAAGACAAAAGAAATAAGTTGATGGTTTATGTCGATTGCATTCAACATTCATCGCTGTTTCCATTCCCTCTCTTTCTTTTGTTGTTTTTATAATATATAATTATATATATAATTTTGAATGAAATATTTTCAGAATTTGCAAAATGAACGCAAAAACGCAAGTAGATTCCCTATTGAATGTTCATTTCAATGTACTGGGGCCCCGCATGGGTACACCTGAACCTGTACCTGTACTTGAATCAAAGTTACATGGATTTGTTGAACCTATACTCGTACCTGTACCTGAATACCTGCGTCCAATTTTCCTGAACCTGTATCTGTACTCAAACTAAATCCGGAGTACCTGTACCTGAAAAGTACCTGTACCAAAAAAGTCCCCAAAAAAGTACCTAAACCCGGGTATATTTTAAGCATACCTGAACCTCCCGGGTATTTTTGATTGTATTAATTTAAAGAATTACCAAAGATATTACACGAACTAAAAAATTAAAATGCCTGTGACCAAGATATTTTGACTTAATAAATTTATACATCATATTATATTTACTTTTATTTTTATTTTTTATTCTTCGAAAGCATGACCACGTTCTGGAATTATCAGTAGTTATAAATGATTACATAAAGGTTGAAAAGATAACAGATAGCAAAATCGACTATATGAATAAGTTCAATGCAACAATACAAAGTGTAATACATTCTGAACTAAGGCTTCCATCCGACCGGATAAATCGAATATCCGATCCGAATCCGATCCGAACCGAAATTTTCGGATAAATTTTCTTAATATTCGATCCGACCGTTACGGATTCGGATAAAAATTTTATTCATCCGTATCCGATCCGAAAAATTCGGATCGGATAAGTGCACTATCCGATCCGACACGCGGATATCCGAAATTATCCGAATTGATACCATTAAAATGATAATGGAAAAAAGTATTAGGAATTTTCACTGCAAAAATGCAATAGCTTTTTACTACATCACAATATTAATCATTTTTGCATACATTACAAACTGAAGAAAAACTTTACAACACCGCTGTAAATTTGAAGCACAGAATTAATAAGAAAACACGCAAAAAGCGGCACAGTTACTCCTTGGACAAATTTTTGTTGCACACTTCGTTCTTATTGGTCGCTCGAACGCGCTAAAAATTTGGTTTTCGGATATCCGTCGGATTATCCGATATTTATTATTTGTGCTCCGAACCGATCGGATAAAGTCGTTTCCAAATTCGATCCGATCCGAATCCGATGACCGGATAAGGGGTACGTATCCGATCCGATCGGATTGTGTTCGGATCGGATAAGTAGTGTATCCGATCCGAAATTTCGGATATCCGATCTTCGGATATCCACGGATCATCCGATCGGATGGAAGCCTTATTCTGAACGTTCAATAGTGCCGAAAAATTAAACGATTAAGAATTTGCTTTGCAACCTGCAATTGCTTTCGCATTGAAAAACATTTGGTTAGATTCAAACTCCCCAGATTTTAACTTCAGCCTTGAGACAAAAACATTTCCAACCGTATCTCCACTGTTATACATATAAACGTTTATGCGTCAGAAAATCTGGGTCATAGGAGAAGGCTCGCTCTATCTGTACTCCAGTTCCAGAAACTGTCAAAAAATCTCTAGTCATTCCAGCTAATGCTGGGTAACTAACCAAGTGTTCCTATATTGTGGAATTAGTTTTAATGACTGAGTTTATACATATAAATGCTAATGTAAAATGTTTCCAGGTGAGTTAAAATGATTCGGATGAGTTTTTAAAGCTCAACAACACCTGTACAGGCCTTACTTGGAAATTATTATTGACTGAGGAATACCTAAAAGTTCAGGTATTTTACATTCAGGTTCAGGTATTTACCCAGTGCGTACCCGTACCTGATGGGTTTATACCCCAAAGATTTGTTTTTGTACCTGTACCCATATCTAAATCTGATCCTGAATTTTCAGGTGGCTAACGACTGAACCTGAACCTGTACCCAACCAATTTGGGTACAAAAAGTATTTACCTGATACGTACCTGTATCTGAACCTGTATCCAAATACCCGGGTAAAACCTGTACCCATGAGAGGCACTACAATGTGCACTTCTTTTGACCATGGTTTGGCCATAAGTCCAAATGGGAGGGAGTCCAGATCCTAGAGTCGACAAGAAATCTAATCGGTCCAACGTATGCCAACTAGGGATGCCAAATACGATAATGCCGAGAGGCCATTTTAGCACCGATATAACTTGCGCTAAAAATCTCCAAATGTGTCGAGAATATCGGTGTCTCGCAAATATCAATTTCCATACATTTGGCCTTTTCTAATGTGATTTCGGTAGCGCGGTTGAATAAGAATAGTGCAAAGGGATTCATCTAAATGGCATACAGCGTTACTGGCCTAAACAGCGCTGCTGTACAAGCTCTTCCAGTAGAAACATACTTTGTATGTATATTTCATGTATTCAGTATGTACAACTTTACACATGCATTACCGCCATCAAGAATAATAGTGCGTTCAGTCCTCAATTAAGTTATTTCCGACGCATTTCCGGTTTGATAACGTATTTTAATGAAATAACAATTTTTTGTAATAATTAGTGAAAATTTTCGGAACCGATGAAGGGTGTAAAAGGCGTAGAATTAAAAAACTAGGTACAGATCTCATGAGCCAAGTTTATGACTCGAAGTATTACGCCGAATATCATGGAAAATATGGAAACAGAGCTCAGGTTTGGGAATATTTTCTGCTAAGAGAAGATTGATTGAAGGCTTTCCGTAAACTATGTGAAACGGACATTTTGGAACAGATTTATTGAAGTGCCATTATTTTGGAACGCAGTTCAAAGCAAAAGTTTCAAATATTCGACTTTGGATTCAGTATCAAAGTTTTGTTCTGGATCTTTCTGGTAAGAGGAGATCAAATTGTTCATTAAAGGTAGTGGGAAACAATATTCAAAATTTAAAAAGGTCAACAATAGCTAAGAATGAAGGATATAAAAATATCCTCTACTTCCTTGATTAGCGGAGTTGTGTTGAATTCCGATATTACTATTTGTATTATCACTCTTTCGCACAAATTCAACCATGAAAGTATTGCAATACTGACATAAAATCACTTAATTTCAAAATCATTAACGAGGATAAAATGGGTCGCTTTGAAAAATCTATTTTGAACTAGTGTCATGAACCACAACTTTCACTATCTAATTCTGGCAGTTACTTAAATGAATGGATCTCCATAAGTAAGAATATTGCGGGATGAAAAGGAAATTTGGCAACACGGTATAAACACTGTTGTTTAGAAGAAATAAATTCTTTAATGTTTTTTAAATACAACTAATAGCAATTTGGGCAGGATTTGTTATAAAATTGAAGCTTTATTGCAGTCTTGACAGCAAAAAGTCAGGAAAAGGCTAATTTGATTTTTGAAAAGTGGGGACAGTAATATAACGTGTCCCTCCCTGATTTTTTTGGGAGGAACATTGTCCCACCTGTCCCCCTTATTCCGGAGTGCATGAGATGAATGGCCATAACTGGCATCCCTAATGCCGACGTATCGGAGACTGCTTGGGAATAATTAGCGTATCTGTATCAAAGTAATCACTTGAGCTTATTTTCTCACGTTGCCTGCGTCTACCTGCGACACTTAATCCCGTCTGGCTATATACGAACTCTCATAGTCTAGACGCATTTATTTCTGGACCAGTCCGAAGAGTCGTCAAAATAGTGATTAGTTCCCCATAACGTTCCGCACAAGGAATTACCATTCCACTCAGCCCCTGTTTCCAAACTCTTCTCAAGCAATCGGGAGGCTCCGACATAGTCTGACAAAATGTGTCAGTTTTATCTCATCGGAAGTCTCCCATATAAACCCTCTAGTTAAAAATTGTGAATAACAATCTGCAACATTATTTTTTTCGAATTGCATCGGACTTAATATTGTTTTTGCATCCGTCAAAATAACTTTTGCAGCCTGAAAACAACTGACTTTCTGGATGTTCTGAGATGCTGGTTGGTGAACGTGGAGAGGGGAACGTTCACTCGGCGATTATCTATTTCGTTGTTGATCAGGTCCCGACGGACTTCGCTGGTCGGTCTTGTGGACTTGTTCTCGTACGAACTTCAAGACAAACGGAATTAGTAGAGGATTTAGGCCAACTGCATCGACGACACTTTGAATCGCAACAAATTGGTTGGATGCAGTTCGGAATCAAAGAAAAATTGTTTCGAATAATCTTCGATTCAAATAAAATTTGTTTCGATGCAACTTGCAATCAATGCTAAATTGCTTCAAAAAATCTTGGGTTCAACTATATAGCTCGGTTCTACTTGTATAAAATATGGATAATGATAATTTATTCCTGCTAATAAATTTGAATTTGAAGAGTTATGCACAATTCGCAGGAATTTGTGATATGAATCACCGTATAACTGAGGTGAAATTATGTTAGAATAAATGTAAATTAAATCATTATTTAAAAATTCATTCTTTCCAAATTGAGGAGAATCTGATGCAATTACTTTTCCACAATTTATAATTTGTTGGGTGAATCCTAATTGTCTTTCAGGTTTATTTCTGAAATGCAACGAATATCCTTCCTTAACGGAAACAGAAAATCGATTTTTGGATGCATAGTAACTAAACGAAATAAATGTATTTAATGATTTCCCAATAATATCATTTAAATTCAATGCATAACTCTCACCAGTTGTGAATTTAAAATTTATATTTCCAAACAAAAACTAAATATTCTTATCTGTACATATTTGAAATGAATAATTAGTATTTTCAGGAATATATCTACATTCTACTAATGCAACTTCAAATTTTGAAACGCTGAAATCTAGTATGGAAGCAAGTTTTACTCTATAATTAGATGATCGATTTTGAGGGAAGTAATTGGTAGAGTCAACGGATGGAAGAGTTAGTATAAATGACATAATTTTGTTATTGCTGCAGTAAAACTAACTTTCATTACTTATTCCTGGTTTTATATTAACGTTTCGCAAACATGATTATTTGGTTCTAACCTTAGAATTGTGTTAGTAGTAAAATGAATGACGTTAAGTTAGCAAACGAATACTTTATTCCTAGCAATAGTGGAAGTTTTGGTGGTATTGATAGGTTGCATAGAAGTGTAAATGTTTCCAGAAAAAATGTAGAAACGTTTTTACAAGGACAAGATACGTACAACTTGCATAAGTTTGCACGTGGTAAATTTTTCAGACGTAAGGTTTCTTCCCCATATGTAAATTATCTCTGGCAAGCTGATTTAATACATTTAGAAAAATTATCACATTTCAATTCTGGATATCGTTACATACTAACTGTAATAGACATATACAGTAGATTTGCATACGTGAGGTTATTAAAACGAAAAACTGGTGAACAAGTCACTGATGCTTTTGATTCTATAATTAAATCAGGAAACAAACCTCATTATTTACAGGTAGATGAAGGAAAAGAATTTTTTTGTAAAACGTTTCTATCATATTGTAAAATTAATAACATTAACATCTTTAACAACTTTTCAGATTTTAAAGCATGTGTAGTGGAACGATTTAATGCAACATTAATGTCAAGGATTTACCGATATTTTACTTTTAGAAATACTAAACGTTATTGTGATATACTTGCTGAAATTGTTACATCATACAACAATAGTTATCATAGAGGAATAAAAATGAAACCATCAGAGTTAACAAAAGAAACTGAAATGAAAGCATGGTATAATTTACATAAGGAATTATTTGAAAAAAAATTTCCTCGAGACAAATTTAAGCTTAATGATATAGTAAGAATAATTAAGCCTAAAAAATGTTCCAAAAGGGATATTGTCAGAGATTTACAAATGAAAAATATCTTATTGAATCAATTATTCCAGGTTATCCTACAATGTATAAGCTGAAAACATTTTCAAATAATAGTCTTGACGGGATGTTTTATTCACAAGAAATGACTATGTGTTTGTAATAATGAAAATTTAATTTGATTACTGTGAATCAACATTAGCATAGTGCACGATGCAACTTAAATTCTAGGATTCGAGTATACTGTAAGGCATTCTATCATTTAAATAATATATGCATATAAATGTAGGTAAATTTCATATTTAGTAATTAGGTTGATAATGTTGATTCGCCTGAAAAAGGAAAACATAAATTTGGCTACCTTTTTGATCTAAAAAATACATGCATATATTACACTTTATTTCAAATCCTTGAATCATTTCCTCACAATACTGTATAGTATACACATAGATGATTAAAATTGCATTCATGCATTTTCCAGTAAAATCAAGTGTAAACAGCATTCTTATTTCTAAACGAAATTAATATCATATCCTTTATGTCCAATAACCCGTAACGTAACTCATAATGGATCAAACGCAGTTGAATTAATTGAACATATCCGTCCAAAGTACATAATATTGGTCATTATATGTTACAAGCTTCAATGTGGATTTAGATTGTAAAATTCCCTTTAAAAATAATTTTCGGTTATGACACAATTTTAAAATCAGTTAAATATGTCTAATTTATACTGCTGTAAATTTTCGAACCCATAGGATCTGTCTTTTGAAGTTTCATGACATCATTGCACGTTGAGAGGGTGACTTTATGCAACTTCTTCACTGAATGTTTCTAAACTTCAAATTGTTTCAAGAATACTGAAGAAAAAATCCAAGGAAATAATTTTGATACTTCCTTAGGAAGCTCACTATCAGTTATAGTTTCATTTGTTACTCGCAGCCATACATTGTCCCGGAATAGTCCCCAATCAGATTGGAATAAAGTCACCAAATCTAGAGTGTATCTAACGTAGTATGTATTTCTCCGGTAGCAACTAATTTCGAGCACAACATAGCACGCCTTCCCAAATAGCACAAGACGGTTTGGGGACGTTTTCTCACCAATCATCCGAACACTGCAAACTCGTCGCCCCGTTGTCTCAGATCGTCTTACACACATTTTAAAGACCATCAAATGAGACCCTGAGAAACGTCTCAAACTCGTCTTTCTTAACAGCACAAACTCGTGCGAAACTAGTCCATATACTTGATGCTGAAATTACAGTAATTGATTAATTGGCTAATTAAATGCGCAAAAAAATGGCCACAAAATTTTTAAATTCAAGTGTATTTATTGTTAATCTCAGAACAATGTAAAATGACAAACTCAGTGTTAAAGAAATATAAGAAACATACATACTCCATATATATCTTATCATATCTTCGATCAAATAATCGTATACTAGCGCTGTGGAAATATGAAATAGCTTTGTTCGAAATACAGTAAACTAGTCGCTATCGTCGTTACTAGTGTTACTTGCTTCACTACTAGATTTGGAGCTCTCTTCATCCGCCGACGGGTCATCAAGTTGGCAGGTCTTTGCAACTAAAATGTTATTTTATAAGTTATATGTTTTGTTCTTTCACTCTTTCACAATATTCCAAACCAACGTAAAAAACTTTATAATAATATTATTCAAGAATAATTGATAACGATTATTAATTTGTAGCGAAATAAAAACTAATTAATAATAACACACTCTTTTGGTCCATTCGCTGCTTGGCTCTTTTAAGCCAATCCCCGATCGCCAGCTCTACATCAAATACTAGCGAAGTCTTTCGAGTCAGCGGATGTTTTTTCAAGCATGCTGAAATTTAAAAAATAAAAAACAATACAATATTTAATGTTAGAGTATATTTTATACAATACTCTATTTATTTTAATTATAAATAATCACACCTGCAAAAATTGACTTTAACTGTTGATCCTCAAATGATTGCTTGTCACGCTGTCCCTTGTAGCTATAGTTCATTGCAACTTCATCAGACATTGTTTCTGTCAGCATCTTAGTTAAAAACTTTGAACATGTTCTACCGCCACCACCAGCACGGGATAGGTGCATAATCTGGAGACAAAACTTAAAACATTTAAAAACAGAAATTGTAATAATTATCAAAAACAATGATGAGATACAATTTATCACCAGTTTTCTCTTGTAATCCGGTTGTTCGCACACTCTTTTACTGAATAATTTCAATTCAACCACAGTTTCTGCTCTTTTAAACTCCTCATCCTCGAACTCAGAATCTAGCTCTGTTACAGCGGCTATACCATAGCTATCCATTTTCAAATGTAAATTCTTCAAAGATTCTTGAATTCCTGACAGTTGGTCCATCACCACTTCAAGTACTGGTTTCGATGAACACTAACCTCATAATTTTGTTTTGAAACAAGTTATTTAATTAAAGTTTCAAAACCGCATGAATCAAAATTATGGTTGAGAATCTGATGGTATTACAAACTGAACAGGCTGAACCATGTTTGTAAATATTTGAATGTATATAAATGGAGTACTGATTTAGTGACCTTCCAGGAAACCAGTTGTTTCCCAATTTGATAGTGGGGATACTGGAAGACCTGTAGTTTGTCTGTAGCTCCCGTCAAGGTGAAGTTGCATTTGGGGATTCTCGTTTCCTTCAGCCGATACAAGTGTATACTGGATGGACGAATTCAAATCATCAATTTGATTTGAAGGTCCCAAAGCCGAAGACGATGTAGCTACGACTTCTGGGTTTATAATTATACTTCCATTGGCGTCAAAATCCTCATTAGGTAATGGTGGAGGCGAAGGAGCCTGTGGAAGTACGGACATCAACCGTTTTGGTTTAGAGGACTTCAAAAGTTTTCTGGCTTTTGAGGCGGTTGTGGATGTCAAATATTTAGCTGGACCAGATATTTTACGGCGCTTCTTTGTCGACTCTCTGTCAGTGTCACTTGTTAAATCGGAGCGCGTGGTAGATTTATTAAGATGCTTCCTTGCTTCGTCATAATTAGCTGTAATGTATACACAAAACTATCAAATTTGGTTAGCCTGAAACATTTTACATTCAAATTAGAAGATATATGAAAATTATATAAACTGAAATCTTGATCTATAACACCAGATCAATATTGGAAGTATTCAAACCAACGAGTAAGTTAATTTAAAGAAAATAGGATAAAATGGTTTTTTCATTAGGATAGAAAATAATTTTTAGCTTCGTACATACATGAATATACTAATGTATGTAATACAGCATCACCCCGTGGGATATTTTAGGCCCGTACCCACCCGCGGCCCGTAAATGTTTACCCGTGCCCGCCCGGCCCGAAATTAAAGTTCAACAATAAAGCCCGGCCCGGCCCGTAAAATTTAAAAAAGCCCGTAGCCCGCCCGCTAATACCAGTCCAGCTTGTAAATTCATAGTTATAGACCCAGAACAATTTTCTTATTCAATTTTACATTTTCACCCTGATTTGAATGAAATTTGCAAGGGCTAGGGTTACTTCCACTGCAGATTTCTTACAATTATGTTTGGCCACAGTTGATGTCCCTCCTTGGCGCGATTGCCTGCTAAAATATCCCTGCACTCATTGCACTTCGCATAATTTATAGACACCTATGTTCAATTAGTATTTGTTTAAGTGTTTGTTTAACTTGCAATCTTCCGACTATTTCCTATAATTTAATTCGTTGAGATTGAATGTTAAGGCATTGTTTTAAGGTCAACTTGCAAACGTTTGAAATTGTTACATGTATTCAAGTTAAGTACTTTTACAACCACTGATCCAGCAACATGTGAATTTTGTCACGGGCTTTTACGGGCTTTCACGGTCTTTTTTAACCGCATGGAAAAGACCGTACCCGCCCGTAACCCGTCACCTGTAATAAATTTTACCCGTACCCGCCCGAAGCCCGGGCGGGTCGGACTTTTTACGGCCTTACCCGCAAATTTTAACCGCCCGAGATGCTCTAGTATGTACACTAGGCCGAATGGATAAAAATTATAAATCATACCGTATGATTTCAGAATTTTTCGCAACTTGTGCTTGCGCCAACTTTTACCAGGCGGTGGTAATTTTTGCTTCTTCACAGCAGCAATGATAGCCCCAGTGGATTTTGTTGAGGGCCACACACACTTAGTTTTATCCTCTTGAATCCATATTGTGGGAACAACTGCTACTCCTCCATCTTTGTCGAACTCCACGATGCTGTACATGGTCTCTATTCAAATATGTCAACTAAACGGAATGAAACTTGAGTTCCCTTTCTATACTGGTAGTTTTGCCTCTTGAACCTTATTTCAGAAATGGGTGAGACCTGTAATTGTTCACCAAATTTAATTATGTATGTTCCGGTAAGTGATGATTTACAAGGGAAATTATAAAACGGTTTTACAATGTGACACTTATAGCCAACCAAAACTTGGTCTAATTGTTCAGAAGAGTCACAAAAGTAATTAATTACTACTATTTGTCCACATTGAAGCTCTACACAGTTATCCCGTTGAGAATTGTTTATGCAAATATGTTTCGAAATAGTAATTTCCTTGTAAAACTGCGGAACACAATTTCTGGGTACACGTTTAGGTGCTGCATCACACTGTACTGCATTTTTAATAACAGTTGAAGAATCTTGAATAAGCTCTTGCTCAAAAACCCGGCGATATATTTGCTGTAGCTCACAATTATTTTTCCTTAATAAAGATTTTAAATACCCCAAATAATTTTCAAACCGAAAGGCACTAAAACTGTCTACAGGCCCAAGATGAGAAACATCGTCTGCAAGGTGTAATAACGAATGAATATTGATCGAAATATTAAAATCCCCATAAAGTTCCCCGAAGGTTTCAACAAAATATGTTAGAAGCGAATTTGCATATTTATTGAATTTGATGCATAAATCCGGGTTGGCCAAAACTGTAATGGCTACATGCAGAACCAAAAAACGATGATAATAAGTTTCTGGAAGAAACGACTTCAAAACAACTGGTCCTGAATACAATAAGAATTGACGAAACTCGGTTGCCTTCCATCTTCGAACATCATTAAGAGACCTTGGTTTTCTATTGAAGCAGGAGCTTGTGGTGCCTCGGAGTTTTTCCAAATTTGCTGATATTTTTTAACTTGTAAGGATGACAATCTCAATTTGGACACATCACCATTTAACCATAAATATACTAACTTCCGTACAACTCCTAAGCACACTTAGTGCATGTATTCGACCGGGAAGCATTTTATCAAATCCAAGGGCAGTTCTTCAATTATACTTGTTCCCGTGTGGTGTTGCTCGTCAGTTTTATTCCGAAAACTTTCGTCAGTTCTGATAGGCGATTTGACTTCCTTAAAAAATGTCCGACCATTCGCATAACTTCCTTCAATTAAACATTTCCCACAAGATGAGTATCCTGTGTGACCTTTCGTGCTTTTCACAAAAGCACGAGCCGGAATGTCGCAAATTACAGATTGAAGTTCCAGTTTAAAACATTTCCCCTCAACACTAAAACCCTTTGTCATGAGAATTTTACATTCATCGACAAATTCCCTTAAATAATCATTCACACATTTCGGCTTATCTTTTTCGCCGCACCATAAGCCAACCACAAATGGGGTATTGTTGCTTCTGACGATATAAGATAATATTGGTACTAATGTTTTACTCGAGCTTTTTGAGACTGGGATCCCGTCAATATTTATTTGCAACCTTATGCAAGAATCAAGGCCTGCTTTACTGGTTAGAATGTTTTTTTCAAGCGCCCGGCGGAGTCCAAAGTGACAGTAAAATCCGGGAGGAATTTCGCGAATTTGTACAATTCTTGGTGTTGACACAAGTGTCCTAGTGTCCTTTGGCAGTTTGTCAAAGTAATTTGTTTTCCTTAAAATCTTCAACAGTTCATTCACATGAGCATGTGGTACTTTATTTCTCACAGTCCAAAAAACCAATTGTTTTTTAAACTTTTCTTCAATATCTTTCACTTCATCATATTCACTATCACTTAAATCGGTATAACTTGAATAGTGCAATATTGCAGTAGTTGGGGAAAGGTCTTCTTTACTTGCTTTGGTAACTGTTCGGGCGTTTGTGGGGATTGGAAATTCACTTTGAACGTTATTTTCTGGATCATTATGATGGTTGGTTACAGAGTTATTATTTGTAGATTGAGAACTTTCTAAATTTGATACATTAAATGAAAACTCACCCGTTGATTTTTTGGCTCTGACGTTTTCAAGTAGGTCTTCAGTTTTTCGTTTTATAATTCTACGATGATGAGCCTTGGAATGGAGCCTGGACGATAGCATCGGTAAAGTTGATGAGCCACTGTACCTCTAAGTACTGACACAACGCCAACGGCTACCACGGATACTTGCAGTTTCATTTTATTGTCTGCAAGTTTATATTTGGCGCTCGTTTTGCCAAAGCGTTTTATGAACGTCTCAATCACGACAAATGGGTAAGAATTTGGAACTGCGGGTGACCTTATAAACGTATTGTGATGACGTTAGTGAAACGTTTTTACTTCGTACCTTTTGCGGGACAAGATTAGCCTGTTGGTGACAAAGCTTGTAATTGCGCAAACGCGTTTTATACTTGCCGTTGTGACGTTTATGAGACAAGCTAAACATGTCCGCTTTTAGGGACGAAGTTAGCCCGATTTAGACGAATTTTGTACGGTTTATAACTCGTCTTATGCTAACTGGGTTAAAATTAAAACCCCCGAAGTCACTTTGTACAAGTCATTACGACAAGAAACTTTTCCGTGTTATTTTTGAGTATAAATAATCCAGGCTTTTTCATATCGTTTAGATAGAGCGGTATTTTGTGTACCATTGAATGTAAAGCAGAAAACCTGGATACTATTTTCATTAATTTGGCGCAATATTGAGGTTCATCAAGGCTCGAAAATGATTTTCCTGAATATTAATCACTTGTTTCTTTTAATACTTTATTTTTTTCGAGTGCCTGAGAAAGTCATGCACAAACGCGAGGGAAGTGTCTGGTAGTATAAATCGTCAGAATGTCCCAAATCTCATCGTATCCAAATACTCCGCAGTCATGGTTATGTATGAAAAGGGTATGTCGATTTGCAAATGCCGGGCATTTTGGGCAACTTGCCCTGTATGCCGGGCAAGGTAGTACGATTGTTAACTCAAGTAACTGGAGTGATTTTTTGTGTACTTTCAGAAGGTACCGTTAAAAAACCTAAACAGTAGATTGCACAGGTAGCGAGGGATCAGCTTCACCTAAAATTTCACATGTTAAATTGCAAAAGGATTTTGGAATTTTAAAAGTCGGCGATTTTTACTATTTGGAATTTAACACGGTAAAGAACGTTTTCTTCAAAACAGAAGATTCGGTGAACTAATTTAAACAAAATATTGGGAAAAATTTACGTTAGCAGGCAATGTATCTTACGCTAGGAGTATTAAGAAAACGTTGTACCTAAACAATTTTTTGATTTAATATTTTAATTTGCAGAAATCAGTGCCCGGACTGGGTACGGGTAATACTCGGGTTAATGGGTGTGGGTACTGGCATGGGTACTACCCGGGTACTCTGGATTTTAGAAAATGAAGTGGGTACAGGTACGGGTACGGGTACTCACTCAGTGACAATCGGGTAGTACCCAATAGATACGGGTATTACAATGTAAAATACCTGTACCCATGGGTGCTGTACCCGAGTATTTTTGGGTATTTCAAGTATTCTTGCTGGGATGGATTACTATGGCTTATAATAAGACCTGCCAACCTTGGAGTTGTTTGTTTCTTTGTATACAGATACTTGCGTTAGTGACAGAGCCAATGACATCGTTTCATTTATGATTGCAATCTAACTTTTCTAATGATTCCTCTCAGATCTAATAAAAAAATGCATAGTCAGTCATATTGACTGTTTATCGACTGAAACAATGAAGATCATCAAAGAATAATTTCTGGGGCAGGACCAATGAAGCTATTTAAATTTAATTAGCTTCATTGGAAGCGTAGCATTACAATAATTTGAAGACGCATTACCAGAAAAGTTCGAAATAAATATGCATTTATTAGTTTCGAGCCAGATCAGTTATTTAATGTTACAAGTACCCAGGTTTGCCCATTTGAAAACTCTGAGGCATCTTGTTCATGCAATTTGAGTATTTTCAATTCTGGGAATTTATGACATTTTGAATATTTATACAATTCTGGAATGGAAAACATTATTCACTGCAGAGAATAGACGAGAAACAATTCGAGAGAACACATTTTATTTAATTCAGTAAATTATTATTTTAGCGTATGCGCATTTGAATTTTATCAGTGCTTATTAAAAGTAAATCATAAATGACATTAAATAATGTTTTAAGCAATTTGAAATAGCACCTCCTAACGCCCCCTTAACGCCTAGAGTAATCCAAAAATCCTGGGCATTTTTAATGGGGGTCAAGAAATGAACAAATTAAACAGTTTCAGCTGAACAGGCAAATGTCTTCTGGCATTTTCAATCGGCCGAACTTCCAGTACCCGAGTAACACCCGGGTACAAACAATAGATACTCGAGTACGGGTACATGTTTTGGGTACATCATGGGTACGGGTAAATTGTGGGTACAGGTACTAAATTGTAGTTTCAAGTATGGGTACGGGTACAGGGTTTCTGTACCCAGTCCGAGCACTGGCAGAGATGCAGGAAATCTGTACTTATAGATGGCTTCTTGTTTTTGAAAATATGTCAAATCACGGTAGCAAATTTGAAGTCAAATTATTGAATTCAAAATGAAGTAATTAATTACATTCGCCTTTGGCCAAATATTCCAAGCACGCTGATGAATGTCCCACCAGCTCTATTAAATAGCAATTTATAGTTTTATCAGAGAAGTCATGGCTGTTATAAAAATATTTAATAACACTTAAATTGAAATTTTCCTTTTCAAAAGTACGAGAAAAATAAAACAATTGAGGGGCATTACTTTTTCCCTGGCACCAGATTTCAAGTGTAATTGACTTCAGTGTCACATTTCGTTGCTTCTAAATTTTGATCTGAGCCAAGCAAGAGGACGCGCAAATATTTACGACCAAAACATTTCAAAGTGGGAAATGTTGATTACTTTCTCAGTGTTATTCCTCATAAGCAATTTCGGTTAACATTTCAAATTCACATTTTATTATTGTTACCGCTGGTAATGCACTTTTATACCAACACGCATTACTGGAAAATCATTTTCCGCAAAAACGTATTCTTCCACGTAATATTTGCAATCTGGAAAACCACCTCTGAACACCTGGGAAGTTGTATGGATGAAAAAAGAGAGTAATATTGTAAAAGTGTAACAGGAATCCAAATTACACTCTTCCGATGTATTGAACCACTTGAGTTTCAAAACCTGAAACTATTGACGAAATAATTTAAAGCGCTAACTTTTCATGTCAGATTGACCGCTCAAGCTTTGGTCATAAAGATTGCAACTTTTACTTTTTATCAAACCAAAACTTTAGCTGAAAACATAAAATAAAATTTGAATGAAAATTTGAACTTTTTTCAGAATAACACTATGCGAAGTTGGAAGCCTTTTGAAAGGATTTCACGTGAAGGTAGACAACTGTGTGTGGAAACCGAAATGGGCGACGGACTTTTTGGAATTCTTAACCACACCAGCATTAGAAGCCTTATTTTTCAACGATGTTTATTTGCGTCTTCTCCTTACAAATCCTTACGTCATTGAACTGTACAATTTAGTAAGTACCACCTGAAATCAAATCATACTTTTTATACAATAAATGTTGCTGCTAAAGCGATAAAATGACCTGCACAAAGTGCTGTAAAATGTAGATCATTAGCGAACATGTTGCCTCTGAGGTTTCGCCCGAAATGTATTTCCAAAAGATTTCTCCCTGTAGTAGAAGCGCTTTTAACTTATTTCTATTTTTAACGTTTTTTGAAAATAATTTTATTGTTTCTAAGTTTTAAAATTTCAGAGAATATTTTGCGACATATAATCCGATTTATCGTCTGCAATTTAGTAGCTTTGGGCAAATGAAATATTTCAAAAACTGTTATCATTCAAGGCAAATGTTGTACTATCTGCAGAATATTAAATACACTAACGCTCCTCTTAAATTCTTCTTGGAATTCAACGCGTACAGGGTGACCTAAATCTATTTTCTCCCTTCTATCTTAAATAAGGAACAAAATAAGCGATGACAACATTTTCAATATAATAATAACATTTTTTTATTGTCATGTCAAAAATGGATGTCGCAGCTCTGAAGAAGGTGATGCAATGTCGACAGTTTTTAGAATTGTCGGCATTACAAATATTTATTACGTGCAAAATTATTTCTGGAATATCTTTGACGTCACTTGCTATAATTATACAAATAGCTTTGCAGATTATAGGATTTCAGGAGAGCTATCTCTACTTTGCAATTATTCATCATAAGCTCTTGAACGATACAATATCAGGTAATTTCTAACCAAATTGTTGGTCACCGATGTGCGGATGTCCATCATTGGAGGTCCATGGCCAAAGATTTGGAAAAACTGCCCACAGAACGACATGGGACAGACATTGGTCAAAATTGACCAAAAGTGGATCCATGGCTTCTATTAGCAAATATTGGTTAGAGGTGTTTTCATGTTTGCAGATTGTTTGGATTTTTGGTTACAACGTAATATTTGGTTTCAATGCTGGCTAAGGTAGGGCAAGGAAAATGATTTTTTAAATATTTGCTGTTTTGAATCCGCAAAATCACTTCGGTTGAAAGAATAGTGGGAAATATCCGTTGAAGGAACCTGAAGTTAAAAATGACTGTTTTAAGGACTTCTTACTTTTTTTTCTGGGTTTCAAAATATCTCGTTCTCGTATTTTTTCCAAAACAGTTAACGAGACAAAATAAGATTTTAAAACCAACGACATATTTGTAGCATAGAGATTTACCCTAGCTTACTAAATGTATTGAATACCCGTTTATTGTTACTCGCCACTTCTAATTCTTACTCCCTCGCTCCTCGCTCCTCGTAGGTTAGACACTGGGTATATAAACCCAGCTCACAGACTGAATAATCAGTCTGTGTGTCCTCGTCCTAGTGTAAACATAAACTCTTAAGTACTTATAGTAAATACCCGCCTTATAAATATACCCTTGCACAAGTATCCCACTTATTCTAGATTCCCTCTCGTAGCTCGCTGAGTCTACGTATAGATATAAATGGCACACAGGCTCATATGTGGACTTGTCATAAATCCCCCGAAAGTGGCATGCCACATATTCATTCGTAACATTAAATCATTGGAACTATTTTTTCTAACAATTAAATGTTGCTCATTGTAGAAATATAGAACTGAATATATTTAGATACAAATGATTGCTTCCTGTAAATCATATAATGTGAAGAATATTGCCCTTGTGGAATATACAGAGTGTCCAATATCATTGTGTTGTCCATTTCACGTATAAGAGATAAATGAAATGATTTAGCCAAACTTGACCTTAACTTGACCCAAACCTGACATGGCTTAACGTTCGTCAGAAAATATTGCAGCATGAGATTAGCACAGTTAAGCAATAAAAACCTTTAAAACTACAAAGACCTGCAAACTTGAACTCAAAAACCAAACTCAAGAATTCAAACTTGTTGCTACACATGGAGTCAAACAAGAAAATCAAATCTGAAACTTGATGCAAATTTTAAATTTAAACATGCGTATCAAAACTCAAACTTAATCTGAATTCAAATCTCAAACTAGAATAAAAATCTCAAACTTGAATAAAAATCTCAAACTTGAATAAAAATCTCAAACTTGAATAAAAATCTCAAACTTGAATAAAAATCTCAAACTTGAATTTTAATCTCAAACTTGAATTTTAATCTCAAACTTGAATTTTAATCTCAAACTTGAATTTTAATCTCAAACTTGAATTTTAATCTCAAACTTGAATTTTAATCTCAAACTTGAATTTTAATCTCAAACTTGAATTTTAATCTCA
This sequence comes from Allacma fusca, assembly GCA_947179485.1. Taxonomy (NCBI): domain Eukaryota; kingdom Metazoa; phylum Arthropoda; class Collembola; order Symphypleona; family Sminthuridae; genus Allacma; species Allacma fusca. The sequence continues at coordinate 80,218,861 of OX359245.1, read as the reverse complement.
AACTTGAATTTTAATCTCAAACTTGAATTTTAATCTCAAACTTGAATTTTAATCTCAAACTTGAATTTTAATCTCAAACTTGAATTTTAATCTCAAACTTGAATTTTAATCTCAAACTTGAATTTTAATCTCAAACTTGAATTTTAATCTCAAACTTGAATTTTAATCTCAAACTTGAATTTTAATCTCAAACTTGAATTTTAATCTCAAACTTGAATTTTAATCTCAAACTTGAATTTTAATCTCAAACTTGAATTTTAATCTAAAACTTGAATTTTAATCTCAAACTTGAATTTTAATCTCAAACTTGAATTTTAATCTCAAACTTGAATTCAAATCTCAATCTTGAGTTCAAACCCCAAACGTGATCACCGACCTGATCTCAAACTTGATCCCCAAATTGATCTAAAACTCGAGTTCAAACTTGATCCTCAATTTGATCTCAAACTCGAACTCAAACTTGATCTCAAACTTGATCCCTAACTTGATCTCAATCTGGAACTCAAACTTGATCTCAATCTGGAACTCAAACTTGATCTCAATCTGGAACTCAAACTTGATCTCAATCTGGAACTCAAACTTGATCTCAATCTGGAACTCAAACTTGATGTCAATCTGGAACTCAAACTTGATCTCAATCTGGAACTCAAACTTGATCTCAATCTGGAACTCAAACTTGATCTCAATCTGGAACTCAAACTTGATCTCAATCTGGAACTCAAACTTGATCTCAATCTGGAACTCAAACTTGATCTCAATCTGGAACTCAAACTTGATCTCAATCTGGAACTCAAACTTGATCTCAAACTTGATCTCCAGCTTGATCCCCAACTTCATCTCAATCTCGAACTCGAAATTGAAGCCAAACATCATGCTAAACTTGAAACCACACTTGAACTTCTAGGTTTCAGCGTATACAAATATTAGTTTGTTCTTAGACTGCAATTCTTAAGCTAAGTACGTGATACGTATTCGACGGGATTGAATTAAATTTGAGACAACACGGACGTTTTGAAATATTTTTAAGAAAGAAGGTCTCCATTTTGGACTTTTGCGCTTAAAGATTAATTTCCCCAATCTTGCACTCTTGTCATGCCCATTTATCTCAACACCGGAATTTGTTGGATAGATTCCGGAAAAACTTGTACAAATTTTAAAAGACGAGCGTCGACAGTTCAGAAATAAAAATTCTTTAAGACTAATTTGTGAAACAGATAATCTCAAAAAAATCTCGACTTTCCTTCATGTATTTTCGAACTGTGAGAATAATTTTTAACGCTGATCACAATTACGTTAAATCTGGAAACGAATTTGATTTCAAATAAGAAGTGTCATATTGTTTTCTTGTGCCTTATTTGAATAATGGCGAAAAATAGGAATGGGTTCCCTGTATTTGTCAAGTATTTGTCATAAGATGTTACACGCCACATTCACGGACTGCAATTGAATAAATTCTTGATTACCAATCGTCCGATATTGATCGCCGAATGTTCGTGTTCAAGAATTGGCTAAAGTTCTTGACAATTTTTCAGAGAACAGAGACCGGTCACAGTTGATCACAAAAGGGTCAATGGTTTCAGTTTGCAAATATTAGTCAGACGTAATTTTATGTTCGAAGGATGAAAAACACTGGTCACAATATAACATTTAATTTCAATGCTGGCGAAAATTGGGTCAAGAAAAACGCTATAAAAAGTATTGGCTTTTGTTATTCCGTTAAACTCATTCGGATGAATCAATAGTTGATAATATTCGGGGAAGAAACCTCGGGTTACTTATTTCGGGTAGTCAACAATCAGGCTAGAGGTTGTGCCAGTTTTTACTGATTAAAAGGTCAAAGAGTTAGTTCTGATCAAGTTTGTCCAAAATGAAATCTTGGTAACACTTTTGACCAATGCCAGCTTTACCGTGGCCAATAAATCGTATGTGACGATTATTGACAAATCTGTTCCATGGATCCAATTTTGACCAGAAAAATTTAATAATAGCTGTGAAAGTAGAAGTTATTAAAAATAGTCAAATGGGATTAAAAAGACACGCCAAACTTTTGGCAACAACTTCCAACAATGTAAAACAAGTTTCAAACAAATCAAAACCTCTATTTTAAACTCTTCTTACCAAACAATCTTTTTAAATTATTTTGAACGGAACGGTGTGGGACACAGTTTTTACAACCCCGTGTCGTTTCAAATCTGTTTCTAGTTAAAATTGTTTCTTATCGTAGCTTAACACCTTTGCTTTAGGGTTTAATGAAATTGAGCAACGTCAGGATATTTTGGGAAAAATTATCGTTTCGAATTTTCTATGTTTCAATCAAATGGGGATTTTTGCCATAATTTCTTTACAAAAATCAAAAGTTTGAACAACTGACCCGTGTGTTACTCATTTAAGATATGGTGGAATCGAAGTGGTAACAAATTTGATACAACATGCGGGAATTCAATATGTTTTTATGATAAAAGTTCAATTGGTTATAAATTATTACACGGGATATAAAAAAGACACAAAAACCGTAAAACTCCATGGAAATACACCAACGCAATTCTGCAGTCCACTTCAAAATGCTTAACAGTACTTAGCTGTCACTCTTCACATGTACATAACGCACATCCCGAACTACTTCATCTGCGTTACTTATAATTAGAAGATACAAAAAGATAAAAGAAGGCAGATTTTTCCAATTGACAACTTTTGTGCAATCGCAAATTACATTGCCAAGGAATAAAATTAATATGACCTCGTGATCATTTAGGAAAACTACCCTGAAGAAGAGAGAGAAGTTCGCTTTCTTGATATAATCTTCAATAAATGGGGCGTGGATGGGTTTACTGCCGCCCTTGACTTCAGAGATAATACACAGGAATACAACATGTACTACATTAAATTCTTTGGAAAGTACTTAGGCAAGTTGAATCGGTTAAACATTTGGCACAGAATACATTTTGAATATTTAGATTTTATAAATCATGAAACATTTTTGAATTCATCGTCCTAATAATTTTAACTCGTGCAAAGTATCCCATGAATTTTAAATTATTTCTGATTCAATTGTGATATATTTTAGAGAATCTACTGAGAGTCTGGAATGCCCCAGGAAATTTTGAAACATTTGCAAAGTCTCGAGATTTTGTAAATGCATTCATTCGCGAAGGAAAACTCTGCCTGGAAAATATTTTATTTAAAAAAGTTAGTTTCATTTTTTTACTCCTTCAGTAATTTAAAAAGGTTCCATTTTCTGCTTCAAAATGCTAAACAATTGATTGGAATTCTAGACATGGGTTTTGAGTAGATATTTGCGTCTATCAGCCGTCGTGATTTGCTTATTTGATGCGGACGAGAAGATTTACGACGAATTCAACGTCGGTTTGGAACCATCATTTGAGAAATCATTAAATCAATTAAAACAGAAAATCAAAACATATCCCAAGTATATCAAAAGAGAGTAAGTATTTCCTGGATTTGGAGTTTCCGTTCTCCTGTGACAATAAATTTTGAATTACTGAAAATTGTTTTACAAATAAAAACTGACACCGCATTATTTATAAATGAGCTCTCTCTACACAAACAGCGTATTGACAACTAAAGTAATGCAAATAGTGTTTGTATGAACTGTCGCGTTTTTTGACATAAATTAAAACCCACACAAAAAAAGTATTGTAATTGATTGAAACTAATTGAAATGCTATTTTGATAATATACAGAACCAAAATAAATTTGAAAGAATTCCAACAAAAGGTAGAAAATTGTAATCGGAAACCAACATGGGCGTCGGAACTCTCGAAAATTTTCAATTCTCTCTCTTAACTGATGATAATGAATCGGATTCCGACACCTCGTCCGGAGTCTTCACACGAATCAGAAAATCATGATGAGCAAATCAACGGGAACTCATCAGAAGATAAAAACCACGCTTGGATTTACTGCAATAGTAATTTTGTATGAATTGTAATGTGATGTAGTCTTCGATGGTCATTCAGGGTTGACAAATTGCAAGAAAAAAATAAAACCTTTTGATTTTCACCATTTCTTAATTGCTCCAGAAATTATAAATGTATTTTGCTAACGTTACAAAAATCGTATACTCATTTTTTTAAATCCCAAAAGTTGTTTGAAAATCCTAACATGATTTTGAAATTTAAAAATAAATAAATTCTTTTTATTCGAGTGTACATTCTAAAAACAGAAAAACACGAAATGGCAATTATTGAACTCAAAATTCACAATAAATCATTCGACGGTCATAAGTCATTTTCAGATACGCAGCACTTCGGATTCATTCCCAGCAAAGGTGGGTTAACAATTTTTTACAAATCGACGGTACTCCTGAATTCCTTACGTTTGTTTCCCCAGTTTTCAAAATATCTCGTTCTCGCATTTTTTCCTAAAACGGTAACGAGACAAAAAAATATTTTAAAATCAATGAAATATTCAACATTAATATTAAATAATAAAATTATTTTTACCAGCAAATAAACTTTGCTGATTTTAGAAAAATAAATAGAATTTAGGTATATTTAAATGTTTGCTTTTTATCATTCCCCTAATATAAACAATATTCAACTTGTGGACTATACAAGGTGTCCAAAATCGTCGTGTTACCCATTCCCCAGAGAGTAGATAAATGAAGTTCTTTAACCACCCTTGACCTAAGCTTGACCTAAACCTTACATTGCATAACATTCGTCAGAAACAACTCCATCATGCGCTCACTACAGTTAAGTAATAAAATCCTTTAATAACACAAGCATCTGCAAACTTGAACTCAAAACCCAAATTCAGGAATTCAAACTTGATCACCAAATTCAAACATGTCTCTACACCTGGAGTCAAACAAGAAATTCCTATTTCAAACTTGAATTTCAATCTCAAATTTGAACTTAAATCTCAAACTTGAACTTCAATCTCAAACTTGAATTTTAATCTAAAACTTGAATTTTAATCTCAAACTTGAATTTTAATCTCAAACTTGAATTTTAATCTCAAACTTGAATTCAAATCTCAATCTTGAGTTCAAACCCCAAACGTGATCACCGACCTGATCTCAAACTTGATCCCCAAATTGATCTAAAACTCGAGTTCAAACTTGATCCTCAATTTGATCTCAAACTCGAACTCAAACTTGATCTCAAACTTGATCCCTAACTTGATCTCAATCTGGAACTCAAACTTGATCTCAATCTGGAACTCAAACTTGATCTCAATCTGGAACTCAAACTTGATCTCAATCTGGAACTCAAACTTGATCTCAATCTGGAACTCAAACTTGATGTCAATCTGGAACTCAAACTTGATCTCAATCTGGAACTCAAACTTGATCTCAATCTGGAACTCAAACTTGATCTCAATCTGGAACTCAAACTTGATCTCAATCTGGAACTCAAACTTGATCTCAATCTGGAACTCAAACTTGATCTCAATCTGGAACTCAAACTTGATCTCAAACTTGATCTCCAGCTTGATCCCCAACTTCATCTCAATCTCGAACTCGAAATTGAAGCCAAACATCATGCTAAACTTGAAACCACACTTGAACTTCTAGGTTTCAGCGTATACAAATATTAGTTTGTTCTTAGACTGCAATTCTTAAGCTAAGTACGTGATACGTATTCGACGGGATTGAATTAAATTTGAGACAACACGGACGTTTTGAAATATTTTTAAGAAAGAAGGTCTCCATTTTGGACTTTTGCGCTTAAAGATTAATTTCCCCAATCTTGCACTCTTGTCATGCCCATTTATCTCAACACCGGAATTTGTTGGATAGATTCCGGAAAAACTTGTACAAATTTTAAAAGACGAGCGTCGACAGTTCAGAAATAAAAATTCTTTAAGACTAATTTGTGAAACAGATAATCTCAAAAAAATCTCGACTTTCCTTCATGTATTTTCGAACTGTGAGAATAATTTTTAACGCTGATCACAATTACGTTAAATCTGGAAACGAATTTGATTTCAAATAAGAAGTGTCATATTGTTTTCTTGTGCCTTATTTGAATAATGGCGAAAAATAGGAATGGGTTCCCTGTATTTGTCAAGTATTTGTCATAAGATGTTACACGCCACATTCACGGACTGCAATTGAATAAATTCTTGATTACCAATCGTCCGATATTGATCGCCGAATGTTCGTGTTCAAGAATTGGCTAAAGTTCTTGACAATTTTTCAGAGAACAGAGACCGGTCACAGTTGATCACAAAAGGGTCAATGGTTTCAGTTTGCAAATATTAGTCAGACGTAATTTTATGTTCGAAGGATGAAAAACACTGGTCACAATATAACATTTAATTTCAATGCTGGCGAAAATTGGGTCAAGAAAAACGCTATAAAAAGTATTGGCTTTTGTTATTCCGTTAAACTCATTCGGATGAATCAATAGTTGATAATATTCGGGGAAGAAACCTCGGGTTACTTATTTCGGGTAGTCAACAATCAGGCTAGAGGTTGTGCCAGTTTTTACTGATTAAAAGGTCAAAGAGTTAGTTCTGATCAAGTTTGTCCAAAATGAAATCTTGGTAACACTTTTGACCAATGCCAGCTTTACCGTGGCCAATAAATCGTATGTGACGATTATTGACAAATCTGTTCCATGGATCCAATTTTGACCAGAAAAATTTAATAATAGCTGTGAAAGTAGAAGTTATTAAAAATAGTCAAATGGGATTAAAAAGACACGCCAAACTTTTGGCAACAACTTCCAACAATGTAAAACAAGTTTCAAACAAATCAAAACCTCTATTTTAAACTCTTCTTACCAAACAATCTTTTTAAATTATTTTGAACGGAACGGTGTGGGACACAGTTTTTACAACCCCGTGTCGTTTCAAATCTGTTTCTAGTTAAAATTGTTTCTTATCGTAGCTTAACACCTTTGCTTTAGGGTTTAATGAAATTGAGCAACGTCAGGATATTTTGGGAAAAATTATCGTTTCGAATTTTCTATGTTTCAATCAAATGGGGATTTTTGCCATAATTTCTTTACAAAAATCAAAAGTTTGAACAACTGACCCGTGTGTTACTCATTTAAGATATGGTGGAATCGAAGTGGTAACAAATTTGATACAACATGCGGGAATTCAATATGTTTTTATGATAAAAGTTCAATTGGTTATAAATTATTACACGGGATATAAAAAAGACACAAAAACCGTAAAACTCCATGGAAATACACCAACGCAATTCTGCAGTCCACTTCAAAATGCTTAACAGTACTTAGCTGTCACTCTTCACATGTACATAACGCACATCCCGAACTACTTCATCTGCGTTACTTATAATTAGAAGATACAAAAAGATAAAAGAAGGCAGATTTTTCCAATTGACAACTTTTGTGCAATCGCAAATTACATTGCCAAGGAATAAAATTAATATGACCTCGTGATCATTTAGGAAAACTACCCTGAAGAAGAGAGAGAAGTTCGCTTTCTTGATATAATCTTCAATAAATGGGGCGTGGATGGGTTTACTGCCGCCCTTGACTTCAGAGATAATACACAGGAATACAACATGTACTACATTAAATTCTGGGCAGCAGGAGTAGTCCAGCACTGAATGTACTCAACTACCATCGCTGAGGAATGGCTTCAAAGCCCAGTGCCCCTGCTGTCGCGGAGGTGAGGGAAAGAGAGAGATAGATGTTGGGTTCTGTGGGATGTACTGCTAGTTAGCACACACCCAACGCTCACTTCAACGTGAGTGGATTTACCGAGCCATTGGGATAGTGGTGTCCCTGCCATAGCTTGACAGTGCACCCACAGTTCGTCGTGGGATATTATCTCCTTCTATGTTACCTTGCTCTCTCTCCTCCATAGTTTAAGCAAATTAGGTTAAGATTATTGGGCTGCGTCCCATCCCCCAATTAACATGCAATGTAAACAATGAATTGTAAGATTGTCATAGTATGTGTACTTAAAGACAATAAAGAGATTTTTTTTTACTACATTAAATTCTTTGGAAAGTACTTAGGCAAGTTGAATCGGTTAAACATTTGGCACAGAATACATTTTGAATATTTAGATTTTATAAATCATGAAACATTTTTGAATTCATCGTCCTAATAATTTTAACTCGTGCAAAGTATCCCATGAATTTTAAATTATTTCTGATTCAATTGTGATATATTTTAGAGAATCTACTGAGAGTCTGGAATGCCCCAGGAAATTTTGAAACATTTGCAAAGTCTCGAGATTTTGTAAATGCATTCATTCGCGAAGGAAAACTCTGCCTGGAAAATATTTTATTTAAAAAAGTTAGTTTCATTTTTTTACTCCTTCAGTAATTTAAAAAGGTTCCATTTTCTGCTTCAAAATGCTAAACAATTGATTGGAATTCTAGACATGGGTTTTGAGTAGATATTTGCGTCTATCAGCCGTCGTGATTTGCTTATTTGATGCGGACGAGAAGATTTACGACGAATTCAACGTCGGTTTGGAACCATCATTTGAGAAATCATTAAATCAATTAAAACAGAAAATCAAAACATATCCCAAGTATATCAAAAGAGAGTAAGTATTTCCTGGATTTGGAGTTTCCGTTCTCCTGTGACAATAAATTTTGAATTACTGAAAATTGTTTTACAAATAAAAACTGACACCGCATTATTTATAAATGAGCTCTCTCTACACAAACAGCGTATTGACAACTAAAGTAATGCAAATAGTGTTTGTATGAACTGTCGCGTTTTTTGACATAAATTAAAACCCACACAAAAAAAGTATTGTAATTGATTGAAACTAATTGAAATGCTATTTTGATAATATACAGAACCAAAATAAATTTGAAAGAATTCCAACAAAAGGTAGAAAATTGTAATCGGAAACCAACATGGGCGTCGGAACTCTCGAAAATTTTCAATTCTCTCTCTTAACTGATGATAATGAATCGGATTCCGACACCTCGTCCGGAGTCTTCACACGAATCAGAAAATCATGATGAGCAAATCAACGGGAACTCATCAGAAGATAAAAACCACGCTTGGATTTACTGCAATAGTAATTTTGTATGAATTGTAATGTGATGTAGTCTTCGATGGTCATTCAGGGTTGACAAATTGCAAGAAAAAAATAAAACCTTTTGATTTTCACCATTTCTTAATTGCTCCAGAAATTATAAATGTATTTTGCTAACGTTACAAAAATCGTATACTCATTTTTTTAAATCCCAAAAGTTGTTTGAAAATCCTAACATGATTTTGAAATTTAAAAATAAATAAATTCTTTTTATTCGAGTGTACATTCTAAAAACAGAAAAACACGAAATGGCAATTATTGAACTCAAAATTCACAATAAATCATTCGACGGTCATAAGTCATTTTCAGATACGCAGCACTTCGGATTCATTCCCAGCAAAGGTGGGTTAACAATTTTTTACAAATCGACGGTACTCCTGAATTCCTTACGTTTGTTTCCCCAGTTTTCAAAATATCTCGTTCTCGCATTTTTTCCTAAAACGGTAACGAGACAAAAAAATATTTTAAAATCAATGAAATATTCAACATTAATATTAAATAATAAAATTATTTTTACCAGCAAATAAACTTTGCTGATTTTAGAAAAATAAATAGAATTTAGGTATATTTAAATGTTTGCTTTTTATCATTCCCCTAATATAAACAATATTCAACTTGTGGACTATACAAGGTGTCCAAAATCGTCGTGTTACCCATTCCCCAGAGAGTAGATAAATGAAGTTCTTTAACCACCCTTGACCTAAGCTTGACCTAAACCTTACATTGCATAACATTCGTCAGAAACAACTCCATCATGCGCTCACTACAGTTAAGTAATAAAATCCTTTAATAACACAAGCATCTGCAAACTTGAACTCAAAACCCAAATTCAGGAATTCAAACTTGATCACCAAATTCAAACATGTCTCTACACCTGGAGTCAAACAAGAAATTCCTATTTCAAACTTGAATTTCAATCTCAAATTTGAACTTAAATCTCAAACTTGAACTTCAATCTCAAACTTGAACTTCAATCTCAAACTTGAACTTCAATCTCAAACTTGAACTTCAATCTCAAACTTGAACTTCAATCTCAAACTTGAACTTCAATCTCAAACTTGAACTTCAATCTCAAACTTGAACTTCAATCTCAAACTTGAACTTCAATCTCAAACTTGAACTTCAATTTGAAACTTGAATTCAAATCTCAAACTTAAATTAAAACCTCAAACTTGAAATTTAACCTCAAACTTGAAATTAAACCTCAAACTTGAAATTCAACCTCAAACTTGAAATTCAACCTCAAACTTGAACTTCATCATCAAAATTTAATTCAAATCTCAAATTTGAATTCAAACTTACACACCCCCATCGCCTGAAAGTGAAACATCATGCAAACTTTGAAACTATACTTGAACTCCAAGTTGAAGTCAAAGTGTGCTTAATAATCTAAGAATTTCAAACAAGCGACCAAAATAAGTCTGTGGAGCGGAAATGGTTTACTTGTGAGAACAAGTGTTTTTTCGTATGTTGTTTATTGTTTGCTTGAGATTTTGGAAAAATTTTAAAAAATGGGCTGATGGAATGCGGGACAGAATTTTAATTCGTATTTGCGGTGACCCTGTAAATGAGAATGGATTGAATAATATTGAGAAATGTACAGGGGTCCAATTGTGACTGAGCCGCCCTTTTCATTTCCAGACCTCGTGTAAATCATGATCATTTGGATTTTGTGAAAATGTGAACTTAAAGACGTGAACATTCTGCCTCTGATTAATAAGGCCGGAGATGGAAAGCAATTACATATTGATTATTCTAAGCAAAACTTCTCTCGACACTTAAACCAAATCTCCAAAGTCCAAACTCTTTTTAGCATGTCATAGAATAGTCGTGTGAATATTTTAAACCCAGTCAGCTCATCAACATTCAAGCAATCTCAAATGGTTGTAATCTGCGAGAGCTCAAGTTTAAAAATAAATCAAGTTCGAGCCTCAAGTGACTTGACCTTGAACTTGAAAAGCCACACTTGACCCAGTACTCAACGTTAGGTTAATCTGGATTTGAAGTACAATAATTAAAAGCATGGGACAAATGACTACAATATAAATAATGTCACCAGAACACTAGCTAGATCTCAACATGTACCGAAACGTACACTTGACTTCAAACTTCAACTTGACCTTACATTCGATAGCAAACTTGAATTATTTATGCTTACATTAGGATTCAAACAGTGGTCGGATCGATTCAGTTTGATTTGAATTTTTCAATTTGATTCAATTTGAAGCTTGAATTGAATCGAAAAACCGATTTTCGATTTATTTTGCCCCAAAACAATTCAATTCGATTCAATTCACCCAGTGAATCGAATTGAATCGTAAATCGAACGATTCAAGAGGGAAAATACAAAATTTTTCTTATGTTACTGGAGTGTCGTATACATATTATAAAGGGTATAGTAAAAGCTACGCTGAAATAACAAACGTTGTGGTATACGTAGTATTTGGACTTTGATTATGCGGGGAAAAAGTACCCGTGCGCAGCCGAAGCAGTTTTGATGAATTGTTTGAATTGCAATTCACAAGATATGATTCGATTCAGTTCAATACCCAAATCGAATCATTCGATTTGGATTTGCTGCAAATCGAATCGAAATACTACTGAATCGAATTGAATCGAATCGAATCGAATCGAAAATTTCCAATTCTGAATTGAATTGGTCCGACCACTAGATTCAAATAATTAAGATTTTTAAGATTTTTAAGCGAAACTTGGCTTGAAATAAATACTCGACTTCAAATACAATATTTGGCCACAAATTCCATCTTCTAATGAATCTCGTACTTGACCTAAAACCTTCATTTCATCTAAAACTCCTACTTAGCCTCAAACTCAAACTTCACCTAAAATTTGAACTTGATTTTAAAATTCCAGAGGAGCTTCACGTTCTGAGCCATCATAAGCAAGAAGAGCTCACAACTTACAATAATATTTTTTTTTAAAACAATAAGATTCAGCAGTCCACAGTCACAAATATAAAAATGTATACAACGAACCAGACTTCAATTCAAGACTTCAACCAAATTCATGAACGCAGACCTGAACTCAAACTCAAAATTGAAGCATCAAGCTTTAAGCCAAACTTGAACACAAACTTGAGCTCACACTTGCATATCAAATCTCAAACCTTATCTCAAACTATAATTTAAATCTCAAACTTGAATTTAAATCTCAACCTTGAATTTGAATCTCAAAGTAGAATTTAAATTGCAAACTTCAATTTATATCGCAAACTTGAATTTAAATCTCAAACTTGAGCTTAAGTTTTATGTTTGAATTTAAATCTTAAACTTGAGCTTAAATCGCAAGCTTGAATTTAAATGTCAAACTAGAGTTTAAATCTTAAAATTGAATTTAAATCTCAAACTTGAGTTTAAATTTTATATTTGAATTGAAATCTTAAGCTTGATCCATAACTTCATCTCAAACTTAATAACAAAGTTAATCCCAAACTTGATCTCAAACTTAAAGCCAAACATCATGCTAAACGTGAAACCACACTTGAACTCTAATTCGAAATCAAACTTGACCTGCAAATTAAACAATTTCAAAGAAGCGACCAGAATAATTCTGTGAAGCTAAAGTGGACTACTTGTGAGAATTGTTTTCCAGTGGTATGTTGGATTGCTTATTTGAGATATTTGAGACGGTCATGAGTCATTTTTAGCAGCTGAGCAAATCGGATGCACACTCAGCAAATGCGGGTTAAAAATTTTTGCGAAGCGGCGACTTTTACGAGTTGTGCGAGCAGAGCATAACGAGACAACGATATTGCAATAAAGTGTATGAGATTGTAACAAAAGCCCAGATTTTTTTCGTATCTCCTTAATTATTTACATTTGTTCCCCTCGCTTCAAAATGTCTCCTTCTCGTATTTTTTCCGAAAACCATAAAGAGAATTATAAATCTAAAATCAATGAAATTTTCCCTCTTATTTTTAAATAATTATAATAACTTTACGAAAAAATAAATGTTGCGGATTTTAGAACTATAGAATATAATGTATGCATACCTATAGGTAAATAAAAATGTTTGCTTCCTGTGATTCACCCAGTACGAAGAATATTGGAATTACGGAATATACAGGGTGTCCTATTTCATTGTGTGACCTATTCCCCAGATAAGAGATAGAAATTCCGAAATTTTTAACCGAACTTTACCTAAACCTGATGTCCCAGTCAGAAATAGACAAGCGCTTTTGCGTTGTATTTGAAGCGCCCGTCGCTTTTATGTCCGCCGTTGCCTATGTGATTGCCCTAAGACACTCCTCGTTATCGGGGCAACATTGCTGGGCGTGTGCGCTGGGCTTCAAAGGAGCTGCATTAAAACAACAGTATATTTTCCAGTTGCCCCAATAACTGTTTAATGACAACTGAATGATGTAGCCTTTTGACCATTGAGGCGGCTGCGTTCATCAGCAACTTGCAGGCAGTGCTGGAACGACGTAACCCTCGCATGCAATTTTTGATTCCAATTTTATGTAGCCCGTTACAAGTTCAAACATTCGTTATTTAACACTCAAGATGTCTTCTCTGTGGTAAAAATAAGTGCGCCGTTGTACTTTTCGAGAAAGAAACTGCAGTTATTCCTCGAATGTGGTTAAATTCAGATAGATCTGAGTGCCAATGACCTGATGTTATTGGATAAGCTCTAACAAAGTTACTCACCAACCCGGCATCATTGCCAAAGGATACGTGGAAACATCCTATCCGTGTACTGGGAACATACCGTAATTTTAATGTATTTTATTTTAATTTATTGCATTGGCAGAACAGCTTTTGTTGAGATAATACATAGTTTATTTGCAATTATTATTTTCGTGTTCACAAAATTGCAGTCCTCAAGTTAGATTTGTAATTTATGATGACTAATTCCATACATAAATCAGCCAATCTTTGAATGATCATAAAAATTAAATGACAGGTACACTCAAATCTGCTCGTGAAGCAGATGAAAAAGCCCTTTATACGTCTGCGATTGAAAGTGACCCGGAAACTGATGTACCGGAAAACAGAACCAGAACCCGGAAAAACCAGATTCGTAGAGTCGAAGTTATTAAGTTTTACTTCAAGTAAGTAGTAAACATGTGTGTAACTGTGCTTTCTTTTTTAAACAAACAAATTCTGGCACTTACCGGAAAATAGTTTTTGTTATTTGATAATAATTACTAACTACTGTCAACTTACGTTCCATAGAATCATTAAATTCAAGTGTAGAGTACAATATTAGATTTTACTATTGTGTTTTTAGAACCTACTATTGAAACACTATCTGGCAGTTCCCGTGAATATTTTTCAGAATCAGTGCTGGCAGTACCAATTGAAAATATTTTTCCAGAATCGGAGGTGCTACTCCTAGACCCCAGTTCTGTGTGTTTGAATAATCAGCTGTTTCAAACGATTATTTAGGAAAGTTCACCAGTGGCTCGGAATGCGTTTTCAGTGCAGCTCACAATCAAAGTGAGTGTCAAAAAAGTAAGCCATTGTAAATGTTATTTTACAGTATATAACGTATAAAATCGCAGTTAACTCTGAAAATATTTCTGTATTTGTTGACTCTTGTATTTTCCAGCACATCAAATGAAATGTAATTGAAATGTTTAATGTGTATTTTTTATTAAGAATTTCAGGAGATTGTGTTGAAGAAACTTGGAGAAATTCAGGTGTCACAAGAAAGGTTTATTGTTATTGTTGGGCAAAATCAAGTTGTGGATGTTGATTTCGACGATTTGCCAATTCTTTGCTCCACAAAACAAGACTTGGAAAACTTTGAGCAACGTCTTGCAAATATTGAAGATCAACAGAAAATAGTAATTTTTTTTACTTTATTTATACTAAACATTTTACATTCTACAATTAATTTTTTAAAATTTACTTTAGCTAAAGTTTCGTATCAGAATTTTTTCAGATAACGGGTAAACTCATACCTTGTAATATTGAACAAAACCTAATTGATTTTCTTGTGTAAAATATACTGTATTCACATCCACCTAGGATATACTTTTTTATTGGCAAGATTGTTCTATGTAAATTCATACTGACAATTTCAGGAACGATACGTGTATGGTCATGGTGAACTAGATCTTAAGAGAGTGGTCAACGGAATTTTGAGTAAGTTCATTACAGACGAATTTGGGATTATCACTAGTTTTTCGGGGAAAGGCTTAGCTGAGTTAGCCTTTATTCAATTCGTCCAAGTTCATCGGACCGTTATTCGTGAGTGTTGAGTGAATAAATAATTATTTTATTTATATATTGTAATATTGTGTATTTATGTAATATTTAGGTTCAATGATGTAACTGAAGACTCCGTTAATGGCATAATACAGGACTGGCTGCGACAGTCCAAAGACCGTTTTAGCGGACGTGTGCACAAGAAGAAGCAAGAACATCCAATTACCCCTGGAATGAGTGTTAAATGAGATTATTGAAAAAATTTGCTCAAATATTTTCAATGATGTAAATATGTCAGAGTGTTCCAGAAGTGAAAGGTGCAGGAGAATAACGTCTGAATTTAATCTTATGGTTAATTAAATGTATTCTAATTCGGTTCAAAATTATATGAATGACTCCAATATTAGTATAAATTGTAATGATTGTTCTGTCGTTGGAAATGTAACCAGAGATAGTAATGTTCAAGAACAGCCTGTTAATTTTTCGGGTGGTATATCTGAACCAATTGATTTGTTAAATTATTATAGTAATACTGAGGACGATATAAGTAGTTTAGATAGTCTGGTAGAAGGTAATAATAGATATTTAGCACAAGCAATCCGGCGCCTTTCTGAAATCGGTTTTCAAAATGCAATAACTACCGAAAGTTATTCAGAAGTAAGAACTAACAACGGAGATAACGTATTTCTATGTTAAGATGGTTCATTAGTTAAAATCATAGATGCTGAAATAAATAATTCCAATAGTCAAATAATTTACGGTGTTAAGTTTTTGAATATTAAAGACTTGTTTGATGTTTCTATACCTAGTGATTATTTATCAATTATGTGTGTGAACATTTTTCAGACCTCTCCAGTTTTTGTTGTTAAACAATGTAGTTAACATGTTAATATTTCGAGAAAATGTTTATTTCTGCCTTTAGAAAACATGGAAAGCTATGTAAGTATTCCTTTGGTAAATGACTCCTTGAATAAACATTTGAAAACTTGAAAGCAGGTTTAATACATATTAATTTTCGCATATAATTATATATTATATTATTGCAAATAATTAATTCGCCTAAGCATCATCCAGCATACACTACAACGATGCGCCCATGAGCCATCGCAAAGCTGCTTGAAAGATAAAAGCGAATCTAGGGCATGTCGGGTTGGGGCTAAATAAATAGTGGTCAGACGTTAGGGCGACAGTATACAGTTGCATCGTACAGATGTCCGGGTAACACTGTAACAAGTAATCGCCCGGCGACTGTATATCGTCTCGCACATTGTCCCAGGGCGTATGTTATTGTTATGTAGAGAAGCGAACGTCGCCCAGCTTCCGCTAGCTCAATTTTTTCCGATTGGGGTGAATAACCATTCCTTAGAAATTACTCCAGCATGACCTCAGCATAGATAAGTTATAAAAAATCTTTAAAACACAAAGATTTGTAAACTTGAACACAAAAACCAAATTCATGAACGAGAACTGAACTCAAACTCGGAATTGAAGCATCAAACTTCAAGCCAAACTTGAACACCAACTTAAACTCAAACTTGCATATCAAATCTCAAACCTTATCTCCCACTTGAATTTAAATCTCCAACTTGAATTTACAACTCAAACTTGAATTTATAACTCAAACTTGAATTTACAACTAAAACTTCATTTTACAACTCAAACTTGAATTTACAACTAAAACTTCATTTTACAACTCAAACTTGAATTTACAACTAAAACTTCATTTTACAACTAAAACTTCATTTTACAACTCACACTTGAATTTACAACTGAAACTTGAATTTACAACTGAAACTTGAATTTACACCTCAAACTTGAATTTACAACTCAAACTTGAATTTACAACTCAAACTTGAATTTACAACTCAAACTTGAATTAAAATCTCAAACTTGAATTAAAATCTCAAAATTGAATTAAAATCTCAAACTTGAATTAAAATCTCAAACTTGAATTAAAATCTCCAACTTGAGTTTGAGTGTCATATTTGAATTTAAATCTTAAACTTGAGCTTAAATCGCAAGCTTGAATTTAAATGTCAAGCTAGAGTTTAAATCTTAAGCTTGAATTTAAATCTCAAACTTAAATTTAAATCTCAACCTTGAATTTGAATCTGAAAGTAGAATTTAAATCACAAATTTGAATTTATATCCAAGCTTGAATTTAAATCCCAAACTTGAATTCAAATCTTAAGCTTGATCCATAACTTCACCTCAAACTTGATAATAAAGTTAATCCCAAACTTGATCTCAAACTTAAAGAAAATCATCATGTTTAACTTGAAACCACACTTGAACCCTAACTTGAAATCGAACTTGACCTAAAAATTAGAGAATTTCAAAGAAGAAAGAAAATAATTCTGTGAAGCTAAAGTGGTTTACTTGTGAGAATTGTTTTTCCGTGGCATGTTGGATTGCTTACTTCAGAATTTGGGCAGATGGATAAATTTAATATGGGCTGATGAAATGCGGGGCATAATAAAAGGGATGCGTATTTGTGGGGGTGTTGTAAATCAGAATGGATTGAATAATATCTGGAAATGTACAGGGATTGAGTTGTGAATGAGACGCCTTTCCGTCCATTTCCACGCTTCGTGTAAATCAAGATAATTTGGGACTTTGGGCAAATTTCACTGGAAATACGTCTACTTTTGCAGAATAATAGGACACAAAAGGAGATCCTCAACGCCATGTTGTGTAATCTCTGGCGTCATTTTTTTCTGGAATCATATTTTCCAACAAATCGCTCAACATCACATGAACGTCTTCAGTCCATTTCACCAATTCCCAAAATCAAAAACTTCTCACGCATAGCTCCAAATGGTTTCAGTCATTTCAAGAACGTCACTCAAGATCTCACTTCAAAATCCAACTTCGAGTTCCGCATCAAACTCAACTCAAATTCGATTTCAACTCAAGTTGCATCGCGCGCTTGAAGTAAATGAAAATCCTAAACTTGAAATCAAGTTCCCATCAAAACTCAAATAAAACTTTATACCTGAACTCAATTTGACTGTCATACTTGAACTCAAACTGATTCTGACACTTCAATTTTCAAGTCAATTTTGCTAAAATAAACCTCAACTCACAATTAAACTAATATCAGACTTGAAATCCAAGTAAATCTGAGCTCACAATGTAATTTCAAGTCTAACTTGACCTCACACTCAAACATAAACTTGAGCTCACACTTGAACTTAAATACAAACTCAAAAAATATCAAAACTTCAGTTTAATTAGAAATTCCAAAGAACTTGAAATTGGAAGTTGATCTTGGATCGGGTGCGTGTACTTGTTCAGAGATATATGAGTATGTACTAGTATGGTTTTAAATGTGGGATTCGAATAGTAAACGCAAACTCAAAAATATAAGTCAGTCTCAAATATGTCAGTTTAATTAGAAATTCCAAAGAACCTATGTATTAGTATGGTTTTTAAATGTGAAAATCGAACAGAAAATGTTTGTTTGAATTCGACGCCTGAAACGATTACGGACGGAGACACTTTTTGGTTGCGGGGAATTCTGGGCAAATGAACGGAATTAAGGAAAATGAGAAAGACGTTGTCTGTAGTTAATAATGTCGGAGATGAAAATCAATTACGCCAAACCTTGTCTCCGCACTAAAATCAAATCCGCATTCCATTCCTCGAGATCCATATCAGCTCTTCTGGATGTATTTACAAAATGTCAAATTTTTGAAATCCAATATTCGTGAAATTGCTGAGGAAAAGAAATTTTGGTTGCTGTCGTTTTATCATGAAAGTCCTGGCCGTTGTAAAATTATTCAACAGCACGGGGAAATTTTGTACTCAGAAGTGCAAGAAATATAAAACAAACAGCATATCATTTAGGTACCTAGCACAGAACTTCTCGTGTAAATCGACTTCAGAGAAACATTTCGCTGCTACTAAATTTTGATTAGAGCTGCGCGTAATGTGTGCGCAAATATTTACAACCTAAACGTTCCACAGTAGGGAACGCCGGTGCTGAATTTCTGAATGTATTTCCTACACGAAAATACTTGGAGTATTATACACACTATTTAAACCATGTGTGCGTACGTATGTGAGTATAATATCAGCTTACGGATATACTGAACTTGTTTTTAATTTTTCAACATCAGAGTTACTTATTTTCGAATACTCAGTAAATTCTAGTCCATTGTTTCAGGTGAACTTCAATTTTGAGATGTTAAGGGTGATTACGTCTCGTGATTTGCCTTTGTTTCGAAAAAATTCTAGCACCATTGTTTGAAATATTTTAAATCATTAATTTCAATCCTCTCAAAGCTGTCATCAATTTGAAATTAAGATAACTGGATGACTTGGAAGATTTTCATTAATGAGCGACCCGAGCTGAAGTAATGGTGTATGATTGGAATAACACTGCAGAGCATATTTAGTTTGCGTATAGTCAAGTTTTACTGCTTTTAATATTATGCAATTAATAAAATGATTATTAAATGAAGATACAAGATATTGCTATAATAATTATAGCAATATCTTGTATCTATGCCCATATCATTAATTATATAATTAATTACTACATTTTGATTACAGTTACGGGTTCGATTTTAAGCACTGGTCCCGAGCACCGCTCCAAGGGTACAGCAAAATACCTGCGACTAAATGGAAAGGACGCTGTATCTTGGTACAAATGTGATGTTAGGTGAAATAACTACTGTCGTGGGCCGCACAAAATGTATTGTTATACCATGTCGTGTTATTCAACTTGTTTGCTCAAATTCTACGTAAAATCATCGACATGTCTGTAGGACCAAGATCTCCCTCTGAAAAAATGCGCAGTAAGTGCTTAAATTTGCGCCATACACAAGCTCGATATCTGAGTTCATATTTCTCACGTGGATTGGATTTTTGTAAATCTCCCTGTGATCTATTCTGAATTTCCCGGCTTAATCAATTAACGAAATGTCCTCAAGGATTTAAAAAATTCCCGCTGGAAAAAAGGTCAACGAATTTTAAAATCCCTATTCGCAAAAATCAGGGATGAAATATCGGAAAAATAAAAATTCCGATTCCAATTACAATACCTGCTTAAATTTAATTTCGATTTAGATTCCGATTCCGATGTATCCAAATAATTAATTTTGAATTCCGATACCAATTAATTCAAATACTTTTAAATAATTCCGATTCCAATTCCGATTCTATGCATGTAACCTATAATTTGTTGATATGTTTGTCATTTTAAGTTATTCGACCACGTCATTTAGACTGTTTGTTTACTTGAATAAACAACATGTTTTGCAGGGATTCCTTCGGTAGTCGACCTAGGTTATAGTTTTAAATTGAACGTAATGGAGAAAAAAGTATGTCCATAGTAACCGAAGTTACTGGAATTCTCAAAATTACAAATGTTACTGGCTGGAGAATTTCTGAAAATTCGGAATCATTCCACTACTTGAACAAGTTAATTCAGTTGTCCCTTGTGCGGTCCATAGTTGTTCAACAGAATACGCTGGAAGTTGGAACACGTCTTTCATGTTTTTTGTATTTCTAATTTTTTTTGTAGTCGTAGTAATCATAAACAAGTGATGCATTGATTCGTGCACATTTATCTATGCACCATTCGTTATAAACTTGCATTGATCAGTCTTTTTCCATTTTTAGGGTGGCGTGAGCCCCCTAGTAAAATAGCCATGTCCGTACGTCTGTGTGTTCTTCCGCACGATTACTCAAAAACTACTGGTCCGATTTCAACGAAATTTTGTATGGATATTACTAGTGTCAAAAGTAAGCCTGAGTTCGTATTTGGTTGAAATCGGCCCGATAGTTTTTGAAAAAAAATTTGAAATTTTGAACTTCAAGTTAAATGACTAGCTATCTCTAACACTACTTAATCGATTTCAACGAATTGTTTTTTTAATATGGCTTATGTAAATCGGAATGGTTATCGCTTATGTGGTTGAAATCGGCCCGATAGGTTTTTTGAAAAAATGTCTAAAATTTTGAAAAAGCTCAAAATTCATCATACTTTGACGGGGATGTCTGATGCCGCCCTACGCGAAGCCTCAAATTATCGCGTAGCGATGATTTTTATTACTACAATGAAGAACTATTTGCACAAAAAACCATGTAGAAGTGTAAAATGTAGAGGTGATAAAAGGTCCTGAAGGGATCTTTATGGCTGTGTAATGTAATATCGGAAATGGAATCGGAATTCGTTGGAATATCATTAAATTCTAATACCAATACCGATTCTTACTGTCCAATTCCGATTAGAATTCCAATACCTAATTTTATAGTATTTTTAATTCCGATTCCGATTCTAATACTTTAAATTTTTGGATTCTTTTTCGATTCTGATTCCAATTCCTATTCCAATTTTCAACCCTGGCAAAAATGAATCTCAGCCATTGAGATTTTCCAAGTCGGAAATATTTTTTCCGCTCGAAGAATGTTCCCGTCTTCCCACAAAAATCAGAACTGTTTTTTCTCTGCTCTTCCGGAGTCATTATTATGTGCAACCAAGTATAACATTAAGTAAATATGCGCTTAAAAAGTACTTAGGGTATTCAATGTTGTAGTCGCTCTAATCACAACCAGTTGTTAAATAATTAAGAACAACGACTTTTTTCCTTCTGAAAAAGAAATGCGTCAACAAGTCAATCTATTATTACACTGTGAGGCACTGTAGCCAATACTTTAACAAATTTAACCGCACACACAACATAAAACTGGAGT
Organism: Allacma fusca; assembly: GCA_947179485.1. Classification (NCBI taxonomy): domain Eukaryota; kingdom Metazoa; phylum Arthropoda; class Collembola; order Symphypleona; family Sminthuridae; genus Allacma; species Allacma fusca. The sequence continues at coordinate 80,196,980 of OX359245.1, read as the reverse complement.
CCTACGAGTTGTGGCTCTGGGGTGGGTTAAATAGTTTTCAAATGTGTGATAAAATTAAATATGCTGACGTACAAATGTTTTGAGCAGGAAATTCCAAATTAATTTTAGCAGCCAAGAAAACGCGATATGAACTTACTAATGCGTGTAGTGCAGTTACGACTCTTATGTGGTTCTCATTTCTTCTTTATTTAATATTTTTCACTTGTGCTTTTCCGAGTAGGAGTGATTTTTGCTGAATAAAGGTAAGTATACCGTTTGAGTAAACAAAGTTTCAAAATTTATAACAAAATCCCAGGTGGTACCAAAGACGATACCAGAGCTGCGCTCAAGTTCAAGTAGACCATGAGTATTTCAAGTCATGGTCAAGTTCGGGTCATGGTCAAGTAAAATATAATGGATACTTGAACATTCAAGTCATGGTCAAGTTATGTATATACTTGAACCTGAGATTTGAAATCAAGTAGTTATCATGGTCAAGACTAAAAATTCTACTTGAGAGTCAAGTCATGTTCATGGTCAAGTAAAGATGTATAAATCCTTGACCGGGAACCATGAGTATTTCAAGTACTTATTCAAGTAACGAAACGTTACGCATATCAAAGTTGTGGCGCCATATATTTCAATAGGCTTTTTTCCAAAGTGTCGTTGTCGTTACTCCGAGACTCCGTACCCATGCAAGTTCGTCAAAAAAACATCTTTACGCTTTACGATTCAATATCTCCAGATCCGCTTGGAAAGCCACGGTTTTACTAGTGAACTAAAGAATAAGAATATAAAAGGTTCGAAGCAGCAACTCTGAAAGCGACAAAGTTCAATAATTGTTGTACTGTATTGTTGTATAAAATAAATGCATTGTTCATGAATCAAGTTACTTAAATTCAAGTACTCTTTTCGTTCTAAATAATGTAACATTTGTACAACGTTAGCAACTGTACTACATATATAAGCCAGTGTGTTGCATTAACAGGGCGGACGCTGAATTGTGAATATTTTGAGTGAAGCAGCCTAAACTTGAATGTTAGCACAAAGTAATTATTATTAATAGTAAAATTCAATGGGAAATGATTTACTTACACCAATTTAAGACACTAATTAATCATCGAGATTTAATTAATCAAAATGTTTTTGGTGAAGCCTGTGAATTGTGAATAATATTTTCATTTGCTGTTTTAGTCGATTAATTGAATGCAGTAAGAAACATCAAGAGTATTTGATCAGATTATATACAATTAGTGTTGTTGCTATATTTTAAAGTGTGAATACTATTTTTATATTTCTATTTTGAAAAACTTGACAATTCAAGTCAAGTTCAAGTTCGGGTCATGGTCAAGTCATGGTCAAGTCAAGAGTTGTCCCGGCTATACTTGACCAGGTTCAAGTTACGCGAAAAGTACTTGAATACTTGACCCTGAATTTTCAAGTAATTGTCTGACCATGAACCGTCAAGTTCAAGACAGTCTGAAAAACCTACTTGACTGTCAGGGTCAAGTCAAGTTCAGGGTCAACTTTTCGTTTTACTTGACTTGAACGCAGCTCTGGACGATACCACCTGTCTGTTCAAAAAACGTCAATGTTAAATCCCCTAACAATTTTCAGTTTTTGAAAGTCGATGCAATTTTGATTTTCACTATTTCAATGAATTTCGAGTTTTACGTGCACATTTATATAGCCTTCAACAAAATTCCCTCCAAACTAATCCCTTTATCATGGCGCATCCGTATGTATGTTGTTGATATGATATATTTACTCCATATTTAATCACTTATACATGCGCTTAAACTAGACTATTGTGATTTGCTCTATGATGTACATATTCACAACATTAATAATTAGCCCCACGCAAATATCGTCACACTGTTTTGAAAAATAATCCCTCCAACATGTCCACTAATGATCCCGTCCTCAAGGATTACCTCCAGCATAGCTTGTTTATCTCTGATGTGCATATGCACAGCCTGCATAGCTAGCCCCATCCTTAGACAAATATTGTCATATTTTATTCAAAGGTAATCTCTCCGACATGAACACTAATGTTTTCCTCAATGAATCATTCCGTCGTAGCCTTTTTATCCTGCATGTGCACATGTACATCCTGTATATCTAGGTCCTCACACACAAATATCGTCAAATTTTCTCGACTATTTTCCCTCTAAATTCATATTTGTGTTTTCGCTCCCAATGAATCCTTGATAGGATTGCATTTGGAGAAAATTTTATATTTTTATGGGGGAGGGGCAAATTATGGAATTTGCACATCTGCACGCTAGAGGGAAAACTTGTTATGCTGGAAGGGTTCATTGAGGAGGAACGCATTAATATCCATGCAGAATGGATTACCTTTGGAGAAAAATTAAATTTATTTGTATAGGGGGCTAATTATGAATGTTGTAAACAGGTTTACAAAATTGCAAATGCCCTGACATTTTCGGCTTTATCCCTGTCCAAATTGCCCTGGCATTTTCATTTGATGGTATTTTGCTCATCTGTGGCACGTTGGGTAGGTGGGTATATTCAGACTAAGGCATAAAATTTTGCTATGCTCCCGAGAATTGTTTCAATATTTAGCTGTAGCTATGGATCTACTTACTTTGCATACTATGTTACAAGGTAAAATAGACAACTTTATTGAAAATACAATAATTATTTATTATTTATTTTGGTGTATGAATTAATGCCTAATCATTTTCCTTCTGCAAACGAAATGCGTCAACAAGTCAACATATTATTACACTGATTGTGAGACACTGTGGGCATTGCTTTAATAAATTTCCAAGAAATAAACCCGCAAACACAAAATAAAACTGGATTCCTACGAGCTGTGGCTTTAGGATGGGTTAAAGTGTTTTCAATTGTGTGATAGAATTAAATGCGCTGGCGTACAAATGCTTGGAGCAGGAAATGTCAAATTAATTCAGCAGTTAACAAAACGCAATATGAACTTAATAATGCAAGTAGTACAGATACGAATCTTATGCGGTCCTCTATTTATATTTTTTTCTTGTACTTTTCCGAGTGGGAGTGATTTTTGCTGAATAAATTTAAGTATACTGTTTGCGTTAACAAATGATATGAGTGCATTTTATACTGAATGAAATTGAAATGGGAATTTAAGTTTGCAATTGATGTAAACTAAATCTGGCACACTCTTTATACTTACATCCCATTTGACCACATTAATTGTTGTATATGCTTTCGCATAAAGTATACTGTATTGCAAAATACAGTAATCCAGTGTCGTCATCAGTTTAGAGATTAAATAATTATTTGTTGCGAAATTGTATTGTAGAATCCCTGTTTTGAGTACTAAGTGTTCATATCATGTTTATACACACGCATGTATGCATTTTATATAACTTTCGGATGGCGTACTTATTGGAGAAAAGTTGCTTCCTCATTTATGTTTAGTGTATTTTTATGTAATACTGCCTGAATTTTGGCAACGTTACAATTCAGTTCTCAATAATTTAGGAATACCATAAGTTAAGCAGAAACGAAACTCTTGAAGGACAAACACCTGCAACCAGTATTGTCTTTCACTGTCACATTGCAAATTGCCTTCCAGATCTACGTGACATCTTTATAAGTATAATCTTTCTTGTATATAAGATAGAACGAAAATATTAAAGAATAAGTCCCAACATATAAGTGCATTTTGTCCCTTCCAAATAGTGCAACTTACGTTATTAGAAAACAAAGGTGTTCTAATTTGTCAAGCTTTCCGTATGTGAAATCAACAAGAATTTTGCAATAATTGTCTTCTAAAAATGAACAGGAAATTTCTTGTCCTTTAGTTGATCGTTTATATATACTACCTCTATGAATCATAAAACTTTAAAGCAGACAAGTACAGGAAGCGTCCTGTTGCAAGGTTACTCGCTAGTCCTAAAGATGTTTGAGACTACTAGTCTTCTGAATCCTGCCAAAGAACCTCCTGCAACCAATCTTCGCTAAACAGGATAACGGTTATCACTATGTGACTAAACATCAGCAATTCTATGAACTCAGTGGAACCATGTTTCTAATAGTAGGTCTGTATTTGATTTGTATTAAAATGGCTAGTAATTGTTACCAAATTATATTGATTGCTCTGACTAGTACTTACAGAATTTTCTAAAATTTATAATTTATTCGAATGGAAATTTTGAGTTGTGACGGGTACCGAAACTGCATGTGTTGAGGAATAAATATGTGACGATGAGGATGGGATTGTGTAAATTTCCTCCGAGAGTTCTTCTTTGGTATGAATAATCTAAATTCCTGTGTTGAATCCTTTTAAAATTTCCACTTGTTTGATTAAAAAGTCGATATTAAATATTTGGGTTAGTAACTTGGGCTTGTATATGGAATAAGTGTCATTGTTCGTGTTGCCCATGGGGCTGGAAGTTTCGTACCCACACATGTATCTGTTCCTAGAACCATTTTTCCAGAACTAACTCAATTATCCTGTTACGATAAAAATCCAAAGTTCGTAATCCTGTTTCTGGAGGAACATGATTGTTCCAGTTCATGTCCCCAGAAGTACTAAAAAACTCGCAGAAAATTGAAAGTACCGCACATTTATGCCTCAGCACCTTTATAATGTAACCAAATTTATGAATCTCTTTGAAAACCAAATCGACTTGATGAAAAATAAATAACAGTGCACCATGTCCAACGCCTTTAGGTACTCGAATTTAAATGAATTTAAATTTAAATTTTGTAGCAGTCTCTAAATTAATTGTCGCAGCGCAAAGTACAGAAGTTATTGAAATCAGCTATGACAAGTGTCAACTTCATTATCCTGAAACTATTAAACAAAACAGCGCGCTGCAGTTTTCTTAGCTTCAATTCGTAGCATTCATGAGAATTTCACTTTCGCAGCATGGGTAGGTGCATTTTAAAAATTAGCTTGTTAAATGTTAATTATTTGATGTATTGTCACGTACTCAGGGGTGGATTTATAAAATTGTTTGTTTAGCCTAGCTCTAACCCTCAAAACGGCTTTGTTAGCCTGTCCACTTGTAATCTCAGGGTCTTCAATGTTTTTTAAACCAAAATGTTGCCCCAAACGTTTGGGTGGGCAACACCGTAGATCCACCCTTGGACATACTTTTGAAGTTATGTTTTGTGTGTGAGGCATTTTTTTATTACAAACTTCGTGTAATTACCAGGTAGATACCGCTTTTGTTTCTGTTCCTTCACCCGCTTTTGTCCCTATATTTCGGGAACACTCCCCGTGTTCAAAAACGTTCCCAAAGTGGTTTGGGAACAACCACACTAATTCAAATATAGAATATTAACCAAGACGTCCGAACCATATTACGAAACTGAAATATTTAACAATGAATTTGAATTTCTTTTGTGGAAATTCGTAAATTTTCATTTGATATGGAAGTGGTCTTTAAATTACTGTAATACAAATATACTTAGTGTTAAGGTTACATGGTCGTTCCAATGATGGAAATTATAAATAACGGGGTATTTCGCTGGCCTTTAGAACGGGTCGGATTTGTGCAGGAAGATGGAAGGTATCTTTTCAAAATTTTAATTTTAAATTTTCAGTTTTGGAATGAACTGGTCCTTCCACTAGCTCAAGTTATAAATATTTTTTACCTTGACTATGACTCGAACACATGGTCAACTTGAACTTGTGCGCAGCACTGATTGCTGGAGGGGTGAATACTGTAGTGTTGGCAAGTATCGCCAGTTTGTCAGTATCGGGAATATCGGTTTTGGTATTATGCATTTTGGCGATATTTGCGACAATATCGGGTATCGCCGATAGTTTTTGCTCAAGTGAATAAGCATATAAAGTATACAGAGTTAACCTTAACATCAACGGAACTAGCTATTAGCTAGTAGTTAGCTAGCTATTTGTGTCATCATTCATACATATATGAAAAATCTGAATCTTGTAATCCCGGGGCGATTACAAGGAGAGCAAAGCTAGTATGCAAAATATTGAATTTTATGTCTATGTAGATACAATGTATATTACATCTATGACAACCATTGTGGCGGTCATGTGATGCTACCGAAATTTTTTAAATTTATTCTTTCTAATTTTCATTTCATGGAAATTTGCAAAACTCTGCACTTTTGCATTTTCCCGGCGAGTATTGTGAAACTTAAATTGCAAAATCCGGTGTGAAACGTTACTACTTTGCATTTCGAATTTTACAAATGCAAAGTATAATGGTGGAACAAAAACGTTTCAAAACCAAATGAAAAGTGAAAATTGAGGAGTGAAGAGCGCTTGGTGAAATAGGCCCCGGGACCCAGTTTTTCCTACCCGAACCCTCTTTCATGGTAACTGCTCCCGCCGACAATTATTTTCTAACAGTAGAAGTGGAAAGATCAGCGGGATAGTTCCCTTGACACACGAATATGCCCAGATTCCCAAACGTTTACCAAAAGGTAACCAGTCCAAATTTTAGCAAACTGGAGAATCTTTAATGAAAACCTTTGCATGGAATTTACATGAACCCGAAATTGCACTTTCAAGTATCGATTCCAACGTGTGCTTGCTTTGTGCGTTCTTCTCCTTCGGTTTTCGCACTTCTGCAACATGCATTCTAGGAACTAATGATGCCAATGGTCTGGTCTGATTCAGATTTTATGAAACTGGTCTGATTCAGTCGTTTGGACGGGACCAAAAATATATCTGGTGTAGTCCAAGTGTTGAATCAGACCAGAGCAATAACGGACCATTATAAGTGGTCCGGGCCAGACCATTTGCATCCCTACTAGAAACCATGGCTGCAAAGATATGCACAGAAGCTGGAGGTCACTTTCATTTCTAGTGACTGTTGATATTTCTGTAAATCGTCGTGATAAAAACTATACTTCTAATTTTCCTCGTTATTGAAATACTGTTGACGTAAATTGCCCAATGATACTAACAAGGAAAAACCTTCGGTTCGCAAGATTTATGGACCCGACATTCAAATATCAGATCAATTTTGGGTTTATGTAAGATTTCTTGCATGACATGAATTGGAATGACAAGTAACTCCTGGGACCCGAAACGCCAAGTCCGGGTACTTACAAATATCTACTTGAAAATTCAAGTGCAGGTCAAGTTCAAGTTCGAATCCTCAAAATACTTGACCCGAAAGCAGGTCTGAACCAAATATTTTTAAATGTTAAAAGTTCATTGAATCTCTGGATTATAAAATCACTGCACAGACAGGGGTCGGTTTTGTTTAAATCTCCCTTGAAGATAGCAGGCCTTTCCATGTACAAGGAGTCCTTGGTTGTAAATTTGGAATCTTTATACAACAAGATTAACTACCACATCATCAAAATTTGACAACGAAATCTTTCGAAAATTTTAGCGAATCTTTGGTCACTCGTTTGACCTAATGAAATCGAAAAATGTCAAATACACAAGTGTTAACATATTTACTTAAGACAGAAAAGCACAGTCACCAGCTTTTGCAAAGTAAATTATCTATACAGTGGTTCTCAAGGAATGAAAAAGTATCCATATGAAGTGAATGATGAATAAGGGTTTACCAGTATGTAAGAAATTAACTGCATAATCGATGGGACCTTAGGATCGGATTGAAATTTTGTGAGTTTATTTACAGGGTTCAGCGTTCTAGCGCGTACAAGTATTGGTGCCATCTATGTCCATATATGATTTTTTCAAAGCTTAATTTGATCAACATTTACACCAGCTGGTATTCCTTGCTGGTTTGGTGACATAAGACTGGCCCAAATTGGTCAGAGCTGGTTTGTTTTAAATATGTTCGTATTGGCCACATGCGGTTTCTTTGCCTGACATTTGCCCATATTGAGCCCAGCTGGTACCATGGCCTCAGATTTGCTTATAATGGTTTCCGACGATATATGGGTCTTAAATTGGTCAATATTGGGCACAACTGCTTTAAATATTAAATATTTTATCATCCGAGGTTTTAACAAATTATTTTTACAGACTAACTATACAAGCTGACACCGAATAATTTTTCAGTTTGTTTGCTTTGGATTGCGTTCCCACGTTTGTTATAATAACAGTCTAAACTAAACTTCTGAGACTGCAATTATTTATTATGTAGCCAATTCATTCATATTCTTTCTTACAATTTTCGCTCGCAGCATCAAGATAATAGCGTGGGAACTAAAAATGCCGTCATTTGGAACAAGTATTTCTGCGATTATGCATTAATGGTTTCATTTTTACGCGTAAGTGTACATTCTACAGCAGTGTTGGATTTTTGTAAATATCTATTAGATTATTTTTTATATCTCCTGCTGAAATTAGCTGGTAGAAAAATAAAAACCACCTGCTGAAAAGAAACAAGCCAGTCGTTGAAAAACTCGTTTATCACTTCTACAATAGTGGCAGTTATATACGAGAATCAGTAAACGCATTAAAGTGGTTTTCACATACGTATTAAAATCACATATATTCGACCACAGATTTGGCAAGTACTTTGAATCGGACTAGATTGCCACGTTGGGTTGTAATCCTAGTCAAACTAATGTAACAAAGTCATCAGTCAATCCCAGACAAAGGGAAATTGTCTTCTCAAAAAATGTTAGGGAGGTACGGGTTATGCTGTCCCCGGCTGTTCGAAACTTGTACCAACCATTTCCTGACTTTTTGTTGTCAAAATTGCAATAATTTTTGCATTTCTTAAAAATCATCCCAGCACTCACAGAGGTCAGGGTTGAAAATTTGTCGAAAATTTGAATCGAAATCCAAATTAAATCAAAAAAAATATTTGATTTGGAATCTTAATGTAAAGTTCTAAACAGGATTGGAAAATAAATATTGGTATTAAAACTTAATGATTTTCCGATAAATTCAAATTCCTTGTTTATTTACTTTGGTTTTTGTATAAATAGTTCTTCAATGTAATAGTAAAACTGCAAAGAAACGATACTCATTTTTTATGACTACAACGACTAAAATAGAAATACAAATCAAAATAAAATACATTGTGCAAAACGTTTTTCTGCATTGCGTTTCATTTTAAACGATTACAAAGGTCCAATACTAGTGAAATCCACCTCTGAAGAGAAGTAGGATTGATTAGTTGTGTGTTTTTTTGTTTAAAGTTCATGTTTGCGTTCCAAGAACAATGAATTTAGTACACGCAAGACACAACTATAAAGATGTACTTAGTACCTTCACCTACCTGCAATCCATTTTGCTTTAAATATTTGGTGCCCTGTAGTGTTTTTGTCAAAATAGCACATAAATGTTCTGTTTTTGTATCATAAAATGTATAATTTAGGCATCTATAATGCAAATATTAAATACATTATTTTCAAATGCCAATAGCAGTTAGTCAAACTATTTCGTGATGATTAATATTAGATAACCTAATATTCAAAGATATACAGGAAATACCAAAACAAATTGTGTTGATATACATTTCTCTTTACTATGCAATATCATTCCTATTTTTGTTGTATTTTTATGACTCGAAATTTATATACGCTAACTTTGCTCTTGCATAACGCAACCATAAAAATGCTAATGAATTTAAGGGGATTATCCTGTTTGTTTTAAACTCACGCTTGTTTTGTTATAATACATGGAAAACATTCCTACATAAATGTTGAAAACAAAAGGAACGAATGTTAAAAATTAACGAGAAAAAGGCGACTGGACAATAACAAGAGATTTCTTTGAATATACAATACTAATAATTGATTGCCTCCAAACTAACTAGATCAAGTGGCAATTACTGTGCTAAAACATAATTTAGCAAAATGGCGACAGTTACTGGAGTGTCTGGAACGATCAATGCTGAATATGTTGACAACCGGGTGATAGTTAATTTGCATGCAGAAAGTAAAACACCGCCTCTGCACATGTTTGAAAAAAGGAACAAGCATTTTTTTGGCAGGGATGACAAAATTAAAGAAATCAAAGAAGCTATAGAGGAAATGAAGGAAGAAACGGATTCTTTCCGCAGAACAATTGTACTTCGGGGTTTTGGGGGAATGGGAAAAAGTGAGACAGCTAAGAGCTTTGCAGAAACGTTTTCCGATATGTACGACTATATCGTGTGGATTGATTCTGAAACTAAGCAAAGTGTGGAAGCAAGTTTCAGAGAATTGGCCGGAAGGATGGAAATGGAATTCAGATCTCTCGATGATGTTCCCAAAATTCAGGCGAAGATTTCAAACAGTTTCAAAAATGGATTATTCATCTTTGACAATGCAGAAGGATTAACCACGACAGAGACCCAATTCGGAATAGAAAACCTTTTGTTCAAGAAGTTTCCAAAAAACAAGCCAATTTTCTTAGCCACATCTCGTAATGGAAGTAGTCTTTGGGGTGGCACGCGAAACGAAGTAAAGTTTATTTACATCGACAGACTCACAGATGAAGAATCCACGGACGTTTTGAAGAACTACTTGTTCGTCCAAGGCCGTGAAATTCCTACTTCCTTGGAAGATGCTATTTCTTCATTGGTTAAAACTCTGGGGGGTTATCCCCTGGGTTTGAGTCTTGTTGGTTCCACAATAGTTGAAAAAGCAGAAGAAATTTCGCTTGATGAGACTGTGTCTAGGATTGAACTGTACACCGAAATTCTAAAAGATGTTCCACTTGAAAAAGTTTCCGGAGAGTTGAATTACGAAGCAGCCCTGGAACTGATTTACAACCAAACGGTTAAAAAAATTAGTGCTCGTGAATATGTGAGCATTGCAATTGAACTTCTTAATATCATGGCCTGTCTGAACCCCGATGGATTGTATTTGGGACTGATTAATGCAATCTACGGTGGAACAACTTGTGAGTCAAAAAGGGACAATGAAGTTACGAATCAGAATGTGAAAAAAGGACTTGTAATACTCAAAGATTACTCAATTGTGAAAATCGATAATTGGAAAAGATCAAGGATACACAGATTGATTCAACAATGTGCAAGCAAAACACAAGTTTGTCAGGAAGCACTGAGTAAAATTCGTACCTTTTTTGAACACAATGAGAAAAATTGCGATTGGGGTATTCACATCGGAACTTTATTTGACATGCTAACAACTGAGGGCGGTGTCGACAATGTGGAATACTTTCTGTGCTTACTGTTATGGAGGAGTGACACATGTTACTGGAAAGATCGTTTGCTGAAGTGTAAATCGTATTTTAATAAAAAATCATCCCCGGAACCTACGTTGTTTACGCTAGCGGATATTTATTACAATCTACGATATAATCCTAATAAGAGATCTGTGAACTGGGAAGAAATAGAGACGAATAGATTCTGGACGAAAAGATTCTGGACGAATAGAAATATAATTCTCAATTTGTCACAAGATTTGAGACGTCATGTGTGGGTTATCAGAGCATTACTTAAATTCTTACAGGTGTGTATCTCACGCAAATACGTACTAAACTTACTGAAAAGAGTATTAAACATTTTGACAGGAAGCTTTATCCACAATCAATCAATCACTTAAAGCTGTTAATTATTTTTGCAATTAGGTACCGATGCCTTTAAGGAGGGAAAGATTCAATTCTTTTATAATTAGCTGTTGCATGGAATTTACAAATGAGAAATTGGGGATACTGATCACCGAACCTTGTAACCTCCTCATAACAATCTATGGAAAGAAGAGTACTCGAAATGTCAGTGGAGATTCTGCATTCCTCAAAAAACTATTTGATTGTCCACCAAAGGAACTTCGGACTTACTTGTGGAAGACTTCATTGGTAAGTACGCTTTGGTTCATTTTATGAAGTCTACATTTCATCACAAACCCTTAGGCGAAACCTAAGCTGAAACAAATACTTAAACGTTCGATCAAAATATCTTTTAAAATGACTTTTTAAAGTTACACTGGTGTAAGTTAGCAATATGGCTGCTACTTGTGAACGACTGACACAATTTGTGTAATGTAACAAGTAATCAAGGTACCAAAATCCTTTTTGAGCATTCACACATGCATTTTCAATTTCTGCAGTCACGTTTGGTTTAATAATTTCTTCACATCGTTTTGATTCCTTTAATGTTTTTAATGTTGTGGCTTTTATTTTCCAGAATATTAAGGTTATATTATGAAATTAAAATTCCTATATTGTTGTCCATATGGGATGGAAATATCCCTTCCTCCAAGTAGGCCAATTCCTAGTTGTTTTATTAATGGTGTGCCTTCATCATTCCTGATTCACTTAAAAGTAATAATTTTTAAACGTGAAATAAATTTTTATAAGTCAATTTATTTGACCAGATTGTGAATGAGGTACAGTGGATTTTAAATTATTATACCTCACGAATTCAGTGTTCCCGGGTTTTCTAGACTAAAATGTAGACTTAGGTCATTAGTGAGGTGAAGTGAGTTAAGCATATACAAATGAAGATCATGTATACATACTTACACCTTACACGCTGAATAAGAGCATTTAACATAATATTTTTGTTTACATTTTTCATCAGTGCAATCAACAAAAATTCATTTTTCCTCTATGCGAATCAAGCCTCGCATTTATACAGTTACAATACTCTGTCTTGAGTGTAATTTGTTTTTATAATTTAAAATGAGGGTGTTTTACACTTGCGATATTTTGAGGAAGGGAATTGGTGTATAGATGGACGTAGTGTTTTCTTGGAAATATTCAAGAAAAAAGTATTTATTTCCAATCGTTATATTTATTGTGACTTTGATTTCATTTTATATTCATAGTTTTGACTTAGTTTGTACGGTCTAATTATTATCAAATTGGTATTTGCCGTACAGGAAGTAGTGGTAGCAAGGGAATACATTCTTTGATTACTGTTAGAGGGAAGTACTGTTGCCTTATAATCTGGTCTTAAATTCCCTACACGCAAGAATTATTTTTGATATAATTACGACAGCTTAATGAGCCGAATAAGTGAACATTTCAGGATCATAGTGGCATTGTTTTGATTTCATAATGAAAAAGTGCTGTTGTAATTATGAACAGTACCCTACAGTGCCACTGAAATCATTCTGAAATCATTATGTTCTTCCAGTGCTAGCTGGGGTGCTTTTTTGTAAAACTTGAAACTTGGAGAAACAATTCAATCCTTTCAAAAATTCTGGCCCCTCAAAAAAACTTGCTTTGGGAAATTGCACTAAACGCTGCGTCATGATTTTGGAGCCACTATAAAACAAATTGTGGGAAATCTGAAATCAGTTTAGTCGAAACTGGAGAAATTTAATATTTTTTACGTTTTCAAAACTTTTGTACGATTTCCCTCGCAAACCAGAGCGAGATGGCTCATTTTGCCAAATATATAAGCTCACACAATACCTTATAACGATTACGTTTTGCATGTAGTGATGGTTACTTGTTAGATCGCACGAAGGAGGATGGCATGATTTGAGCATTTTTCCCCAAATGCATTCCACAAAGTTCTCTTTGTTGAGCATTGCAGGTGTGCCTGATAAAAACATTAAGCTAGGTTAAGGAAATTTATCTTGAGGTCGGTTGGAGTAATAACAATGTGAAGTTCATGATTTAGCCATTTATTCATACTAAATAATAAAATAAATAATAATAAATGGCGTCTCGAAATAAACTTCAATATGCTGTTTGTAGAAAAATTTTTTCACCCTAACATCTATGAAATGATTCTACTAATAACGTTACCAAATATTCTTCTAAACAACGGAACGAAGTTTTTGTAACGCGGTTATCAGAATTCTTGCCGCCTCTTTATATTGGAAAATATTTTTAAAATCTTACTCCAATATGTCAACTTTCTAAAACATTTACGCTAGAAATTCTTCTTAAAAAATGGTTGTTCTAATTACATGGTCATTTTGTCAAAAGATTTCAATCAACACCGAAACGAAAAAAACATAAAAGTGTAAATTACGCAAAAATCGCAAAATCATCTACTCCACTTCGTCGGACATCCAAGCAACTTTAAATAGATGTGTGCAACTTGGGTTTCTTTTTTAACGGGACACGTCGTAATTTTCAATTACAAGAACTTTGTGAAATGAATTTTAAAATACGTGTAAAAATATTTGCAGAAACATGAGCAAATGATTACTTCCTAAATTGGTTAAAAAAGACTTATTGGTACACTGAATACAGTGCAGGGGCAAATAAAACACCAATATTGGAAATTCCTGTAAAGCGATTCCAGAGGGGTTTATTAATTTAAAGAGTTATGACCAAAGCTCCCTAATTGACTCAGATTGGCAATTCAATTTTAGATAAGAAATCCTAACAATTTAATTTCTAAGAAATTTAGAAGGAAAATTTAAAATGATTACGCTTTAATTTATAGTTCGTGCTGGGAAATTCATATTTAGCGTCCTCTAGCACCGGACCCAAGTCGAACTGGCTCAAACTTATTGAGGGCTTTGACATTGTCTTTGAAACCTATCAGCACCCAAAGTCTGGATTCGATCTAGAGTTTACACCCCGAAGGTTTCCCTTGTAAATTGTATTGCATGTTTTGCATGTTCAGGAAATTAATTGTGAAGGTATTTTAAAGGATAGAGATACATGAAAATTAAAATCTACCATGTTCAATGTAATCCAATTTTATTTCAAGTTTCTGGTGTCACTGAAATTTTAAAATTTGAATAATTTTATTTACGACACAATATTGAATTCGCGGGTAAGCTTATGTGAAAATATAAAACAATTGGTACAAACAAATCAGTCTGGAAAAATATTTAAACATCTGAAGGAATACAAAAGGAAGTTTGCTTGTTTACTGGATTTTCAAATGTGAACCATTCATTTATTCTAAATAATTACAACTTTAGAGAAGATCAGGCAACAGAATGTTTTTAATAACAATCAGAATTAAATTGTAGTTATATTGCTATTCCAAATCAAATCAAAAATAGTCACATAACTCAAGAAAATACGTGCCAAATGTATATCTAGATGAATTGTTGTTTTTATTTGTTTGAATTTTACGTATTTTCCAGACCATTTCAACTACGATTTCACAACTTGATAAACTCCTGAATGGAATTATTATACAAAATTATGAGAAAGTTACTATTACTTTTAAAAGTAATCAACTGAAAAGAACCTCCGTTTAAAAATTAAACAAAAGTAAAGTTCATAAAGGGACTCTAAATCACGATTTACACAAGCAAAACTTTTAATCCAGAAATCAGGAATATTTTTACAAAATCCTTGCTAAATAATTAATACTAAAATAATTGCTCCACTTGCCTAACGGTGGTATCCACACGTTTTGAGATATATTTGATTTTGAATTCGGTGGAATATTTGTGCACAAACTGTGCTTCCCCCAAAACTACGCGGACAATTGTAAAAAAGTTACAGAATTTGACGTCGTTCGCAATTGTGCAGCATAAACCAATGTCATTGCTCACATTTGAGGGATAAAATTTACCATCGTCTATTCCATCAACTTATGTGCAAACCAGTGTGCACAAATTTGACAGGATTTTTCCCACAATTGTTCAAATCTTTCCTATCAGGGAATAATCTGGGGAATGGTTTTCTAATGCATGGGATTTTAATATGTTCAATATGTGCTTGTGGGGTGTAAATGATTTGTTGTCACCCTTTAGAAAATCATTGTACAATTAGTAATGTAAAACGTTGCCGTTTTGTTTTGAAATTTAAACTGTAAATAATTTCTTAATTTTTTCATTATAATTTAGGATGAACACCTAACAACAGACGATAAACACAGCTTTAATGGAATATTTAAGGTCTTCGGTCTCCAATGGTTCACTGATTCTCTTAAATTCACAAATGATGAAGAAAAGCACGATCTGTGTAAGAGGAACTTTTGGCTGTACCTAGGCAAGTTTAATGTGTATTTACTTATTCACTCAAACAACTAATTATAATTAAGTACTGCGGAGTTGGATTGCTTAGTTTATGGAGCATTGACAGATAATTCAAAAACTTAAGCAAAAGATTAAATATTGGCATTACTTTTGCAAATACAACAGTTTCGCGTTTGTTCGGAAGTTTTTGTTGAGTTGAATTACAACAAGTCACACATTTTTAAATATTCCAGGCAATTTGCTGAACGTCTGGGAGAAACTAAAAAACAGTGACAAATTCATCAAATATCCGGAGTTCGTAAAGGCATTTATGGACGTCGCCAAATTCTATTTGGAAACAATTGCTTTGGATTATGTAAGTTTCATTTTAAAATAATGTTAGGAAATTAATTTAAAAAGTTGTCCTTTAATATTTTAGAACTCTTAAACAAATAGATTTGAATTTTAGGTATACCCTGAAGATACATTTTTCCGCATATCTTTCGTCGTTATTTCCCTATTTGATGCTGACAAGATGGTCTGTGATAACTACAACAGCCGTATCGAACCAGCATTTCAGAATGCGTTGAAAGAACTAATACAGAAATGCAAATCAAACAGACGATTTGTCCTTGAAATGTAAGTGTTTAGTGTCCTTGGTGTTTGCATACTCTGGTCACGTGTTACGAGGGAAACACGTTTCTCATTTACATACAATTTAAAGTAATGGACTTCCGTAACATTAAGGAAACGAAGTTAAAAACAAAGGGTCGAAGGGTATTTGACGACTACGGTTGGCTAAAACTAACTATTTGCATAAAAATTGACTAAAAGTAATATTGTGACCTTCAGTAACTCATAATGGATTAAATGCAGTTGAACTAATGGGACATATCCGTCCAAAATACATAATATTTATCATTATGTGTTACAAACTGCAATGTGGATTTAGATTGTAAAATTCCCTTTAAAAGTATTGTTCGGTTATGACACAATTTCAAAATCAGTTGAATAGTTCTAATTTATACTGGTGTTATTTTGCGAACCCATAGGATCTGTCTTTTGAAGCGTAATGACATCATTACACATTTAGAGGGTGGCTTTATGCAACTTCTTCACTGAATGTTTCTAAACTCCAAATTGCTCCAAGAATAAGGAAGCAAAAAATCCAAGGAAATGATTTTGATACTTCCTTAAGACGCTCACTATCAGTTATAGTTTCTTTTGTTACTCGCAGCCATGCATTGTCCCAGAATAGTCCCCAATCAAATACAATAGATTGGAATAATAGCCACCAAATCTAGAGTGTATCTAACGAGGTATGCATTTCTCATGTATAGCAACTAATTTCGAGCACAACATAGCACGCCTTACAATTAGAACTCCCAAAGTCACTTTAAACAGGTCATTAAGACAAGAATTTGCTACGGGTTATTTTCGAGTATAAATGATCCAGGTTTTTTCATATCGTTTAGAGCGGTATGTATGTAGAATTGAATGTGAAGCAGAAAAGCTGGATACATTTTCGATACAAATTAATGTGCACTAAATTTCAACAAAGCAAACTAAAAAGCGTAAACAGCTAAAAACATAATCAACTTTATAGGTACTTAAATCTAATTGAACCACTATATTGTTCTTTTTAGATAACACGCATTAATTTATTTTTGTTAGGACATTAAACAGAAAATGCATTTAGCCCATTTTATTTGTATTCCAACAATATACAGGGTCACCATCGTCCATCTTCCTCCTTATATTGCCTCAAGGTAGGGATTTAGAACATACTAGATTTTTTAGTTTGCAACAAATTCTTGTCCAGATTTTCTAAAAAACAATTTTCATTGATTTGGCGCAATATTGAGGTTCATCAAGGCTCGAAAATGATTTTCCTGAAGATCAATCACTTGTTTCTTTTAATACTTTATGTTTTTTGAGTGCCTGAGAAAGTCATATTCACAAGCGCGGGGAAAGTGTCTGATGGTGGAAAATCGTCAGAATGTTCGAAATCTCATCGTATCCAAATACTCGGCAGTCATGGTTAGGTGTGAGTAGGGTATATCGATTTGGAAATGCACGGCATTTTGGGCAACTTGCCAAGTATGCCGGGCAATGTTTGTTAACTCAAGTAACTGGAGTGAATTTTTCGTGTACTTTCAGAAGGTACCGTTAAAAAACCTAAACAGTAGATTGCACAGGTAGCGAGGAATCTGCTTCACTTGATTTTTTTTTTAAATTGAAAGAACGTTTTCTTCAAAACTGAAGATTCAGTGAACTAATTTAAACAAAATATTGGGAAAAATTTACGTTAGCAGGAAATGTATCTTACGATAAGATTATTAAGAATACGTTGTAACTAAACAATTTTTTTATCTAATGTTTTAATTTGCAGAGATGCAGGAAATCTGTTCTTATAGATAGTTTCTTGTTTTTGAAAATATGTCAAACCACGGCAACAAATTTGAAGTCAAATTATTGAATTCAAAATGAAAGAATTAATTGCATTTGCTTTTACCAAATATTGCAAGCACGCTGAGGAATGTCCCTCCAGCACTATTAAATAGCAATTTATCGTTTTATCATAGATGTCATGGCTGTTATAAAAATATTTAATAACACTTAAATGGAAATTTTCCTTTTTTAAAAAACGTGAAATATAAAACAATTGAGGGCATTGCTTTTTCCCTGGCACCAGATTTCCAGTGACAATTGACTTCAGTGTCACATTTCGTTTCTTCTAAATTTTGATTTGAGCTGAGCAACAGCACGCGCAAATATTTACGACCAAAAAATATCAAAGTGGGAAATGTCAAAGTGTACTTTCTCAGTGTTATTTCTCATAAGCAATTTCGGCTAACACTTCAAATTCACATTTTATTTTTATTACCGCTGGTCATGAACTTTTATACCAACACACATTGTTGGAGCATCATTTTCCGCAAAACACAATCATCCACGTACTATTTACAATCTGGAAAACCACCTCTGAACACCTGGGACGTTTTTTGAATGTAGAACGAGTGTAATAATTGTAAAAGTGGAACAGGAATCCAAATTTTACTCTTCCGATGCATTGAACCACTTGAGTTTCAAAACCTGAAGTTTTCGAGGAAACAATTTAAAGCTCTAACGTTTCATGACAGAATGACCGCTCAAGCTTTGGTCATAAAGATTGTAAACTTTTACTTTGAGTTCAAACAAAAAATTTAACTGAAAACAAAATAAAATTTCAATGAACATTTGAAGCTTGATTTTCATTTGAAACTCGAGAATCACTTCCAATTTGATGTATAACTTTTTTTCAGATTCCCGAGATATGGTAAAAGAAGTCGTTTGAAAGAATTTCACGTGAAGGTAGAAAACTGTTCGTGGAAACCGAAATGGGCGACGGACTTCTTGGAATTCTTAGCCCCACCAGCAGTAAGTACCATGTGAAATAAAATCTATAATCTGATGCATGTAAAATCATAATTTAGATAAATTAAATGTTGTTGCTGAAGCGATAAAATGACCTGCAGAAAGTGCTGTAAAAGGCATGCGCTTGTAGACTATTAGCTAACATGTTGTCTCTGAGGTTTTGCCCTAATTGTTTTTCCAAAAGACTTCTCCCTGTAGCAGAAACGCTTTTAATTTGTTTCTGTTTTTAAAGTTTTTTGAAAATAAATTTTATTGTTTCTACGTATTAAAATTTCAGAGAATATTTTGCGATATATAATTCGATTTATTGTCTGCAATTTGGTAGCTTTTGGGCAAATGGAATATTTCAAAAACTTAACATTCAAGGCAAATGTTGTACTAACTGCAGAATTTTAAATACACTCACGCTCCTCTTGAATTCTTCTTGGAATTCAACGCGTACAGGATGACCTAAATCTATTTTCTCCCTTTTATGTTAAATAAGGAACAAAACAAACGATTACAACATTTTAAAAATAATTGATTTTTGCAAACATTTTCTTCATTGTCGTGTCAAACAATGATGTCGCAGCTCTGAAAAAGGTGATGCAATGTCGAGAGTTTTTAGAATTGTCGGAATTACAAATGTTTGCTCACGTAAAAAATTATTTCTGGAATATCTTTTGATGTATCTATGCTATATACAAATAGCTTTGCAGATAGTAGGATCTCGGGTGAGCTATCTCTACTTTACAATTATTTATCATAAGCTCTTGAACGACACAATACCGGGCAGTTTCTAACCAAATAGTTGGTCACCGATGTGCGGACGTCCATCATTGGAGGTCCATGGCCAAAGATTTGGCAAAACAGTCCACAGAACGTCATGGTACAGACATTGGTCAAAATTGACCAAAAGTGGATCCATGGCTTCAGATTAGCCTATTTTGGTCAAAGGTATTTTAATGTTCGCAGATTGTTTCGATTGTTTGTTACAACGTAATATTTAGTTTCAATGCTGTTTAAGGTAGGGTAAGAAAAATGATTTTTATTAAACATTTGCTCTTTTGAATCTGCAAAATAACTTCGGTTGAAAGAATGGTGTGAAATATCCGTTGAAGGAACCTGAGGAGAAAAATGACTGTTTTAAGGACTTCTTACTTTAGTTTTCTGGTTTTCAAAATATCTCGTTCTCGTATTTTTTGCAAAACAGATAACGAGACAAAAGAAGATTTTAAAACCAACGACATATTCATTCCTAACATTAAATAATTGGAATTATTTTTTCCAACAATTAATTGTTGCTGATTTTAGAAATATAGAACTGAATATATTTAGACACAAATGATTGGTTCCTGTAATTCCCCTAACATGGAGAATATTCGACTTTTGGACTATACAGAGTGTCCAATATCATTGTGATGCCTATTTCACAGATAAAGGATAAGTGAAATGCTTTAGCCGAACTTGACCTTAACTTGACCCAAACCTGACATGGCTTAACGTTCATCAGAAATTATTGCAGCATGAGGTTAGCCCTGTTAAGTAATAAAAAACCTTTAAAACCACAAAGGCCTGCAAACCTGAACTCAAAAACCAAATTCAAGAATTCAAAATTGAACTCGAACTCGGAATTTAGTTTTGGAAGTTGAAGCCAAACTTGATCACAAACTTCACCTCAAACTTCAAACTTGTTTCGACACTTGGAGCAATCTGAAACTTGATGCAAATTTTAAACTCAAACATGCGTATCAAAACTCAAACTTTATCTCACACATGAATTCAAATCTCAAACTTGAAATAAAATCTCAAGCTTGAATTGAAATCTCAAGCTTGAATTGAAATCTCAAGCTTGAATTGAAATCTCAAGCTTGAATTGAAATCTCAAGCTTGAATTGAAATCTCAAGCTTGAATTGAAATCTCAAGCTTGAATTGAAATCTCAAGCTTGAATTGAAATCTCAAGCTTGAATTGAAATCTCAAGCTTGAATTGAAATCTCAAGCTTGAATTGAAATCTCAAGCTTGAATTGAAATCTCAAGCTTGAATTGAAATCTCAAGCTTGAATTGAAATCTCAAGCTTGAATTGAAATCTCAAGCTTGAATTGAAATCTCAAGCTTGAATTGAAATCTCAAGCTTGAATTGAAATCTCAAGCTTGAATTCGAATCTCAAACTTGAATTGAAATCTCAATCTTGAGTTCAAACCCCAAAAGTGATCCCCCACCTGATCTCAAACTTAATCTCAAACTTGATCCCCAACTCGATCTCAAACTCGAGCTCAAACTTGATCTCAAACTCGAGCTCATACTTGATCTCAATCTCGAACTCAAACTTGATCACCAACTTGATCTATATCTCGAACTCAAACTTGATCTCAAACTTGATCCCCAACTTGATCTCAATCTCGAACTCAAACTTGATCTCAAACTTGATCCCCAAGTTGATCTCAATCTCGAACTCAAACTTGATCTCAAACTTGATCCACAACTTCATCTCAAACTCGAACTCAAACTTGACCTCAAACTCAAAGCCAAACATCATGCTAAACTTGAAACCACACTTGAACGCCAACTTTAAATTAACCTTGACCTAAAAATTAAGGAATTTCAAAGAAGCTGCCAAAAAAAAGTCTGTGAGGCAAAAATGGTTTACTTGTATAAGAAGTGTTTCCCCGAAGTTTGTTTGATTGTTAGAGGGAGATTTTGGAGATTTGGGCTGATAGAATGTGGAGCAGAATAAAAGGGATGCGTTTTTGCGGTGACCTTGTATACGAGAATGGATTGAATGATATAGGGAAATGTGCAAGGCTTGATCTGTGAATGATACGACTTCAGGACCATTTCCAAGCCTCGTGTAAATCAGGATAATTTGGGGATTTGTGAAAATTTGAATGAAAATACGTCGCCTCTTGCAGATTGATGAAACACTCCTGGAGATCCTCAGCGCCGTGGTGTGTAAACGTTTGCGTCATTCATGTCCTCAACGAAATTTTCATCGTTAAAAATCACAAGAATGCCTTCAGTCCATTTCACCAATTCAGAAATATAAAAACCTCTTACGCATAGCTCCAAATGGTTTCAGTTATTTCAAGGACGTCACTCAAGATCTCACTTCGAATTCCAACTTCAAGTTCTCAACGCAAAAACTCAACTCAAGTTGGATCTCGTGCTTGAATACAATATGATTTTCATGTAAATTTTCCTAAAATGAACGTCAACTCACAGTTAAACTAACACGAGACTTGAAATCCAAGTAAATCTGAGCTTACAATTAAATTTCAAGTCTAACTTGACCTCACACTTAAAAATTAACTTGACCTCACACTTGAACTTAAACTGAAACTCAACAAAATATCAAAACTTCAATTTTATAACAAATTGCAAAAAACTTGAAATTTGAAGTTGGTCTTCAAATATGTATTTTTTCGACTACTCTCATATGATTTGGATACTTCGAAACGCATCAGACTCGATAATATTTGTACATCCGTCGATACAACGTTTTTTACTAATTATTTTTAACAACTTTTAATTTTCTTGATTTCTTACCTTACCGAAAAAAACTGGCTGCCCGGATGACAAGTGTCTAGATTTGAAGCTGTGAGATATTCTGACCGGTGTAGCTGACGGAACTCTCTGAAATTCTTTATTTCGATGTTCAGGTCGATCTGTTCTGGTCCCGGCAAACTTCGCTGGCCTATAAACCTCTTCTGGACTTGGACTCATCAACATTGCAAGACAAAACAAATAGATAAGGGTTGATGCCGATTGAATCAATGTCACTTCGAAATAAACCAAATTATTTCGATGCAGTTTCGAGTCAAATCATAGTTGGTTCAATGCAGCTTGGAGTCACATCAAAGTTGTTTACATGCAGTTTCGAGTCACATCAAAGTTGTTTCCATGCAGTTTCGAGTCAAATCTAAGTTGTTTCGATGCATCTTCGATCAAAAGCAAAATTATTTCGATGCATCTTCGATCAAAAGCAAAATTATTTCGATGCATCTTCGATCAAAAGCAAAATTATTTCGATGCATCTTCGATCAAAAGCAAAATTATTTCGATGCATCTTCGATCAAAAGCAAAATTATTTCGATGCATCTTCGATCAAAAGCAAAATTATTTCGATGCATCATCGATCAAAAGCAAAATTATTTCGATGCATCTTCGATCAAAAGCAAAATTATTTCGATGCAGCTTCGATCACAATCAAAATTATTTCGATGCAGTTTCAATCACAATCAAAATTATTTCGATGCAGCTTCAATCACAATCAAAAGTATTTCGATGCAGCTTCAATCACAATCAAAAGTATTTCGATGCCGCTTCAATCACAATCAAAAGTATTTCGATGCAGCTTCAATCACAATCAAAAGTATTTCGATGTAGCTTCAATTCAAAGCAAAATTATTTCGATGCTGCTTCGATTCAAAGCAAAGTTGTTTCAAAGCAGCTTCGATTCAAAGCAAAGTTGTTTCAAAGCAGCTTCGATTCAAAGCAAAGTTGTTTCGATGCAGCTTCGCTTAAAAGCAAAATTATTTCGATGTCGCTTCGATTCAAAAGTAGAATTTGGATTAAAAACAAAAACGTGTGTTTCTTATTTTTAAAATATTAAACTTTAATTTTTCGTAGGAACAAAGTTGTCTGGATACAATTTTCATTCAAACTAATATTGTCCTTCGAATTTAGATTGAAAATTAAACGCTCTCGATAGAGTTTCGAACCAAAGCAAAATGACACATGTCGGATTTTAATGTTATTCGATTTTGCTCTACACAATTAACAATCTGCGCATTTCATGTAGATATTTTTTTATACACGCGATTTTTCTTGTCTACGACCTATGCCACGCAATGTTATTTTTTGAGCAAGTTTCCATTTCATTCAATGCTAATTTCAGACAGTTTCTACATTCTGCTGCTTTTGCACTTTTATGAACGCAACCACTGCTGTGGTTTAGTTTTTAGTGAATCTAAAAAAAGCCGATTTTTATTACAAAACATGAATTATGAAAATGTGTTACAACATTATAAACGCCTAATGATTTATTAATTTTATTTGGAGAATTCGGGCTTTTATTAATTTTGCCAGGTATTTGTCTGAACAATAGGCAAACATTACAAATGAAGCGAATTCAACGTTTCTTCCTTTATTTTTTTGGAATCATATTGAATTAAGCTTTGAAGCTATTTTCAAAATATTTGTTTCACTTCTCTGCGAAAAAACAATGTTTTAAATTATCAATATTTTCAACAGTTTTTTAGGACTAAATGCTGTTGTTTTTAAATCAAAATTAAATGATTAATAAACAATTTTGACAGTTAAATTAAATCATTAATTAATCATCGTTAAATCTGGAAACAAATTTGATTTCAAGAACGGGAATCGCAAATTTTTATTTTTTCTTGTGCCTTATTTGAATAATGGCGTAAAATAGAAATGGAATACCTGTATTATGCAAGTATTTGTCATAATATAGTACACGCTACATTCACGGACTGTAATTGAATAAATTCTTGATTACCAATGGTCCGAAATTGATCGCCGAATCTGCTCCAGAATTGGTCAAAGTTCATGACAGAGATCGGTCGCAGTTGATCACAAGTAGGTCAGTTTGCCAATATTAGTCAGATGTAATTTCATGTTCGCAGGATGACCAACGCATTTCACAATGAAGAATTTTACAGTAAAACCTGTATATAGTGGTTTTCCTAGGGACGCCAAAATTTGTCCACTATAGACAGGGACCACTATATAAGTATATAGTGGTCAGGGGTCACTATATAAATACATACACATATACGTATACCAGCACGAACCAACCAAAGTTTTACTTTTACACGGTATTGAAAATCAGTTATTCTACTTTTTTAAATAATCACTAATTTTACTATTAATAACAAATTACTTAGATACAATGGACATAATAAATAAGCATTTGATTTAGTACAGATACATACAATACGAAACCTCTGAAAATAAAAACGTAGTCCAAATGCCTTTAATTGAGTTAAATTCAAGCAGCCGTGTTATTGGTTCGGGTTCGCGCGAGTTGTATTCCTTCGTTCTGAATGGGTGACCACTATATACATGTACTTCAAGCTGCATTTTTAACTGAAGGGGCATGATTATTAGTCCACTATGAGCAGGTTTCCACTATATAGAAAACCACTATATACAGGGAGTTTCCTATGTTAAAGGATAGGAGTTGGGACCGGGAAGTAAAATGTATCCACTATAAGCAGGAATCCACTATATGAACGGTCACTATATACAGGTTTTACTGTATTTAAATGCTGGTCAAAATTGGGTCAAGAAAAGGTTTTAAAATGTATTGGCTTTTGTTATTCAGCTTAATACCTTTGGATGAATGAAAGGTGAATAATATCCGGGGACGAAACCTCGGGTTACTTATTTCGGGTAGTCAAAAGCCAGGCTAGCGGTTGTGTCAATTTGTAATGATTAAAAGGTCAAGGAATTAGTTCTGATCAAGTTTGTCCAAAATGAAATCTTGGTAACACTTTTGACCAATGCCAGCTGTTGCGATGCTCAAAGAATAATTGAGACGTGAACGGGAGAGAGAACTTTGTTCAGCCAATAAGTTTATCGAACAAATCAAATCCCAAAATTGTACTGATTTTACATAGTAAAGATGTACGCTATTTAAACTAAATGGAGAAGGATAAAGATGTGAATAAAAAACATCTTCAAGGAAATTACGCAGTAAGATCTAATTAATCTTACAATAATTACATTGAGAATAGCAGGAAAAAGAAGTTGTTTTTACAAGAAGTTTTTCCTATCTAATTGCCATATACGTAAACGGGCTATCTTCCGTGGTTTCGTGTTACCACAGAAAAGAAAGGCAAGCAATGGTTTAAAGCTGGTGTAAAGCGTAGGTAAGTCCTCACGCTTGACCGCACATGAATGGGGAATTCTGTGAGTGAGAGTAAATTCCTACGTGGATGGAAAGTACGAAGGCCGTCTCATCTACGCTTACAATATTGATGTAAAAAACAGGGCATCGTAACCTTGATCTTCACATGGGGAATTTTATTTATAAGGAAATGGTACATACGTACACATTACCTTACGTAACACAAGGTTACTTTGCTTTGCGTAGCACAACACGAGCTTTACCGTGGACAATAAATCGCATGTAACGATTGTTGACAAATCTGTTCCATAGATCCACGTTTGACCAGAAAAAATCAATAATTGCTCTGAAAGTAGTTGTTATTAGCAATAGAAATCAAATGAGACTAAAAAGACATCAAACCCTCCCTTTTTAAACTCTTCTTACCAACCAATCTTTTCAAATTATGTTGAACGGAACAGTGTGGGACAAATTCTGTACAGCCCCGTGCGTATCAAATCTGTTTCTAGCTGAAATTGTTTCTAATCGTAGCTTAAACAGCTTAGTGTTTAATGAAATTGAGCAACGTTAGGATATTTTTAGAAAAGTTATTATTTCGAATTTTTTGTTTCAATCAAATTGGGATTTTTGCCAAACATTCTTTACAAAAATCAAAAGTTCGAACAACTGACCCATGTGTTACTAAGTTTAAACATTATTAGAAAAGTAGCAAATTTGATACAACATGTGGAAATTAAATATGTTTTATGATAAAACTTCAATTAGTAATAAACTATTACACGGGATATAAAAAAGACACCAAAATCTGAAAACTCCATAAACATACACCAACGCAATTCTGTAGTCAACTTGGGTAACAGTAACTGAACTCACACATCACGTTCATAACGCACCTCCCGAACTACTTCATGTGCATAACTTACAATTAGAAGACACAGAAAGATAAAAGTAGGCAGGAAATTTTGCCAAATGACAACCTTTGCGCAATCGCTCACACAAATTTCATTTCCAAGGCATAAAATGAATATTACCTCGTGATAATTTAGGAAAACTGCCATGAAGAAGAGAGAAAAGTTCGCGTTCTTGATAGAAGGTTGAATAAGTGGGGTGTGGATGGGTTTACTGCCGCCCTAAACTTCGGAAATAATTCAAAGGAATACAACTGGAAGAACATTAAGTTATTTGGAAAGTACTTAGGCAAGTTAAATCGGTTAAACATTTTGCACAGAATGTATTTTTAAGATTTCGATTTTTTAAAACGTGAAACAGTTTTGAATTCATCGTCCTAATAATTTTAACTCGTGCAAAGTATCCCATGAATTTTTAAGTATTTCTGATTCAATTGTGACATATTTTAGGAAAACTAATGAAAGTCTGGAAAACCCCAGGAATTTTGGAAACATTTGCAAAGTCTCGAGGTTTTGTAAATACCTTTATTCGCGAAGGAAAACTTTGCCTGGAAAATATGGACTTTGAATTGGTTAGTTTCGGTTTGTTATTCCTAAATTAAATTAAAAAGGTTTCATTTTCTGCTTCAAAATGCTAAAACAATTGATTTGAATTCTAGGAAATTTATTTGATTCCATATTTGTATCTATCAATCGTCGTGATTTGCTTATTTGATTAAGTTAAATTTTACAAGTCAGTTTAAATGAAATTTTACACTTGGGCTCAAGTTAAATATTTATTCTAGGGTTGGGATTTGAATGCATATTTGCGTCTATCAACCGTCGTGATTTGCTTATTTGATGCGGACGAGAAGATTTACGACGATTTCAACTTTAGTTTGGAACCATTGTTAGAGAAATCACTAAATCGATTAAAAAAGAGAGTCCAAACATATCCCCCGTATATCCCAGGCGCGTAAGTATTTCCTGGATTTGGAGTTTCGGTTCTGCTGTGACAATAAATTTTGAATTACTGAAATTTGTTTTACAAATTAATACCGACACTGCATTATTTATAAATGAGCTCTCTCTATACAAACAGCGTATTGACAACTAAAGTAATGTAAATAGTGTTTGCATGAATTGTCACGTTCTTTGACATCCATTAAAACTCCCACAAAAAGGAATTGTAATTGATTGAAACTAATTGAAATGCTATTTAGATTCAAATATTGCGACGCCAAAATACCTTTGAAAGAATTCCCACAACAGATAGAAAATTGTAATCGGAAACCAACATGGGCGCTAAAACTCTTGGAAATTATCAACTTCCACTCTGAACTATTAACTGGTGATAGTGATATTGAATCTGACACCTCGTCCTGAGTCTTCACACGAATCCGAAAATGATGAACAAATCACCGGGAACTCATCATAAGCCAAAAACCACGCTTCCATTTACTTCAATAGCTATTTTGCAAGACTGTGATGTAGTCTTCGATGGTCATGCAGGGTTGACAAATTGCAAGGAATCAAACAAACCTTTTGAGTTTCACCATTTCTCTAATTGCTCCAAAAATTATAAACGTATTTTGCGAACGTCAAAAAAGTTGTTTAAAAATCCTAACATGATTTTGAAATTTAAAAATAAATTAATTCTTTTTAATTAAAATGTACAATCTAAAAACAGAAAAACACGAAAGGGAAATTGAACTCAAACTTCACAATAAATCATTCGACCATACTTGCAGTCGTTCAGTTCATAACGTGTTGAGCTGAACTGAACTAGCCCATATTGTCATTGTTTTTGAATGAACTTGAACGAACTAGCTAAATGAAAATTTTTGATTGAATGAATTTGAATTGAACTCAGCAGAACATATTATGAATGTGAACAAACGTTCATCCTACGTTCAAGTACCATAAACTGAACTGAATTAATGAATTATAATCTATCAGTAAATTGCATGACCATTTATTTTATAGATGTAATATCAAAAACTAGCACGCTGGTTTTTGACTATTTATTTCAGTGACATTAAATTACAAATGAAAGAAATATTTATTTACAAGAAAGCCGATATCTTACATTTAATTATTGGGCACATTTTGGACGAAATTTCGTATGCAATAAAACGCGCAATAATTGTCAGCATATTTATATGATTTATTACCTTGGAATAGCTTGGTTTTCTTGGATTGATCGTTTACCAGAAAGCTCAAAGTCAATACTACTTTCAAAACACCGGGGATTTGAAAGTAGTTATCTAATCAGTCATTTAGTGACAAATCGTGCTTTAGTCAAAGTTCAAAGTCAGCTATAAAACATAACTAAATGCCACTAAAATATACCATAAATGACTTGAACTGATTAGCTCTCTAATGACAGATAAAGCGAACTGAACTGAACGACCAAAAATGAATTGAATTGAACTTTGAAAAAATACTGCAAGGGTGAACTGAACTGAACGTAACGACTGGAAAGTACGCAGTGAATTGAACTGAACTACGACAGGATTTGGACAAGGGGAACTGAACTTAACTGAACGGCACGAAAAATTTGGGGGTGTGAATGGAACTGAATTTGAACTTTGGACCAAAACTGCAAGTATGCATTCGACGGTCAGAAGTCATTTTCAGATACGCAGCACTTCTCATTCACGATTCATTCTCAGCAAAGGTGGGTTAAAACCATTTTACGAACCGACGGTACTCCTGAATTCGTTACGTTTGTTTCCCTAGTTTTCAAAATATCTTCTCGCATTTTTTCCAAACACGGTAACGAGAATTTTTTTTTTAAATCAATGAGATATTCGCCATTAATATTAAATAATAAAATTATTTTTAGAGGCAAATAAACGTTGCTGCTTGATTAATTGTAGGTACCTCAAGTTCAGATTTCAATTCACAGTAAGTAATGGATCAAGGGTAGCTTTCCAAGTTCAAGGTCAAGTTTACTTGAAGGTTGAGCTTGACGAATTTTTACACTCGAGATTTCAGACTTTTTGATTTCATGCGATGCGAAGAACAGTTGGGACTCTCGAGGAGATTTGCAAAAAGATGATGCAAAGGAGATTTGATTTAATGTTGAGGAAAGGTTTGACATAATGCCTTGGAATAATGATATTGTAATGGAATTCCATCCTCAGAATTATTAATCATAGGCAGAATGTTGACGCCTTTCTCAATTTCCCTCATTCTGTTCATTTACAAAGAATTCCCCGCAACCAAAACATTTTAATACATAATTGTCTCAGGTGTCGCATTCAGTACAACACTCTATTCAATTCCACATTTAAATGCATACAAATACATACCAAGTACGTACAGGAAGCAATGCAAGCTTAAAATTTGGTGTTCTATTGGAATTTCCAGTTAAATTCAAGTTTTATTGCTTTCTGAATTTCAGTTTAGGTTCAAGTGTGAGGTCAAGTTTGAGCTGCAACTTAAATTTGATTGTGAGCTCAAGTTTATAAATTCAAGGTTGACTTGGTAACAACAGATCAAGTTTAATTCAAGTTTGAGTTTAAGTTTGATTTGAAGATTAATTGTGGGCCCATATACAGATATTTCTTATTGAAGTCTCGTGCGAGTTTATTTTTGCAAAAGTTTCAAGATTTAACTTGAACTATTTTAGTGTAAGGTCAATTTGAGTTCAAGTGTGAGATTCTGAAAGGAGTATTCAAGAGTGAGATTCAATTTGAGTTCAAGTTTATGGTTTTACTTGAGTTTGAGTGAAATATTCTACTTGAGTTAACCTTTAAGGTTTTATGAGTTTGAGTGCGGGATTCAACTTCATGCCAATTTTAGACATTTCATTAGTTCAAGTGGGAGATCCAACTGGAGTTGAAAAGTTACATTCGTTTTACTTGAAAGTTGCATTTTGAAGCAACGCTCTTGAAAAAACATAACCCTTTGGGGGCTATGTGTTGAAAGTTTTTAATTTTGGGAACTGGCGAAATGGACTTGAGATGCTGATCGGGTCGTCGAAAAACTTCGTCGGAGACATGAATGACGTCAGATATTACAAAGAATGGCGTTCAGGATCACCAGTTGGTGCAATCAACCTACATGAATAAACGTACTTCCATTGAATTTTCCGGCTACTATCCTGATTTGCACGAGTCCTGGATATAGGAATGGGACTGTTCTGGTCCGGACCAGAAATTTTGGTCCGTTCTGGTCTGTTCCATGGTCTGTTCCGGTCTGTTCCCTCGTTACGAATGGACCAAATGTACCTGGTCCAAAAACCTTGATAGACCAATTAAACCTGGTCCAGCTCAAAGAACAGACCAGAATGTTTGTTCCTTTGTTTGTTCCAGACCATTTGGAACGTTCCAGCATGTATTTCAAATGGTCGGACCAGTTTCGATAGATGACCATTAAGTATTTCCAATTCTCGCGAATAGAATAGCATTGCTAGATTGTACAGCATGATACAGTGAATTTCCTATATAGTGGTTTCCAAGGGAGTAACAAATTCCTGCCACTATATAGGGATGCCACTGTATGTTACTAATGGTTAAATATATAATATTAATGTTTATAGACAATAACTGTAACTAAATATATTTATAAATTTATTTATTTTTACAGAATACTCAAAATTATGAGGTATGCTAAGCTTCACTAAGTTTAAGATATTCAGTAACTTTAGGTTTCCTCATACTATTAATAATGTTAGTCGTAACACATTTTTCGACTGCAAGGTCACCATTCCAGAAACCAAATTCCCGTCTTCAAATTCCTGGAATTATGAGAATGGGAATTACTTCCACTGAGTACTCTGTGGTTTTTTACTATGAGGTTTTGCTTGACTGTCCGTTTAATGTCATTTAAATGTTCAATATAATAATTTAATTTGTTTTAAAATATCAACACGAATTGAAACTTATTAGAAGTGAGCCAAGGCAAAAATTTCATAGATTTGTGTCGTTTTAAATATGGTCACGGATCATATGACATAAATCCAGCTAATCATACCAGGGCTTCAGTAAACCATAATAATAATCAAACTGTATTCACATTTTAAATTAAAATTGAACCAACCGACATGAGTATTATTAACCGCCCGCACGTTTTATAACATCATGTTATACGTTTGCCATTATCTAGCTAATTTTATGCCAGGTGCCATTATAATTTCGCATTGTATGAGTCACCGTAACAAACAATAGTGACACTATAGAGGGAATACCATTATAGTGGGTGCCCCTATACTGTATACCTTCAACATTGCAAACCCCTGGGGAGGGTTTTTTGATGCCATTAAAGAGGGAATGCCATCTAACAATAGGAGGAAACCACTATATGGGAAATTTACTGTACGATCGATTATTCAAAACAGTATCTAAATTGTCAAATGCTTGCATGTTGTGATCATATTATAACCCATTCGGTCCTAGTGGTCTGGTCTGTTCTGTTCCGGTCTTTTCCGAGTTATTTTGAGGAACAGAACATATGTTCCTGTTCCAGGAATTTGTACGGACCAGATGGTTCCGGTCCTACAGTCTAAAAGACCATATGGTCCTGGTCCTACACGGAGAACAGATCAAATGGTCTGGTCCAGGCTCAAGGACCAGACCATTCCAAGAAATCCTGGAACATTCCGGAACAGTCCCATCCCTATCCTGGAAATGGATGGGAAGGTGTCTCATTCACAAATGTAGCAACAAATCCCATCCAAAAAATTTTCCCACAAATTCCATAATTAATCCAAATTTCAATTTATCATTCAAATCATTCTCAATGACAAGGTCTCATCCGAATACAACATCACAAGTACACATCCGTTTTATTCAACCCCACAATCCATCTGCTCATATTTCTCCATTTGTCCATTGTTTCCCCACAAACGGAACGTTGCAATAGTGCATCCTGAAAAATTTCAGCCCGTCAAGATTCTTGGAGCAGGTCACTTTGGTGAAGTACTAGAGGTCAAGAAGGGTAAATACCGCAGGACATGTAAGATTTCCAGAGCTGGTACAGCGCGAATGGTTTCACGGGACGTGTTAAGGTATTCGGACCCGAACTTTGTAGCTATCTCAAATTACTAATGTGTGTCAGGAACGAGAGAATATTACGGGATGGACATTTTTACTGGATCTCTCGAGAAGCTGCGAAATTTGTGTTTGAGAAAGCCAAAGTGCGCTATGTATTTTGCAGTGCAGGCATCCAGATGTGTGCAATATTTGCATTCCAAAGGGTATGTGCACAACGACATTAAATTGTAAAACTTTTTATACAAAAACAATTACGAGTTTAGTATTGGTGACCTGAATTCTGTCATGGATTTGGGCACATCAGAATTTTGACCCAGGGAAAACATTGCGTTTACTTACGAATATGCTACACCGGAATTGATGTGACAAAATTACGTCAACAAATTTTCGGACTTGCGGGCTTAAGGGGCTGCATTGTTAGATCTATTTTGTGCACAATCTTTAATCTACACTGGCAATCATCGTAATATTTGACAAACATGTAAACGGTTAGCAAATGATGTCAATTACATCCAGGGGCGGATTGCAACGGTGGCAAACCGAGATTTCAGAATAATTTTGCGGAATCGTTTTTGCTATAATCCCAGGCATCGCAAAACATGATGGAAATTTTCGAGCACATTAGTCCACGTGGACAAGAAATTCACCAATACTCACATCTGGATTTGGTTCGTGAACTACCTCAGCAGCTAGTTACACCTATTCAAAATATCCGTAAGCCTGTGATGAAGCGTAAAGCTGCGGGATTTGTCGGAGACAACTTTTACTTTGATGTACAAGGTCACCCAATTTTGATAGGAGAGAGGGACGCGGGGGGAAAATGGGTCAAGAGACAAAGATTTGCTTCCAGAAAGTGATTCTAGTTCCACTATTAGTTAGTAGATTTTTACAAAATCTTATGTTATCTATAACGAACTTCGATTATTGTCTCTCGGTGATTATATCGTTATAACATGAATGTTTTTGGCATGTGAGAATTTAATAATTAGTGAGTAGTTATGTATTGAATTATTATCCTGTTGGGTTTTATATATATATATATATATATATATATTATTTACCAGTGATTGCATTTTGATTTTAGTGGAAGTAGTTATTTCATACTAGAAAGTTGTAAAACCTGTATCTGAAACCAATAATTGACTTCTAAATAGTTGTTCAGCTAAGTTATGTTTTGTGCTATGAAATTACTTGCATATTTTATGTTTTTATATACCTCTGCTTCTATCAGATTTTCTTTACTTGCAAGTTTTTTTGTGAGTGTAATATAATTATGTAATATGATATATTATTGAATGCAAAAATTAATTATCCGGAATTTATGTACATGATTTTGTAATTTTTGTAATCATACAACCAAATTTTCTTTCTTGTCAATATTTAGAAAATATTATTGTCATTTGTATTAGGTATGTATTATGAGAGCTAATAAATATGGTTACAAAGAACAGCCTCCTTGTTGGCATAGCTGGATAGGTGCGATGTACTGAACTAATGTTCTATATTGAAAACAAAGTCGAGAAAAGCGTACACAATTTATTTGCATTATTTCATACTACATATGATCAAAATTGCTCTTGTACTTACACACGTATACACACGAATGGATAATAAAACCAAAAACAAATTTGGGTTAAATAAAATATACTGCAGGGCAATTCGACCCATAAAGTAGCTTAGAGAGTTTTTCAAAACCATCTGTACAACTGCAAGTATATGTCGAGTACGGAATAAATACCAGGGAGCATTAATTGTAACTAAAGCTTTTCTTGTGTATTTCCCGACTTACACTGAACGTCATAATTATATTATTATTAATACTTGAAATTTATAATTAGCTCTTGTCTTTTTGATGAGGAGATTAGGACTTCCAATGAGAATTTCTGACAAGTTTCCGAAATAGTACATAACATATCACAGATTCTGGGGTTCCTCGTAATGATTTCAGTATGTCAGGGTCAGATTGAAGTGCGATGATAATCTTGTCATTTTCTTTTTGCACAGGCTTACTAGAAGGACATGAAACGTGTACAGGAATAAACTGTTAACCAGTTCCTTCTTGGCTTATTAGTGGTGTGCCTTTATCGTTCCAAATGCACTTAAAAGTATTAATTTTTAAACGTGAAATAAAGCATCTTAATGTGTCAATTTGTTTCACCAAATTGTAACTGAAGTAGAGTTGATTAACCCACGAATTCCCGGTATCCTTGTTTTCTAGACAAAATTTGAGACTTTGGTTATTCGTAAAGTGAAATGAGTTAAACATATAGAAATGCGTATAATGTAGACATACTTACACCTTACGCGCTAATTAACCCCATACTACCTGAGCTTTTCATGGTACTAAGCATCCTAACGTATGCACAAACTGGCCTATATTAATAAAACGAAGGGTGTCATGAACATATTATAATACGGTTAAATGTTTACGCTTCGTGCAAGTGTCCAAAATGAGCATGAATGACAGTGTATCATATAAATACCCGTTCTAGGAATGCAAAAACTTAACATCAGTGGCATAGGTAACCGTCGGGGTAAACTTGTACGTATTAGTTTAGTATGTCGGGCTCGTAATTTTGAAGATTGTTTTCATTAAAATTTAGCGAATGTACACATGCCCAAGAGATCGCTTTTACATTTACCGAAAATTGAATTTCCGTGACCTGTAGAGGTCTGAATATTAACATGGGGTCACAAGGAAAAACAAGGAACCCTCGCTACATGCCCACTCGGCAAATCGTGAACAGATGACCCCCTGTCCAACCTAACTTTTCAAATGCTAAATCCCTCAGAAGAAAGATATTCTCAGTTTCGAAAGTCGATGCTATTTTACACGAATGACAAATTCAAGGTATGCATACATCATACGTGATTCTAGCTACATTCATGAAATTAAATGGACCAAAATCGGTCACAATTGGCTGAATATTAGCGGATCATCGTGAGAGTAATATAGGATCAATCTAAGAATAATAATATGCCAATTTAAGAATAATAATGGGTCCATCCAGGAATCGTTATAAATCTATCTGATATAACGGATTTTCAGGGGACCAGCAAAATTTGTCCGCTATAAAAAATGTCCGTTGTATGCACAAATTTTAGCATTGGTTATATGGGAGCCGGACAAACAAATCTGTCCGGTAAAACTAAATTTCCGTTGTAAAGCCATCCGTTATATCGAGTTTTTCCTGTATGAAGATAGACACGCAGTCTCTGGGTCCTTTTGAGTTGGGAAACTGGAATAAATGTGTATAGGAGAATTGTGTCTAAATTACAGAACTACGTGTGAATATTTTTGCGTGTAATATTAACGAATGGGAATTCATCACATTATTGCATTTTCGCATGTTTTACTTTGGTGAGCCCGATGAGACAAGAAAGATGCAATACAAGTGCACATAAGCATTTACGCATATAGGTAATGTAGCCTAGAATGTACTATTTTTAGGACGTAAGACGCATGCTGTAAATACATTCCGGTAACAATAACAGAAACTTAATTGCAAGATCAATTTGAGTTTAGAAACTCAAATATATGTATACAATAGAAATATGAATAAATGACAGAGACACGAGCAGACACTTCCGTGTGTAGTTTTAAAAAATATTTATCTGCGTAACTGTAGAACTTATGAAATATGTCAGGAATGCGTCTCTTTTCTCTAATATAAAAGACCAGCAAAAAATGTCAGCACTTTATTAATAGTGAATATTTACAAGAAAGAGAACACCAATGCTACAAAGTACCTCTCCAGCAATATTGCCACACTGATACGTGTACATTGTATCATTTTTGCATGTTTTACTTTGGTGAGCACGATGATACAAGGAAAAAGTAGAATACGTGCGCAAAAGCATTTACTTATATAAGTTATGTACCCTAAAATATAACCATTTTTCGGCAGCAAACCGCTTGTTGCTAAAAACATTGCAACTACGGGAAAAACTCGATATAACGGATTTCCAGGGGACCAGCAAAATTTGTCTGCTATAAAAAATGTCAGTTGTATGCACAAATTTTAGCATTGGTTATATGGGAGCCGGACAAACAAATCTGTCCGGTGTAACTAAATTTCCGTTGTAAAGCCATCCGTTATATCGAGTTTTTCCTGTGTGAAGATAGACACGCAGTCTCTGGGTCCTTTTGAGTTGGGAAACTGGAATAAATGTGTATAGGAGAATTGTTTCTAAATGACAGAACTACGTGTGAATATTTTTGCGTGTAATATTAACGAATGGGAATTCATGTAAAGGAAGTACTCATCAAATGTGTACGGAACGCATGGCTTTACTCAAAATAAAAAAGACAAGAAAGTATGTCAACACATTATTCAGGGAGCATATGCTTAAGGGCGAGGATAAATAGGAATGCTACAAAGTTAATCTATTCCATACGTAGTACAGGAATGCTTGTGCACTATTGCTTTATCACTTGTGTGATATTGGGGCACGATGTGACAAGAATTGAATATTAAATTCGCACATAGGACACAAGTGAATAATACGTGTACAAGTAATGTAACAGAGATTGTTTCCAGTTTAATAGGTGAAAGGCTTGCTGATAATATTTATTCCGGATATAAAGAACAAAACTTAGTCGCAAGATCATTTGAAGTTTAATAATAAATGCACACATAAGCATTTACGTATATAAGTAATGTGGCCTAGAATGAAACTATTTTCAAGTTACAGAACGCTTGTTGTTGAAACACATTGCAAATATGAAGAAAGAAACCTAGTCGCAAGATCATGTTAATTTGGGAAACTAAAATATATGTTTATAGTAGAAATGTGACCCAATGACAGAACTACGTGTAAAAGTTTTTGTTTGTTATGTTTTGGAATGGCAATTGGTGTAAAGAAAGTACTTACTAAATGTGTACGGAACGCACTTGCCTTTATCCAGAATAAAAAGCGCGGGGAAATGTCAACACATTATTTATGGAGTATATGTACAAAGGCGAGGAAAAACAACAATGCTAGAAAATTGCTCTTGTGCATATTCTCCACACTGATACGTGTACATTATATCATTTTCGCATGTTTAACTTTGTTGAGCCCGATGAGACAAGAAAGATGTAATACAATTGCACATAAGCATTTACGTATATAAGTAATGTAGTCTAGAATGTACTATTTTTAGGACGTGAGACGCAACTTGTTAGTATACATTCCGGAAATATTAACAGAAATTTAGTTGCAAGATCGTTCTGAGTTTAGAAACTCAAATATATGTATACAATAAAAATATGAATAAATGACAGAGACACGAGCAGACACTTCCGTGTGTAGTTTTAAAAAATATTGATCTGCGTAACAGGAGCACTCATGAAATGTGTAAGGAACGCATCTCTTTTCTCTAATATAAAAGAGCAGCAAAAACAGTCAGCACTTTATTAATAGTGAATATGTTCAGGAAAGAGAACACCAATGCTACAAAGTACCTCTCCTGCATTATTGCCAAACTAATACGTGTACATTATTACATTTTCGCATGTTGTAATTTGGTGAACACGATAATACGAGAAAAAAGCAAAAAAGTGCGCATAAGCGTTTACTTATATAAGTTATCTTCCTAAAATATAACTATTTTTCAAAACAAAACGTTTGTTGTTAAAACACATTGCGAATATGAAGGTTGACACGAAGTCGCTAGGTTTTTATACACTTATACTTTATATGACTTTGGTGACCTCGATGAGAAAAGCCAAGAGTAATACAAGCCGGTATTTAACACATGTGACATTTACGTGTAAATAATAAGACTAAGTAATGTAACCGAAAATGTTACTATTTGTAGGAGATAAAACGCTTGGGGTTTATACACATTTCGAATATGATGAATGAAACATACGTACAACATCATTTTAAGTTATTAGATTAGAAAATATGTACGTAATAAAAATATACCAACATGCCAGAAATACGCGTACATATTTTTGTGTGCAATATGTAAAAATGAGAATTTCTGTAAAACAGGTGCTAATGAGTTTTGATCGCAACGCATGGCTTTTCAGCAGTATGGAAAAACGCATCAAGAGGTTGTCAGTGCCTTCTTCTTGTAGTGTACGAACAAGGACGGGGGAAATATCAACGTTACAGAATTCCTCTCTCGTAAATTTTGAAAATCAATAAATGTGCATTATTGCATTCTTAGCGCGTGATTTTTGTGAGCACAATAAGACCAGAACCGAGCTTTAAAAGTACATATGACATCTACGTGTAAAAGTAATGGAGCCTGGAAAGTAACTGTTTTTAAGAATTACGACGCGTGTAGTTTACACATTACGAATAAGAAGAATGAAATTAAAGCACGTGGTCATTTTTAGTTTGAAATTTTTATTCTTTGTAAATATTGGAAATACAACAAAATGACAGAGATACGGGCAGACACGTCAGTGTGTAATATTTACTAATGAGAATTTTTGTAAAGCAAGTGCTTATAAAATGTGCACAAAACGCATGACTTCGTTGGCACAGAAAAATCATTGAAAAAATCACTACACTTGTTTATATAGCATATGCGTAAGCACGAGGAAAATTAATAGGACTCACAAAGCAATAATCGTGTATATTTTATACACTAATTGTTACGCATAATTGCTTAATTTTATGTATAACTTTGGTGACTACGATGCGACAAGAAGGGATACATATAAGCGCACATATGATACGTGCAACATAGACGTGTATAAATAATAAGAATAAGTAATGTAACCGAAAATGTTACCATTTCTAGGAGACAAAACGCTTATGGTTTATACATATTTCGATTATGAAGAAAAAAACGTCACAAAATCATTTTAGGTTAGGAAACTCAAATATGTGTACGCAATTAAAATCACGGACCGCTGTACAACTTTAGTTCATGACCTTTTGAGAATCACATGCAATCCTACAAAAGACTCTTAAGAGGAAAAAATAATGATTTGGTTTAGATAATAAACCGGCAGGATGGGAGATCATCAATTAAGATATTTACTCCTGAATTTGTTTACAAAAATTTATTCACGAAATGGAACGTTAGTTTTAAAAATTATTGACACATTGTTGTCTCATGCAATCGGCAATAATTGTTTTTCACTATTGATGGAAAAATTGTGGTAATTTTTGAAATTTTGGATTAAACTAGAATTGTAAAAGGTTTTTTACGATTGTGGCACGTGTTGTTATTTTGGTTAGTTTTGTGTTTTCAATTACATTATGCTAGATATGTCCGATTTTTATATTTTGGCTGTAAATTTGTTTACAAAGTGTGAGTTATCCTTCCCATTTACACTACAAACGTGCTTCGCCATTCTCGCTAGTTTTGTGGAAGACATGAATAATTTTAGTTGTCGTGGGATAAATACGTTTTTGTATTTTACCATTAATGAAATGGGTGTAATAAACATAACTATACTTATTCAAGTTATCACCATTGCATGTTTGTTTTTCTAAAAGTTAGAGTTAGAGCACTCGCATTACTATGAATAACAAATGACGCTTCATAATAATTCCAGTCATATTCCACCTATAAAACTGCAACAATTTCAGTATTAATAATATAATTTGGCAACGGTAGTACAGCATGCCGACAAAAATGTTACTTGGGATGGTTCCTGGAAGTCGGGATTACTTTTGGAAAAATAGAAATTTTATTTGTATTTTTTAGTCTTGTAACCCATTGATACAAAAAGTATTTCAGTTGTTTGGTTCCAAATTTCAAGGTTTCTCAAATGATGTGTAGTAAGAAATCCCTCGGTGGTAATGTTTAGGAACAAACCACAAAAGAGTAAAACAATAATTAGCAACACCAACCATACTAATTGTCACCATTAAAATCCTACCAACGCACTATTACCACACTTCCGTCTCCAGGGATATTTTTGGTGTAACAAATCTGTTCTTGGAAATTCTTTATAACTAGAAGTAGCGACAAGCATATAAAATATAAGTAAAAGATATAAGTTGAGCTGAAGCGTGAATTGTGGAATTTATTGCGGACTCGCAGCCACAAGTGTGGATTAATCTCGTGGTCTGGTGAACGCCGCTAACCGAAATATTTTGATAAGTGCTGCTCAAGTCCCGCGGGTTATCGTGATTTGGAACAATTCAATCTTGTAGGTACTTCAGTTGTCCGAACTGATGCGCAAATCCAATCTCGTTACTTTTTTCCAAACCAAAAATTCTTGAACATAATATTTCTAAATACAAAATTTAAATCGCATTTAAAGTTTTGAGGGCATGTATATTTTTGATGTTCCTACTATGAAATATTATCAATAACTTTATAAATCATAACAAGCAAAAAATAATATATTCCGATTGCTCAGATGATTTGGTTTTTTTTCAATACGGGTTAGATTGGTCCAGGGTTTTTCCCAACACCGGATAATATATTATGAAGCAGCCTAAAAATAACCGAAAAAAAGTAAAATCGTCCTCACTTTTTATTTTTACAAGATTTTTCTCCTTATTTTGGCAGTATACCGACTCTCAGGGGAATCTCGAAACTTACTGGATTTCAAATCCTGGAGGTTGGGGAGTTTTCCGCATTCACAGGAATCCCTACAAGGAAAACGGTACTAATTAATAACTTGGAGGGTTTCTAAACATTTCTACCAACAAAACACCTAAATTCACGAAATAGTGTTCGTAAAGTTCCAGGACTGCAGTTGACTAGCGTTATAATCTGGTTGTGAAGGATTTGAAGAGAATTACCTATTTCGAGAAGTTACTGCATAAATTGTTTTTGCGATACTTCCGGGAGTGTGAACAACTCTTTAGCTATAGTATTGTCCAGTTACACTGTGTACAAATGCACAATATCGAAAAACGCAGGATTCAATGTTCTTCGTAAAGGTGATTCCACCTGCCTTATGTTCCTTTAGAAACAAATACCCGCGCATTACACTTAATTGTAAATGATGACAAAATAAAGATAAATAGCTATATATACGTTCATTAAAATGTAGAAACGACCCTAATTAATAACTGACTCTGGTAGAAATTAAAATATAACTGCCGGAAAAGTTTTAGGTCGTTTTTGTAATTGTTATGTAGGTGCAAAATAATGCAAAAAACGCCGTTCAATAATATGCATGTTTAGGTACAATAAATAATAATATTCATCATATCAAAATATGAGGATATATCTAAAATCTGGTCAGTCCTCTGAGATACGTGTAGTGTTCTGGCAATTGGTCTTTGGGACAAAGAATTAACCTGAGAGGTCAATTAATACACTTTCCGTAATAATACCGAATTTTGGACTTTTCTAGGGCAGTTGTTGTGGTCTACGAAGTCCCAGTGTTTGAGCCAACCGTTTTTTTCTTTTGAATGAACTACTCTGGACACTGTTCGATGGGAGACACTTATGGTTTAGTTTTTAAATTCGTGTTTGGCCTGACACGGGGTCACAGCTTTCCCGGAATGGTATTTTATGCTATCTTCTACTTCCCGAGCTATTGTTGGGGACATCGGCGGGAGTAGCATGTTGGTATTCAGTGTACAAGTTGCTAATAATATTATCAACATAGTGGAACTGTAAATAAAGCGTTAAACAAAAGTTAAGGTGCCGTTCGTCACCGTCCAAGGTTGTTGCCTCACATTTGCACTACGTTTGTTATTGCATCTTTTCGTAGTATGACATTTTAAAGCGTGGATATTTGGTCCACTCGGTACATAATCTCAGAAGATTTAAAGCATCAGTTATTATTATTCAATTCAATTCAATTCAATTCAATTTATTATTAGCCAGGATTCTTTTCGGGCAGCGCCCATATCATCCGTACATGGGTTCAAAATTGTTATTATTTGAGATTGAGATATAAGTTACAACTTAGAGATTATGTGTAGAGAAAAATTAAGAATTCTATCGTTAAATATTGAATGTGATTCCTGTATATGTATAATAAAACTAGTAAGCATCATAGAGAGTTGAAAAAGTGATTTCTAATACAGCAGTTATGGATAAATTTGAAAATATCACAGATAAA
This sequence comes from Allacma fusca, assembly GCA_947179485.1. Classification (NCBI taxonomy): domain Eukaryota; kingdom Metazoa; phylum Arthropoda; class Collembola; order Symphypleona; family Sminthuridae; genus Allacma; species Allacma fusca. The sequence goes on along the minus strand of OX359245.1, from coordinate 80,154,151 downwards.
GTTCGTTGAGGGGTTTCTGAAGAGAGTAAGTAAAGATCTTTCGGACCTGAGGTTGCATATACCATATTTCCGTAAAAGGGATTGCCTTGCCTCGTTAAACATATTACATCTGGTCAGGATATGGAGCAAATCGTGTTGTTCTTGGAGATTACAATTCATGCACGTTTCAGGATACATTAGTTTAATCTTTGCCCGTGTGGTATATAAAGTTGGAGAGTTCAGCCTAATATTCGCGATTAGTCTTGTGTATTTGATGGGGATATAATGAAGTAGGTACCCGGAGGAGGAAAAATGATCTTTGATGGTACTATACAGAGGGACCGATGAAGAGGATTTAATACTGATCATGTCCTCTTGAATGAAGGACTCGTGAATCACCGCTACAATGTTGGAGAAAAACCCTGCCAGGTATTCAGCGCTCTGGAATTCCCACACTGCCCTAAAGCCATATTTAACGAGTGTACTACAGATGAATACAGTCCACCCCAGCCTTGACCCCAACAGTGGGTCGTTTCGGCAGAGCTGCCTTGAGCGTTCGTAGCATATTCTGGGGATTCTCGAATGGGGCATCATCAATATTTTGAACCACAGTCTCAATGCCCACTTGATAACTCGGAAGTAGACTTTGACTCTTCCTGTTTCCACTCGGAGTGCGTAGGAAGGAGTACCTTGGGGTAACCACAATAGTCTTTTTAGGAATTGGTTTTGGACTATTTCTAACTCCGACACTGTATTAATAGCCCAGACCTCTGATGCATATGTCATTGTTGGGATAACAACGGAGTCGAGGATTTTTATTCTACTCTCCCAAGAGTCTGTTCTGGAGAGTGAGAGCATTTTCAATGCTGGCCCAATTGTTGCTATTGCTTTTCGCTTCATTTCCTTCCCGGCGGACCTAAATGATCCGGACGCCGAGAATTTTACTCCGAGGTATGTATACTCTGGGACAACTTCAATTTGTTCTCCTTTCAACTGCCATTTCCATGAATTTATTAATTTGCCTCCATTTCTGAAAACAATAACTTGGAAGAACAATCTTGGATTCTGCAATAGTGACATTGTCATCAGCCAAGAGGAGATGGTTGACGGAGGACAATCCTCCGAGTGCGACAGGTTGTACCCCCCTTAGATCAAAAAACGTGTCCAAGTCAGAGATATATAACGCAAATAGCAGTGGGCTAAGGATGTCCCCCTGTAAGACCCCTTGGGAAACTTCAAAAGCCTCTGTGTGGACGTTCCCAACCCTAACTCTGATTACAGCTCTGTCATATAGACATTTGAGTACCCTTATGAACTTGCCGCTCACACCAAAACTATCTAGCTTTCTCCAGAGAAGTGAGTGATTCAGAGAATCGAACGCCCTAGCTAGGTCCACGAACAAGGCAAATAATTTTCCTGCCCGAGGTCTTAGTTTAATTTGGATAATGGTAAGCAAGGAGAAAATTTGATCCACACAACCTCTATTCTTTCTAAAACCTGATTGGGTCTCTGGGAGTATATTGTTTGCCTCACTCCAGGAGTATAACCGATTATACAAAATTCTAGTGAATACTTTGGTAATGGTATTAATAAGAGCAATACCTCTGTAGTTTCCCGGCTCTTCTTTGTCCCCTTTTTTATGTACCATACATATTTCTACAATCGACCATGTATGGGGGGTGATCCCACATGAGAGGATTGTATTAAAGAGTAAGAGGATCTTCTCGAAAAGCTCAGGGGTGGAGTATTTCCAAAATTCATTTGGTATTTTGTCATATCCTGGAGCCTTCTCGTTCTTTAGGAACTTTAGAGCCTCATCTAGCTCTAATGCGGATATTTCCGCGTCCAACCACTCATTCCGAGCTACAAAGACTTGTTCTGCAGCAATATACCCCAGTTTTGGGGGCATGACATTTTTGTAGAAGGACTGCCAACTCTCAACAGGAATTGGATTCCCGTTGTCAGCTCTGGCTTTGAATATGTTAAACGTCCTCCAGAAAACCGAGGTGGATTTTGTGTTACGTAGAACGCTTTTTATTCGCTCCGCATGGTCTCTTTTTTTTCCTTTAACAAGATTATTATGGTTAATCCTGGCAATGTGGTACTCCCTTCTCAGGCTCTCCGAGTAGAGTCCCCTTCTTAGGGTTTTCAGTTTTTGTATAACCAGCCCTCGGGAATTTCTACATTCTTGGTCATACCACGGTTTGTCTTTTGTATTTAACTTCCTTAAGGGTACCGTATATCGCATTCTACAGAGGCTTGCAGTTAACTCGACCGCGTCAGTAATCCCTTTGTTAATTGTATCGGGGTCTCTGGATTCCGATATTAAACTGAGATTTTCCCCCATTATTCTTTCGTACTCCTCGTAGTATCCCTTCCATTTAAAATTTGTTTTAAAACTCAGGGGGATAGAGATAGGCACCAATGTGTCATTTTTTAATTCTAGACAGATGGGAAGATGGGGGAGAGGGTGACATTCTGAGTGCTCAGATCGCACACTTCCGAAAGGCTGACGGAGTTTGCCCAACACAGGTCAATTACGCTGCTCCCGTTCGAGCTTGAGTATGTAAAATCCGCAGGGTTGTCGCTCGGGCAGCGTCCGTTTAAGATTACAAAGTCTCTGTCAGACATGTGGGTGAACATACGGGAGCCTCTTGCGTTAACTGTGTTGTCCAAACTCCGTCTAGTTTTCTGCACTCTTACGTATACTGTGTCTGGGAAGTGATCGCGTAAACCGACTCTAGCATTCGCGTCTCCAAGAACAAACATGTTTTCTCCAGGGTATTCCATAGTGATATCGTCGATTGTTTCTGTCAATTTGAGGATAAAATAATTATTGGCCAGATCCGGTTTTGCATAGATAAATAAAATTATAAGGATTTTCTGGGAAAGGGAGTTTTTCAAAATGAATGTTGAGAGAAAATCATCCGTGTTAAACGATCTAACTATTTCATACTTTTTTTTAATGAAAGTTAAAATGCCCCCACTGGCTCTTCCTATGTTATTATTTTTGCATGCAGGATTATTAAAAATATTAAACTCATTAAATTCATTATTTTTTGTAATGAACTCAGGGTGTGAGCACCAAGTCTCAGCTAAACAGAAAATGTCAGCATTTAAAAAAATCGGTTTCTCTATGATGCTTAAATTTAAAAAATTCCGAATACCATTACAGTTCCAATATACTATTTTGTCAAAACAACTTCTTTGTGATATGGGGCTGCCAAAATCCTAAGTAGACATATTCAGGTTAGTTGAGTTCTGGGAAAGTTGGTTCGGTTCTTCTTGGATGGGACGATTACTTTCCTTAGTTGGGCGGACTTCTAGGATGGCACCGTTGAAAGCTTCAAACATCTTGTACCCAATTCGTATTCTTCTTCCTACCCATTTAGGATTATCCCCATTAGATCGGGCTTGCTTGTATAGGTTCCGTAGGGCAAACTGGTTTGCTGCTTCAGTCTTCGTAAGGTCTTCCCTAATCTTCAGGCCTTCATTCCCGAGCTCTTTATGTCTCTTAATTAGATCCTTCGCCTTGTTTATTGTTGTCAGCTTAACCATAATGGGACGTTTACTTTGACCCGTGGGGGCGGGCAGTTTTCTCCCAATTCTGTGTACTATGTCAAAGTCTTCTGCTTTTATTGAGATACGTTGGTTAGCCAGTTTGCTTTTCAGGGCTTCGATAATATTCTCCTGGGTTTCCCCAGGTTTCTCCTCCAGGCCTGTAATAATTACATTTTTCTGTCTCAGGAGGTGGTGTAGGGCTTGATTGTCAAATTACAGTTGGGTTATTACTTTTTCCTGATATTCCAGTTGGGACGTCATTATTGAGCATTTGTTTTCCAACTCCTGCACTTTTTGGTCCAAGTGGGTTACAATGTTTGTTTCCACCTCTCTTATTTCCTTGCTGATTTCTTCTTTGTTTGTCTTCAGTTCTTTTCTAAACGCTTCCAGAAGTCCGTCCATGTCCATATTCCCAGGTTCGGTTGCGCTTATTCCTGCCGAGTCGGGGATTGCTTCTTTTCGCGGGTTCTTGTGTGGGATTGCGTTATATTTGTCGGAATCTACCTCGCTAGCCCTCCTCTTAGATGAATAGGATGTAAAATCTGTAATTTTGGATTGTGAGGTTTTTGGCGAGCGTGGTATTGGCATCGCAATTAAGAGGAGTCCACCGGAGCCGTCCTTTTCTTGACGGGCAAGAGCTTGAGCTGAAAATTAATAACGGTCGGTACTAGTACTTATTTAATTGGTATCAGTGGCGGTAGGGTATGATCAGAGTTTGGAAGAGGGAAATTGGTTATGTATGGTTAATGTAATGAACTAGCCTGAGTGGACGCCCGGAAATCACCTCCAACAATTGCTTTTTTGCCAAAATGAATTGCTACAAAAATAGCCTGGTGCTTCCGGGCTATAGTGAGGTGTCAGAGACAGGCCTTGGTTGGGTGAGATTTATAGGACTTTAGTTTCTGGCTTGATCCTGGGTTGTGTAACTGAAGGAAAAATTACCCTTGCACTGAAACCCACTGAGATTTGAGACCACCGTCCGGATCCAGAGAAATTACCCCAAAACGGGGTAGGAAAGCATGGGGAATCTTCGGTGGGTGTGGATGAAAATAAATTCACTCCTGTGTCTCGTATTTTTTTAAGTAACTTCAAAATTTGTTGGAGAGAATTGGAGATACCCAGTTATTATTATTATACGGTTACGATTTGTTAGGGGGCGTTTAGCGGCCCGTCATATTGTCTGTTTTTATCTGAAAAACGAAGGGTTTGTTGGTTAAAGAAATCCTGATAACAATTTTTACTACACTGATTGTAAGTGCAATACGACTTGGACCCGGGAACATCCGCTGTGGGAACAGTACGAGTCCAGAACATTTTTATTTGTGAGTACGAGAACATAACGGATCTGGGTACACATTTTTAATGATGTACTGGGAACAGGTACCTAAAATGCTGTCCCCCATAATAACGGGAATGGGTCTGTTTACGGTAACACGGAAGAGAATTACCCAGAAATTGGGAATACAAAAACGTTTTCTACCCATAACGACCACTGGCGCTGATGAATGGAACAAATTTAGTTAAATCTTAAAATAAAATTGATTTCAAATATGGGAATTGTTGCGATGCTCAATAGTAATGAGACATGAACGAAACGAGAAGTTTATTTAAGATAATAAGTTTATTGAACGAATTGAATCTAAATATTTTACTGGTCTTACATAATAAATATGTACGCTATTTAAACTAAAGGTAGAAGGATAAAGATGAGAACAAAAAAATCTTCAAAGAAATTACGCCCTAAAATCTAATTATTGTTACAATAATTACAACGAGAATACCGAGAAAAATAAGTTGTTTTTACAATGAGTTTTTCCGATCTAATTGCGATATACGCAAACAAGCGCTCTTCTGTGGTTTCCTGTTACCTTAAAAGCAGGTGTTGGATTTTTGTAAATCTCCCTGTAAGATTATTTCTGAATTTCCCTGCTGACTATTATCTCTTTGCTGGTAGGTCCTCAACGATTTCAAAAATCCCAGCTGAACAAAAATTACCAATTTTCAAAATCTATGTTTCCAAAAAAATCCCTTACAAGGCGTGAAATCCCTGCCAAATTTGGCTAATCAAGCCAAAAATCCCGGTTTGCTTAACAAATTTCTCTGAAACCGGCCAACAAATTTGAAAATCCCTGCCAAAAAAAGGTCAACGATTTTAAATATCCCTGTTTGTAAAAAAATTTCCCTGCGAGAAATATTTTTCCCTATGAAGTTTCTGGCTAACTAAAAATGCAAAACTCCGACCCCTGCTTAAAACTAATAGGCAAACAAAGGTTTATAAATAGTGCAAAGCGTAGGTAAGACCTCACGCTTGACCACACATGAATAAAAAATCCTAAGTATGAGAGTGAATTTCTACAAGGACAGGAAGTACGAAGGCAATTTCATCCACGCTTGCAATATTGTTGTAAAAAAGGCATACGTAACCTTTGTCTTCACATGGGGAATTTAATTTATAAGGAAATGGAACATTCGTACACGTTACCTTACATAACACAGGGTTGCTCATGTTTTCATTTGTTTTGCTTATTTCACCAGAATTTGCATATTTTGCTTGCTTGTCCATTAAAAAAGAAAGGGAAAGGAAATAGAGATCCGACAAATTTATTTTGCAAGCTTTTGTCGTCATAGATTACACACCACGTTCACGGACCATTATAACATAATGTGAAAGGCACGATCAGGGTCCCCGGATGATTTAAATAATCTCAAATCAGGACTTAAATTTATTGCAAACCATTCAATTCTGGGTTCAAAATTTAAAACAAAGTCCTGTGTGACAAAAAACGGTAACCCTCTATTTATCGTGCATATACCATAGTGTAAAGTGGCGTTCACAAGGGCCGCGAGATGTCGTATCATGTATGGAAAAGAGAGGTCATACCCAACAATGTCTCAAGGAAGTTGAAAGTAAAAATAGGAACATATCTTTCCAGTGTTTCCAAGCAAAACTAAAATCAACTTATTTGTTTATTTAGTTGTGCTCTGTAAACATACTGTATTTATGTTAGTAAAAACGTACTTCGCCAAAGTGTAAAATTATTTCATTTCAGAACTAAAGATAAGCATTGAACCAATATATTACACGATGTATTTAATTCTTCTATTTAGAGAAGTTTTTAGATTACGTAGAGTGGCGTTCACATGGGTCGCGAGATGTCGTATCATGTATGGATAAAATAGGTCCTACCCAGTAATGTCTCACTGCAGTTACGTGTGAAAATAGGAGCAAATCTTTCCAGTGTTTCTAAGGAAAATTAAAATCAACCTATTTTCCTATTCCTTGTAACTAAAAAATGTTAAACATGTTTAAAATTTGAGTCGGGTTATTTGAACATAATACCGCCCTGCAACTCAAATTGGCCCCAATTAAATTTTCAGGAATGGTATTTTAATGCAGTGATGTGCATTTATCAATACGAACAGCAAAAAACATCAGGCAGAAAAACAACGACTGTAAAATTTCATAACGAGTCCGATTATCAAGTAACAGTTAAAAATATTGCATTCGTAATTGCGAATGGCAGGGGATCCTTCTTGCGAAACTGTATTGCATTTCCAGGACCACAAATGTTTCCGTAAAAAGGATTTATATCATGGGGCCGATTAGAAAAAAGACATTTCATGTGAACTGTACATATAGTCAATAGACACAACGTTGGCAGTGCAAATTGATTACTCGCATATTCAGGGATCCAAGCAGATGCCCAAATGAATTGCGTGCAACTCCATTCCATACTGCTTGTATTTCAGTCGTTTGAAGTGAGTAAGGCTGCAAGTGTAGATTCATGTATGCATTAGCGTGAACATCCATATTTTCAAATAATTGAATAATCGGTAAAAGTCTAATCTTTTTTCGCTGCTGCAGTCTCACTTCAGAGGATTCATGCCAATTACATAGACGATCTGCGTTCTCTCCAAATTCTTATCAACACAGAACTTCTGAGCTTTATAATAATATTTCATTTTCCGTTCCATAAATGACACGTAATAAAAAATTGGTTCGGACTTAACAAATGGCTAATATACAAGCGTAGCTATTGAAAATATACCTGTACTACGTAAATTTAATGATATATGTATAATAGTTTAGTAGCTGCAAACTTCAATGATGCGACGTAAAAAACTGTCACATTACATTGCATTATTCGATTTAATTTTACATGATAAAGAATACTTCAAACAAACACGAGTAAAAATATACTGTGTAAACTAAATATTGCTCTTCAACCGCAGTAAACAAGCTTACGTGAATCTACTACATCGATGCATATGTAATGCGCACTACCAACTGCATAGCCATTATACAAAATTACGTGTTTTTGCAGTTCCTGTGAAACACCTAATAGCTGAAGTGTTGCTTGTGGACTTTCCATTTTGAAGTTCAATCAGGATATATTAAGTAACGTTGAGTGTTTATTATAGAGGTTTATCACTGGTGCTTTAAGTGTATGAGGCAACAAAACCTGAAGTGACAATGTAACTTAAATGTAATCGAGAAGTCAAGGTTCAGTACTTTATGAACAGGACATAACATAGCTTAGCAATTAAACAAATATTTTACACCCGAATTTGAATTTTTGCACACGTCCGTAGCAACATAATAGGCCGAAGATTTATTATGCTGCAGATGTGGAAATAGATTATGTGCCCCAAATATAATGTAACCACCCATGAAAGCGACATCCTAAAGTCGACGAAATGATGAATAATGAAAATTACGTTTTGCATAAATTCGAATGCTTTGACTTGATAAGGAAATAACTTTGCAAAATATCAGGTGCCCGTTCCAACCTCTGTTTGATCCTCCGGTTTGAACTACCACAAACTTGAGTATGGGTCTGGACACTGACGTTGAGTCAGCTTTAAAATTTTTGGTTAAATAGAAAATTTATATACCGCGAGGGTTACTAATTAAGGACGTAAATAATTTTAATTCAATTTCAAATACAGAAGCGGCAAATTGATGTAAATTTGAGCTTCAAAAACAAATTCCGCAACATGGTATCATGTTCCAACTGGTCACGACCACAATTTGTACCACACACCTGGAGTTTTTACAATTTACTTGGGGAGCTATCCGTAATACGTAAAATATTCTGGCCAGAAGGATTCCATATAATCATAAATAAAAACTGCTTGTGATAACAACTATCTGCAATTTACACAATGTCTAGAATGCGTTCAATTCGATTCAATTCAATTTTATTAATGTCATTCTGGTCTCGCCCATAACACAATTTTGTTACATTAGAAATCATTACGCAAGTCAGCACATTCTGAAATAAAATTAGTAATCCTCTAAAGTTGGTCGGTATCCTGGACATTCAAAAGAGTAAAAAAGTTCTCTCTTCTTATATTGGCTATATAGTTTGTCAGGAATCTTTCCTTGAAGGAAACGAGATGCGTACAATTTAAAAATAAGTGGTAGTAATCGTTTGCTTAAGTTAGAGAACAAAATTTACAGTTTTCTCAAATTTAATTCTATACTTCTTATAATATAATTTATCACTTCCAGCTCTTAGTTGAGAATTAAAAATGCGTTTCTTGTAGATGGAATTTTTCCAAAATTTGTGAGGAACATTTTCAGCATATTATTCAAATTTTCTTCAAAGCCAGTAGGTATTCTTTCCATTGTGCCGTATGTGCTAGGAAATAACGCGGAACCGACTAAGACACCCTTTACTGTTTTTTGCAATGCTATTGGAAACAGAATGTATTTTACAGGGGGCAACAAGATGTTGTTGTCGTTCCGAGTGACATGAAGGACACATGCTGATCGAGTATAATCTATCATAATCACATCATATCAACATTATCTTCTGCTGAAACAGCAAAACTGCCCTTTATAATCCAAGAAACTCCTGAGCCTAGTGTGCAGACAATAATTAGGTTTTCGCTTGAATTTGTAGTCACAGTCATTTTGTTCAAGTTTAATTCACCGTTAATTAATTGTGATTCAACTGGCCAAACTTGTTTAAGTCCTGCAGCTCCAGACACAAATACTTAATAGCCACATACGGGTAAGAAAGGAATTCAGTAAGAAATAATTAGTAATACACCCTTTACTTTTTGAAACAGTAAATATAATTTAGATTAAAAATATCATTAACGTTGAAGTGCACTTAGAAATGTCACTAACATTTTATAACCCGCAAAATATTATACTTCGGGATGCCATTCTGGGTATTGCGTAAATATATCTGATTTAACTCTGGTTGTAACGCTACTTAAATCCTCATACCGCATTGCTAGCAGAAGCAAAAATCCGTCATTATATCTAGGATAAGATGTTTTCTGGCAACCATATAATTTGCTGTTTTTGTTTATCCAAAGGATTGATCGTCCTTATAACAAGTTTGTTTACTCAATTTCACCGAAAAAAACAGCTCAAAATAAGTACTTATTTACTGAAAAAATATACCAAATCTTGAAACCATATTAGGTAAGTAGTTGTTCTGATAAATAATTTATGCTGTCATATATACTGGGATTGCATGCATTGCACCGTCCTAATGGTTTACTCCACAAAATACAACATTACATACAATTCGTAAGCCCATTCTCAGGAGCATCACAAACGTATATAAAACCCTCATGGTCTTTTTGCATAATTATTGTTTACCTTCAAAATTTATGACCCTTCGTACCCAATTTCTTGCTAAAAATAACCAAATCTTGTTACTATATTATTACCGCATCTAGAATTCAGATATACGCACAACATTTTTTACCGTAGCTCGAACCAAAACTCTGTTAAACAGCATGTATCTCCTTTATCAATTATCATTTCTTTGTGCTAGAGTGAGCACAGTTCAATGCACACATTTTTGTCATCTATAGCTTTTTCTACATCTTAGCATAATCTGCATAGGGCAGGCATTTTGTGCTAATCCAGTTATTTTCGCAATACTTCCATTCACAGGAATTTCTTCTCGTCTACTGCAGCGAGCCTACATGCTGAATGTGTGTATACGCATACAATACATGCGTGACAATAATATGTGCGCAATGCTTTAACTTGATATGTATATAAATTACACGTTTCGGATGTACCTCTTTTTGACTTCCGGTTTACAAAATTAATCCCTTTTTCAAAATTTTGAAATGAAGATTTCACTAGTCCCTACGCTTTCCAGCAAAATATGTTAATTGGCCAGTACCAACAGTCGAAAATATAGACAGTTTAAACATTTTCCGTGTATTTTTATTGTGAAAATCTGAAATTTTCATTTCACGGCCATGGAAAAAATCATAAGTGCTGTAGATGTTTCGACAATAATTCGGAAATAGTACAATTTTCAATATTGTAAATAGTGACGCTGAAAACAATTATTTAAGATTTCAGGTTTTCTCGGTTTATGGACCTTTCTATTTGGGTTTTGGTGAAAATCGTCGGCAAAACTTGCTAACCGGCTAAAATAAAAATGTTTAGAATGCACACCGCCTATGTTGCTTTCGCTAAAAACTCGAAAGTGAAACCCGGCCATAATTCACATTAGCAGTATATCATGTAAGTGGAATGAAGTACACCCCCACTTTTCCATAATTCCCCTCCTCTTCCCGTCCACTTACAATCCACTACCCCTCCACTTCCCCTCCACTTCACATTCAATTGCATTCCACTCCACTCGCCCTCCACTTGCCCTTCAATTACATTCCCCTCCACTTCACCTCCACTTCCCCTTGAATTACATACCCCTCCACTTTCTCTCCACGTCCCCTTCAATTACATACCCCTCCAATTTCCCTTCACTACCCATCCACGTCCCCTTCAATTACATTCCCCTCCAATTCCCCTCCATTTCCCTTCCACTTCACCTCCACTTCCCCTCAACTTTCCCTTCACTCCCCCCACTTCCCTTCCACTTTCCCACCACTTCCCCTCCACTTCCATTCCCCTCCACTTAAATTTCAATTATATTCCTCTCCACTTCCCCTCCACTAACCCTTCAATTACATTCCCCTAAACTTCCTCCAACTCCCCCCCGCTTCCCCTCCGCTTCCAATTCATTTACATTACCCTCCACTTCCACTCCACCTCCCCTTCACTTCCATTTCAATTACATTACCCTGCTCTTCCTCCCCACCTCCAATCCACTTCCCCTCCACTTCTCCTCTCAGTATTTAATTGAAGGGGAAGTGGAGGGTAATTGGTGGGGTATTGAATTGTAGGTAAAGTGGAGGGTAAGTGGAGGGGTATTGAATTGTAGGTAAAGTGGAGGGTAAGTGGAGGGGTATTGAATTGTAGGTAAAGTGGAGGGTAAGTGGAGGGGTATTGAATTGTAGGTAAAGTGGAGGGTAAGTGAGGGGTATTGAATTGTAGGTAAAGTGGAGGGTAAGTGAGGGGTATTGAATTGTAGGTAAAGTGGAGGGTAAGTGGAGGGGTATTGAATTGTAGGTAAAGTGGAGGGTAAGTGGAGGGGTATTGAATTGTAGGTAAAGTGGAGGGTAAGTGGAGGGGTATTGAATTGTAGGTAAAGTGGAGGGAAAGTGGAGGGGTATTGAATTGTAGGTAAAGTGGAAAAAAAGTGGAGGGGTATTGAATTGTAGGTAAAGTGGAGGGGTATTGAATTGTAGGTTAAGTGGAGAAGTATTGAATTGTAGATTTAGTGGAGGGAAAGTGGAGGGGTGATTAAGTGGAGGGGAAGTGGAGGGGTGATTAAGTGGAGGGGAAGTGGAGGGGTGATTAAGTGGAGGGGAAGTGGAGGGGTGATTAAGTGGAGGGGAAGTGGAGGGGAAGTGAAAAGAAAGTGAAGTGGAAGTGGAGGGGAATGTAATTGAAATGGAAGTGGAGGGGTATTGAATTTTAGGTAAAGTGGTGGGAAAGTGAAGGGGTATTGAATTATAGGTTAAGTGGAGAGGTATTGAATTGTAGGTTAAGTGGAGGGAAAGTGGAGGGGAAGTGGAGGGGAAGTGGAGGGGAAGTGGAGGGGAAGTGGAGGGGAAGTGGAGGGTAATGTAATTGAAATGGAAGTGGAGGGGAAGTGGAGGGTTATTGAATTGTAGGTAAAGTGGTGGGAAAGTGAAGGGGTATTGAATTGTAGGTTAAGTGGAGAGGTATTGAATTGTAGGTTAAGTGGAGGGAAAGTGGAGGGGTGATTAAGTGGAGGGGAAGTTGGGGGGAATGTAATTGAAATGGAAGTTGAAAGGAAGTGTACGGGTATGTAATTGAAATGGAAGTGGAGGGGAAGTGGAGGGAATGTAATTGAAATGGAAGTGGAGGGGAAGTGGAGGGGAATGTAATTGAAATGGAAGTGGAGGGAAGTTGAGGGGAATGTAATTGAAGGGTTAGTGGCAGAGGAAGTGGAGGGTAATGTAATTGAATGTGAGGTGGAGGGGAGGTTAATTGGTGTGGCAAAGGAGAGTGAAAAAGTGTGCTGTAAGTGGACTGGAGGTGGAGGGAAGTTAGAGGGAAGTGGTGGGGTAGTGGAGTGGTAGTGGAGGGGAAATAACGGGATGGAGAGTATAGATGGGTAGTACGTGGGGATTAGTGTATGGGAGAATTATGGCTGGTTTCAGTATTAAGCAACAACGCTAAATAGCCGGTCTGCATTCTAAGCATTTTTTATTTTAGCCGGTTAGCAAGTTTCGCCGACGAAATGCTTTCTGGGAAATGTTTTGTCTGCATTATGCATATGACGGCATAAATCAAAATTTTTCTGGAATGATGGCCACCAGGGGTGTCCGTTCTCCAAAAATCAGACTAACCTTATAAGCCGAGTCTTAAACAGTTATATTGACATTTCGTATGAATCACTTAACTAGGAACCAGAGCTTCTGTTGGAGACAAAATTCTTGTCCCGTCCTCGTCCCGATATTTTTTATTAACATTTGTCCCCAGTCCCGTCCCGACAATCGGGACACGGTGACAAAAACCATGTCCCCGTCCCGTCCCCAAAAATTTATAAAAACGTTGTCCCCGGTCCCGCCCCCAAAGTCGGGACATGGGGACAAAAATCTTGTCTCAGTCCCGTCCCCAACGTTTTAAAAAACGTTGTCCCCGGTTCCGTCCCGAAAGTCGGAACATGGGGACAAAATACTTGTCCCCGTCCCGTCCACAAAATGTTTAACATTGTCTCCCGTCCCAAAAATTGGGGCATGCGAATAAAATTCCTGTACCGTCCCGATAATTACTAAAAACAGTCATACCAAAAATCGGAACATGAGGAAAATGTCATACAAAAAATATTTGTACTAAAGTAATTTATAGAGTCGTGGCTACGAGATTCTTTCTTAACTTTTTGAGCAACAAGCTTCATTTTCTACGACCTAAAATCCAATGTCTTACATTTGGTGAAATAGTGTTCACAGAATAGTTTATTCACGAGCATTAAAGCAGAAACGTTATCCTTGTTCTGCTATGCTTGCTCGTCCCGTCCCTTTATATACAGGACCAAACAGCATGTCCCATCCAGAATAAAATGTGGACAATTTTTTTTGTCCCCGTCCCGTCCCTGATATAATGGGGATATTTTTTTTGTCACTCCCCGTCCCGAATACGACATGGGGACAATTATTTTGTTCCAGGGGACGTCCCGTCCCAGTCTGTCCAGTGTCCCGAAGGGACGTCCCTGTCCCCGGCAGAAGCTCTGCTAGGAACCAGTGCTCGGACTGGGTACGGGTAATACTCGGGTAAATGGGTATGGGTACTGGTATGGGTACTATCCGGGTACAGAATTTGAGTACTCGCAAGTACGCGGGTACTACCCGGGTACTCTGGATTTTAGTCATTAGTGGGTACGGGTACGGGTATGGGTACTCACTCAATGAAAATTATGTAGTACCCAATAGATACGGGCATCACTACGTAAAATACGTGCAGTATTTTTGGGTACTTCAAGGATTCCTGCTAGGATGGATTACTATGTCTAACAATAAGACCTGCCAACCGTGGAGTTGCTTGTTTCTTTGTATACAGATACTTGTGTAAGTGACATAGCCAGTGGCTTCGCTTCATCAGCTAATTAAATTTAATTAGCTTCATTGGGGGCGTGACATTAAAATTATTTAAAGACGTTTTACGAGATAAGTTCGGAATGAATATACATTTATTAGCTTCGAGCCAGATCCGTTTCTTAATGCTACAAGTACCTAGAGTTGCAAATTTGACAACGCCGAGGCATTTTGTTCAGGCAATTTGAGTAATTTCAATCCTGGGCATTTATGACACTTTGATTATTTATTGCAGTGAATATTTATACAAAATTGTTTCATGTTCTCAAAGTTTAAAAGCAAGTTTTTGGTTATGGAGTTTAGTATTAAAGAATTCGCCCCAGTTAGTTATCCTAACCCCATACAAGAATTGTTCAATATCCATTTCGCGAGAACACAATTCATTTCATTCAGTAAGTTAATATTTTGACGTAGTAGCATTTGAATTTCGTCAGTGTTAAATTAAGTCATAAATGACCTTAAATGATTTTTTAAATAATTTGAAATAGAATACCACTAACGCCTACGGAAAATTTCCAAAATCCCGGACATTTCTAATGGAAGTTGAAAAATAGACAATTAAACATTTTCAACTGAACAGGCAAATGTCTTCTTGGGCACTTTTGATCGGCCAAACTTCCAGTACCCGAGTAATACCCGGGTACAAACACTGGGTACTCGGGTATGGGTACAGGTTTTGGGTACATTACGGGTACGGGTAAATTGTGGGTACAGGTATACATTGTAGTTTCAAGTATGGGTACGGGTACTGAAATAATTTACCCGGGTACTCGGGTATGGGTACGGGTATAGGTACACGGTTTCTGTATACCCAGTCCGAGCACAGCTAGGAACCATATAGTACGTTTTCCACTATAGAATACTCCGTTATAGAGAGGTTACTGTAATCAACACTTTAATGATTGGAATCAGTGCTCGACATGGACTTGTGTAATACTCGGGTAAACGGGTATGGATACGGGTATGGATACTACCCTGGTACCGATTTTGTGTACCTGAACAATTCCGAGTATTACCCGAGCACGTTTTGGTTTGCTCAAAAATTTCCGGTACGGGTACAAAGAAATGAAAATGTGTATATACCCATCGGGCACGGGTATAATGTTATCATTTACGCGTGCCCGCGACCATTGTACCCTCGTATTTGGATACTTTGAGAATTAAGATATTTTTGTGAAATGCATGGCATCATGCCCGTACGTTAAAAACTGTTGCTAGTCTTAGTGCTTTTGAACACATATAGCTTATTGTCAATACCCATTAACCTTATAACCTACAGTATGTATATTTTGGACTTTGTAGTTATAATGTGTGCTGTTAGGGAAAGTATAAGTAAATAAACACAAACGAGGAATAATAACAAAATAGAAGTGGAGAATAGGATTCACCTAAAGTTTGTACAAAATGATTTCGTAATGTAGTATTTTGTCGGTAATTAAATAAAGAGTCTGTTTGACACCCGTATACGACACCTCATTAGCCATATTGAATGCAATTTTCAAATTAGGGTTCTGATGAGTTGGATGACAAGTTTTTGTAATTGGTAGTTAAATAGGTGACGGCGGATGTTTGTAACAATATATTAATGAATTATTTGTAGACAGAGCTATTAAGATGAGAAATTTGTGGAAAAGGCCGAATATATTAAGAAGGAAAAAGTCGACTTAGCAAGTCTGTTATCTCGGTGTACAAAAATGCATGTAATTACATATAAGCTGGATGTCATAAAACACTTCACCGTTCAGCCTATAAGCAATAACATATTTGACTTCTCTACATTTTAGTAATATCTTCCACATTTTTCAAAACTAGTTCCATACTTGTAGTTCAAAATCATACAGCAGTCAAGAAAGTAAACACATTTTCTAATTTACTTACAGGTTCGCTCTTGTTTTACACTTTTTTGAAATAACTTAAATTTAGAAAATGCTTTATTTTGTCATCTGTCGTAACGTTTCCACGTTTATTAACCTAGGAACCTGTTTGGTAATTGAAAGGCCATGAAATTTTACAAATACAGCAGAGGGTGTTTTACTTTTGAAAATGTTATAAAGAACTAAACCTTTAGAAGCACTCCTTTAGCCAAAATACCGTGACAAAATTTTAGAATCAAGTTGATAACAATGTGAAGTGCAATATTTATTTTACCTGTACTCATATGCTGATGATGGAAATGTTCTATATGTACAACTTGTAATTACTGCATGTGTGGCATATAATACGTAGTAATTTAATTTGTTTTAAGCATCTTCACCGATTCCATTCCACGTTTGATTTTGATACACTTCTGTGTTTAATATTTTGATTATAATTTGATTTCTTATCAAAAACGCTTCTAGTTTTTCTACTCTGAAAATATTATCAAATGCCTACCTAGCGAGTCATAATTACACTAAGGTTTTATACATTATTACATATGGCTTGACTTCAGGCCCGAACCCGGAAGAAACCCGAACAAATACTCTATTAGCCCGACCCGGCCCGCCAATTGGCTAAATATTTGGCATTGAACCCGGGATGTTTTGTGCATCATACATTTTGCGAAGCCCGAACCCGTTAAAAACCCGGTCTTCAAAATTTTTTACAACCCGAACCCGCTAAAAACCCGATAATTGAATGGTTTTAAAACTCGATGACAACCCGGCTTTTTTGTAAGAATTGAATCCGCTGTGAAACCTGTATTTACATATTCTATTATATTTATATATACTATCCATCATAACTCACCACATTCAATAAACGTGCATTCACGAAGCAAAACTTCTTATTTGCTCTGAAAATGTTTGAACATAAACTATAAAGCATAAGGGATCGTTTCAAAATGCTTAAGCGTGTGTACAATTTTGCTCCAATTTCCACACACTTGCCCAAAATTCTCAATGAAGAGACCTGTAAAAATACTCCCCAGCAAGTCAATAAAATGTACTATGAAGTGTCAAAAGATGTTTAAGGATGTTTTTGTTAAAGTAACTCCAATTGCAGCATTTACAATCACTCAAATATTCCTGTGTTGTGAATTGGAAAGTTTTGAAAATTTTTATACCAACTAATCCTTACACATGTGGAGGACATTTGTACATGTTTTTTTGTTGCAATCTCTTGGGAATTTCATTTGTAGTTAAATTACATTTTCATATTACTCTTAATATACCAGTTCGAATAAAGTAAGAAGCTGGAATTAATTAGACCTATTTTCTGAAATAGCATCAAAACAGCATTGACAATTCCGTTTGTGTAATGCAGTATGCAAAATATACAATATGCAGTGTACACGAGGTGTCGTATTTTTGGAAATCTTTCTGAAAGATCATTACTCAATTTCCCCGCTCAACATTACCTCCATGCTGGGAAGTCAACGATTTTCAAAATCCCTTACAAGACGTGAAATCCCTGCCAATTTAATAAAGTCAATCTAAGAATCCCTGTCTACTTAACAAAGTTCCCTGAAACACGGCACCTCATTTTGAGAATCCCTGCCAAATAGGTCAACGATTTTCAAAATCCCTGTTCGTAAAAATAAGTCCCATTCCTTTGAGATTTTCCTTGCCAGAAATTTGTTTTCCCTGGGAAGAATCTTTCCGTCTTCCCAAAAAATTGGTAGGGATACCCCTACCTAGGGTGTGTCGTTTGAAAATACCCTGCAGTATTTCCGCGGCCACATGAAAATGCCCTAAATGCTTGAATTAGGAACAGCTTGTCCAGATGAATTTGTTATTTAATGAAACAGTTCAATCATGGACAATAAAATGGAATGACTATCTTGGATTTAAAAGATTCATCCAAATTTAGACGGCACAGGAAGGAAAAAGTCAGAAATTCGAATCTCTGGTGATTTGCTTCTACGCTATTCTTATACATATGATTACAGGAAAATTGACATTCAAATCCCTGTAATTTCAATGACAGGGGTGATGTAATTTATCAGTTCTGCGAAAATAAATTTTACATATGCAGTTTTTGATTTTGAATTCGTCAACACATTGGCATAAAACTGTTATACAATTTAGTTAAAGCAGTGTTAAGTAAACTGATATTCTAGCTCGACCCGCATAACTAATGTTTAGGACCTCAACGTGGATCAAATTGAATTTAAATTGAAGTAATCAAATTAACACCTCATATAATTCGTATACCGTCCCCTCCCTGATAAAATGGGGACAATTTTGTTTTGTCCCCGTCCTGTCCTGAATATAATGGGGTAAATTGTTTTGTCAAGGTCCCGTCCCGAATACGACATGGGGACAATTATTTTGTCCCCGGGGACGTCCCGTCCCGGTCCGTCTAGTGTCCCGACGGGACGTCCCTGTCCCCGGCAGAAGCTCTGGTTGACAACAATGCCTTATATAGACCTTAATGGGTAAAAATAGTCTCATGGCCTCCGTTTAACTTTGATAGGCCACAAGTAATTCCACGATATGACATTGACCTCAGTGCTTCACAAGAATTTTCATAACATCAAAATGACCTGTGTAGCACTTGTAATACAATGTCCTCTAATTGACCTTATTCGGTAGTCTTACATTCACAAATCGGCATTTGTGAGTCACATGTATTCTCATGTCCCCAAACTGAACTTAATAAGTCCGTATAGTTTGATCACCCTATTTGAGTTTGGTGGCCTCCAGTATATTCCGAGAACAGATTTACCTTGATGAATAACAGCAAGACCCACAAACTCAGATTGACCCCTGTGGAACATATCGTCGGTGAAGAGGCAAAATGATCTAGGTGCATAATCGATTAGAATCAAAATGATCTACATAACTTTTTCCCTAAAGGCAAAATGAACTAGGTGCAAGCCTCTTTAAAAGCAAACTGATCTACATACATTTTTCCTTAAAAGCAAAATGATCTAAGTGCTGGTCTAATTTTTTTTGTGAGAAAACTAGCATCTGTAAGGAGGACACGTGGCTTATAAGGGCTAACCATGACTGTAATTGACCTAGGGTTGTGGGTTAATATTCTCTGAAGGGTTTGCTATTACTAAGGATCATTCCGGCAACTAAAGTTAATTTCACGTATTGCATCTAATACATTTTTAGTTACGAAAACTGCAACATTCATTTATTTTAAAATCGACGAATTAAAAGACGAATCAAAATCACAGTAAGCTCATGTGTTAGTGTGCACATTGAATTGGTTTTCCCTTTAATAATTCTCAACTTGGAGTTTTTTCAAATCGTATTCTACGATAATCACCATTATCATAATATTCGGAATCATTTTCAAATGTTAAATCATAATTGAAAACTTTTTTTTTCAATGTTACTGAAAGAAAGAAATGGAGGCATTGGGGAATTAAATGCATATATAAAAGATTTTGAATACCTCGCATTTTTGTACACCGGCAGTAGAATGTGTTTACTTATATTGTTTTTATTATAATTTGTATCTAGATCATTTTGCTTTTAGGAAAAGCTGCATCTAGATCATTTTGCTTTTAAAATTCAATGCAAGTAGATCATTTTGCCTTTAGTGAAACTGCAAGTAGATCATTTTGATTCTAATCGATCATGCACGTAGATCATTTTGCCTCTTCACCGACGATATGTAGTCACGTGATCTCACATTAACCTCATAGGGTCACAAATAGTCCTGATCTAAGTGGGTCACAATCACAAATTTATATCAAATTGACATTTATGTGGAAAACAGGTGTCATGGTCTTAGATTGACAAACGATAATCCTATTGACTTTTTTTGTCTTGTGTGTCACAAGTATTACCAAGACCTCAGTTTGACCTTACTGGGCCATACATTTTATCAATACCTCCTAAGCAGGCCTGATTAAACATTCAATTCCTAATTAGGTTTGTAGGAGTAATTGTAACATTCTTCCCACAACACTTCCGGTGTTGTTCTAAAACTATCCCTGCAGATATACATTTGGGAATAATGGATATTAACATCAGCCTAAATCACACCTTGACCTCGGTGGGTCAAAATTATCATCGACCCCAATTTGAACTCATTGTGTATCTACATGTAGGATTTGCGCCCAGCTTTGCCCTGCAGGAATGTCTTCGACGACCGTCAGGAGAGTACAAGATAAATTTCAGTAAATAGCATAAAACTGGGAAATTTGAAGTGGTTGTTTGATCATTCACGAGGTCAGGAGAATGTGTAAATCAAATTTGACCTAATTGTTTGCTCTTAGATTAACTTTATGTTGTAAGTAAAAAATTACGGCAATTTTAAATTTACATTTAAGTACGTATGTACATTTGATGAAATATATCATTGAAAACAGTACTTTATTTCAATCGGAATTCAGTAATAAATATTTGAATACTAATTCCGATTCCAAAAAAAATTTTAATGCGATTTTGAATTATCAATCTTCGTGTGAATTACTTCGAATTCCAATATGAATTAAATTACTCCAATTTTCGAATGAACGATCTTTTCTTGGTGAATTGGATTTGTAAAAACGTTTCTGAGCTTGTAGTTAGCTGATTCTTTGTTGCTTGTATTGTTTATTTTGCTGATAATAAAATCATAAAATTGTCGATTTAATGTGACACAATACATTTTATTCCAAATTTTGAAAATACTTGAAGATTCATGTTCAGGTTTATGGTTAAGTCAAGTTCATTTTGCGGGAACGAAAGATGCCGAGATTTTTCTTTGGGATGAAACTGTAGCTACACATACTTGAAAAGATATTATCAGTTGTATTTTCAAGTTGTGGCCCTTAAGCGACAGATTAAATTATGAGAGCACATAATTACTGATTATTACTGAATGAGTATTAACATATTGCAAATGTACCATATTACATCTGTTTGCACCCAAAGAGTTCATAAAGTTTTTCCATCATTTTCAAAATTTTGATTTTTTAAAATTTTAAAATTTTGAAAACTTTTATTTGTTTGCACATATTTAAGCCACGGGCACTCCAAACCTGTATTTATTATTTCTCTGCGTTGTCCTTGGGGGGACGCGTGGAAAACACGAAACTCTAACGGAACGAACTATAGCCAAGTTAATCGCTTCGCTCATGATAACAGTCCCGAGGCAATCGCTGTCTTTTTGATTCGCAAGTAGAGCTTCTTTAATGAGGAATTGAGTGGAAAAGCTCGAATTAAGTAAAAGGATTGGAGTAGGAACATATGCTTAAATGGCAGCAACAGCTATAACAAAGAAGTTTATACGTAAACCCATACTCAATGTTGTGTACGTGTAATGCGTGTAACGTATTATTTTGCACCATAAGCTTATAGAATAGGCGGGCGTATACAGCATAATTACCATATTTTTACAAATTTCATCCAGATATATAAAACCTTGCTCTACCCTAGTTGCCCAAAAACTCGATTCGCTTTAAAAATACATTAGCTCAGAAATCGGATTTATGCACACCTCCCTGGAAGAATATGTCGGAATTTCCCTGCTAATTCCAATGTCCATGCAGGGAGGTCCTCAACTGTTTCAAAAATCCCTGCTAAAAAAAGGTCAAGGATTTTCGAAATCCCCGTTGGCAAAAATGATTTGCTCACAAGACGTTCAATTATTGTCAGCAACGGACTATCTGAAAATCCCTGTTTAAATAATAGATTTCCCCGAGGCATGCCAACCAATTTGAAGATCCTTGCGTATACAAGGTGAAGGAGTTTAAAGGGAAAAAAACCTTTCTTTTGCGGTTTTTCTACCAGAAATATTATTTCCATTGCAAGGATTTTCCCGTCTTCTCAATATAATTGGGTCTTTGACTTTGATTTACTTTGTGGTGCAATTTTGCTGCTTTCGGTTTACATAATTGTTTTGAAATACGTGAAATTTATATCGCTTTTGGATTAAAATGACTAGGGTTACTGCAAAGAAGCTATAATGGAAGTTCTCCGTTTATTGCATAAAGAAATTCTTTAACGAACTTTAATTCGGAAATTTAAGTTGCACAGAGAGACCTTCATCCTCGAATTACAATGATAAATTCCGGTGGAATTTCGTGTGCCAATTAATTAATATTCCGACTCTTTTATGCACCCAATGTTTTGGAATTGAGACAGGCGCCAAAGCTGTATGCGGTGAGGATTAGAATTCTCATTTTTGGAATTTGATATCGGAATCTAAATTTTTTCAGTATTTTCAAAAATCTATCCCTGAGTTCCATAATCCAAGTGCTGAATCTAAACTGGAATGCTTGTGAGTAGATATGCACGATAAAAGGGCATTACGATGTAATAATTCATTTTGCTTTAGAGGAAATCAATGATACGTCACAAATGACTTCATCCAAAAATCTGGTAAATTACGAGACTGACTGAATGATAATTTGTCTTCACAAGTAGTGCTGTAATTTGTACTTTTGTACAGACGAACCGCCAAGACAAATTTTTTTCCTAGCTCCCCTCAATCCTATGGAAAAATATTAAAAATCTGAAACTTTGACAACAAATTTACTTCATAGCAACAACTTTGCATACTAGCCCTGCATAAACACCTATTTTGATTCAAAAAACCGAAAAAACTGTGCTTCCTGACGACCCACTCCAGGACGGTGTGAAGGCATATGTACATACCACTTCTAACTCCGAAGACATTACAACACTCAATCACAGCTTTAAATAGCTAAGTTTTTTATTTTTTTTATACGGTATACGTGGGCCGGCAACCCTTATTCTGCTCCTATTTATTGTCACCAAAGATACTAGCACCACGAATTTTGTCTCCCTAGAGCATTACTTCTATCATGGACGAGTCAGAGACCAACAAAATTATGGAGAAATTGGACAGAATGGAAAAGAAACTTGGAAAACTGGATGAAATGGTCACCTCTATTAACAAGATTAACGCAACCCTACGATCGCAATCGACAACAATCAGTTCTCTTGAAATAAAAGTGAAGGCCCAGGACGATGAAATTCAACATCTTAAAACCTCTATTTTTCAGATTGGGAATGACCGTATTTTCAATCTAGCGCCGGAACGCTCAACCAACCTTATTGTGAGAGGAATTCCTGCCCCCGCCCGGTCCAGCCAAAATAGTGCGAAATCTCAGATCAAAAGCGAACTGCTCCCAAAAATTTGTAACACCCCAGAGGAAGAATCAGAGGTCTCAAAGTGGTTCGACGCCGAGATAATCACCCTGAATTCAACGAACTCGATCTCTACTCAAACAGTGCCAAAAGCTATTTACAAACTGAAATTCAAGACCAAGGCGAATCTTTTTAATTTCAAAAATAAATGCGCTGCCCTAAGGACCACAAATATCTCCGTCTCAGACGACCTAACTAAACTCCAACAACAAGTTGTATCGACACTGCTGAAAAAACGGAAAGAATTGAAAATCAAGAATGTCCGAAGCCACCTCTATGCAAATAGATATCTAATTGTAAAAACAGACACTGGGGACAAATTCTATGAATCAGACGGCTCCATAATTCTTCAGGTGCCCAAAATTCCGAACCTAAAACCGAAACCGCAACAATCCGGGTCGCAAACAAAACAATAGGGCTCCGGCGACCTCATATCACCACAACCATCTATTTGCAAAATCACATATTGGAATTGTAATGGCTTAAACAATTTATTTAGACTAAGCAAATCTGACAAGGACTTAATTTTAAAGTCCGATATCATATGCTTATCTGAAACTTGGTCCACTGCCCTTGATCTGGATATCAGTCACTCAGATTTCAAAAAATTTTACTTTCACTTAAATCCAGCAACTAAACTCTCTAACATTGGCAGACCAAGTGGAGGACTAGCAGTTTTAATCGATAATTCTTTTAACCTACTATTTAGCTCCAATCCCTCAGTATTTCTGAGTACAGTAATTTTAAAACATAATATTTCTCATAAAACTATAATTTTAATCTTTCTTTATTTTAGGCCTGGGAACGAGTCTCTGTGCTTCATTAATAAGCTGGAGGATATTGTAATTGATGTTTCAATGAAGTACCCAGGAGACCCAATTTTCATTATAGGTGATTCCAATGCAAGAGTAGGAAACCTTAGCTATTTTTCTGATCTAGAAATCCCTAACCTCAGCGCAAAAAGATCAAGCAGTGACGTCATTGTTAATGCGAGAGGCAAATTATTATTTAAAAAACTTTGCGACCTTGACCTTACCCTACTGAATGGGCGCTGTATCAGCGACTTTCCCGCTAATTACACTTATATATCGCATAACGGATCCAGTGTCATTGATCTTTTTTGGGGAAACTCCGTAAGTCTACCCCTAATTGCCGATCTTAAGCCATTAGACATTACTCTATCCCCTCACCTTCCCATGTGTTTGGATCTCCTGGGTATCTCCGTAAGTCGGAAAGAGTCTACGGGCTGCAAAACAATTATTAAATGGCATGCATGTAAAGAATACGCCACAACCTTAGACACTAACTTATTTTCAATCCCACAGAAGTTGAGCATTGACGATTTCAACAACGCAATCACTGAAGCAGTACGAAGCGCAGCCATTACTTGTGGAATGAGCAGGAAAATTCATATTACAGAGCCAAATTTCAGAGACAAACCTTGGTATGATTTGGAGTGCCGAAGGTCAAGATTGCGAGTTCTCCAGACACTCAAAGAGCTACGTAACAACCATTTTGGGGAATATTACAGGAATAAATACCATGCGACTAGAAAGACCCACTCCAACCTGCTAAAGTCAAAACGCAAACGCCATATAGATTGGATTAAGTTCTGCATGAGGCATCCCAAATCCACGACCTCTTTCTGGAGAACATTTAACCATTTTAAGTCCCGTTCATTAAACCTAAACGCAATCCCCTTGACAACTTGGGAGAAATTTTACGCTGACATCATGCCACACAGATTCGTAACAGAACACATTTTCTTTATTAAGACCGACGAGTTTTTGGACTCCGAAATAACTCTAAACGACTTACAGACAGCCATTAAAGCTCTAAAAAATAATAAATCCCCTGGTATAGATGGTCTTCAGAACGAGTTTTGGAAAAATGGTTCCGATGAACTTAATGCAAGTCTGCTTAATTTGTTTAATACTGTTGCAACCACAGGGTTTACCCCCCGGGCTTGGTCTGAAATTGAACTTTTCATGTTACACAAGAAAGGAGACTCAGACCAACCCGGAAACTACCGAGGCATTGCCCTAATAAACACTATTACCAAATTATTTACACGAATTTTATACAGTAGACTCTACTCGTGGTGTGAAACTCACGGGACCCTTCCTGAGACCCAAGCCGGGTTTCGTAAGAACAGAAGCTGCACGGACCAAATTTTTACCCTAATGGCAATTATTCAAATTAAGTTAGGCGTTCCCGGGGGAAAACTGTATGCGTTATTTGTGGACTTGGCCCGTGCTTTCGATTCTCTCAATCATAATCTACTTTGGAAAAAATTAGATGACATTGGTGTTAGCTGCAAATTTATAAAAGTTCTAAAATCACTTTATGATCAGGCGGTTCTAAAAATCCGAGTTGGCAAAGACCACTCCTCGCCAGTAAACGTCACACAGGGGGTTTTACAAGGGGATATCCTAAGCCCTCTCCTTTTCGCTATTTATATCTCGGACCTTGATAATTTTTTCGTACACAAACGTGCAATCCCTGTGGCTCTTGGGGGGTTGAACAATATCAATCATCTCCTCCTAGCAGACGATAACGTCACACTCGCCGAAACTAAAATGAGCCTCCAAGCTAAAATTGACATTCTTGCTGAGTACTGCTCTTTGAACTATCTAAATATTAATCTATCCAAAACCAAGATTATGATTTTCCGTAATGGCGGAAATATTTTAAAATCCTGGTCCTGGCATCTTGAGAAAAAGCCGATTGAAATAGTTTCTGAATATAACTATCTAGGCGTTCCTTTTTCAACTTCTGGCTCGTTCCGCTCTGCCCTTACTTCAATGAAAAGGAAGGCATCCTCCAAAATCGGCCCAACTTTAAATATACTAAGTGCATCAAGAACGGACTCGTGGGACGCACGAATGAAGTTACTTGACTCAGTAGTCATACCTACGCTAACATACTCTGCTGAGATATGGTCCGTAAACCTTGCCCCCGAAATGGAAGTAATCCAAAATCAATTTTTGAAAAGATTACTATGGCTCCCAAACGACACCCCCTCCTACGCACTGCGAGTAGAAACTGGTAGAGTGAAAATATTTCTTCGAGTAATATCCTGGGCTCTACGTTTCTGGTTTAAGATACTAAATATGCCACAATTCCGGTTACCCAGAGTATGCTACGAAAGAATACGACAAAAGAGCTGTCAAATCCCATTATTCTCCCCCAAACCTCCCTGGCCCAACTTCATTCGGGACACTTTGTACCGATACGGATTTGCATCTGTTTGGGAGTTTCATTCGCCAGAATATCTCGCTGGATTTTATGAGACAATTATGGCTGCGATTCGTGACTGCTTCATTGATGAGGATTTAAAGAGTGTGGAAAACTCTTCATTCATCCCTAATTACAAAATTGTCAAATCTCACTTCTCAACCTCAAATTATCTAACCTACAACATTCCTCTTCAATATATACGTATAATTGCGAATATTAGGCTATGCTCTTCTACTCTTTACACTAATCATAAAAAAATCAGGTTGACTTACCCAGAATTATGTAAAGACTGTAACCTCAACGAACAAAATGATTTCTATCACTTATTTGTGAAATGCAGAATGTTTGATGTGCCCAGAAAGCAACTGTTTGCTAAATACCCCATAAAAGACAATATGTATAATAATATCTGTGTTTACAAAATTTTCAGGAACCCTTCCACCGACTTTGTCTGTGATGTGTTCAAATTTATTCATAATTGCTGTACTAGAAAACACCTGTTTGATTACTTAATTGATGAATATTAACACGTAATATGCTGGATGATATGGGCGCCGCCCGAAAAGATTCCTTAATACTAATAAATTAAATTAAATTAAATTAAATAAATTTTATCACAACGTGATTAAGGCTGGGAATTATATAGAATTCAAAATTAATTATTTTGGGCTTGTTTCCGAAAAAATTTGTATTCCCATAATTTATTTGAATCCCTTTTGTTATAATTTTGTGGGCTTTCCAAAGCACTGTGTTACTGGCAGTTGCGTTGGAAGTTATACTGTAAGCAAGGCTAGAGAAAGAATGGGGAGCAGGTTGGGGAAATTTAGCTTTGAGGAAGAAATTCAGGCAAATCTGGAAGAGGGGGATTTGGATATTCTTTTTATTCTAAATTTTATCCCTTTCTCTTGCCTGAATTAAAAAGTTTCAAAATTTCCAGCTTGTTTGAAATTTAAAGGAACCTTGCTCAAAATTTACTTCATGAGCCCATGTCAAAACTTTGGCCGACCCTGTGCAATAATTTATTGTCTACAGTCCATTATTAGAAGCATTTATGTACATAGAATGTAAATACCTACTGAATAACAAATATCAAGTAGCTATTCAGTCTTGAAATCCAAAACAGATGTCTCTTATAAAATTTAATACTATAGCTGGAATCTTGTATGGAGTAAAGTTCCATAATCATTTTTATCCAGAATATATTATTATACTAATGGAGGGGAAGGAAAAAGTAATTACGAAAAATTACGGGGGTGTCAGGAGTATAAATTTTCAAATATATATTTCTCTGGTTTCCAGATAATTTCCAAAATGAGTTCTCTCAAGCTCGCACACGGAGGAATGAGCATGGCAGAGGCAGCCGAGACTCACACAGATTTGAAGAGTTCTGTCCGCCATGGGAAATCACACCATGGGAATGAGTCCCACCAGGGTCGTCATCGACACGAGAGCAATGGTAAA